>OX393554.1:85846844-86334344 GCA_947650365.1 Chamaelirium japonicum
AAATTCTTTATTTGCGAAACCCAGCCGTAGCCGTCCGATCAACCGATCGAACGATCGGTGTTCACCCTGCCCACCGACCGCAGCTGTTATTGTGCCGGGCACAGTAACAGCGATTTCGGTGGGTGGGGTGAACGCTGGCCATCCGATCGGCGTGAATCGAACGACCAAATATCTCTTCAGCCGGTTAAAATTTTTAACCGTTCGATCGAACGATCGAACGGGTGAGATCCCGTGGGAAACCATCAAATAGGACAAAAGGTAGTGGGTGGGGTGAACCCTGGCCGTCCGATAGGCGTGAATCGAGCGGTCAAATTTCTCTCCGGCCGGTTAAAATTTTTAACCGTTCGATCGAATGATCGAACGGGTGAGACCCCGTGGGAAACAATTAAATAGGACAAAAGGTAATGATTACAATCATTACCTTTTGTCCTATTTGATGGTGTCCTACGGGATCTCACCCGTTCGATCATTCGATCGAACGGTTAACAATTTTAACCGGCGGGAGAGATATTTGGCCGTTCGATTCACGCCGATCGGACGGCCAGGGTTCACCCCACCCACCGAAATCGCTGTTACTGTGCCCGGCACAGTAACAACTGCGGTCGGTGGGCGGGGTGAACACCGATCGTTCGATCGGTTGATCAGACGGCTACGGCTGGGTTTCGCAAATAAAGAATTTTTGCAGGTTTCGCACCCGTATGGAGTACAGCTGGTCCCCTATTACACTTGGCAGCATACGAAGCACTGTCTCAGGCAATACCCTGGTACAATGTACCAGGAACCCATTTCCCATATATATATATATATATATATATATATATATATATATGGAAAATGGAGCCTAGACCTGAGGTGCAACATCGTTGCTGCACCTCAGGCGTAGTTTACCATTATAGAAGTTTTAAAATTTGGTGATTTTTGGTGGATGTGTTCTCTAGGGTAAGGTGACCATCCTCATAAAAAATCAATAAATTCTAAAATTTCTAGGGTCATCAAATGTTCGAACCTTTATCGACCGTTCACTTTAACCATTAATTTTGCCTTGCATATTTGATGACCCTAGAAGTTTTAGAATTTGTTGATTTTTGGTGAGGATGATCACCTTACCCTAGACAACACATCTACCAAAAACCATCAAATTTTAAAACTTCTAGGGTGGTAAACAAATGAGAGGTGCAGCAACGAAGCTACACCTCAAGTGCAGACTTCCTGCCCTTATATATATATATATATATATATATATATATATATATATATATATATATATATATATATATATATATATATATATAGGGAATAGGGAACATGGTCCTCCCGACCACCCAACACGCTAGTCGTTCCTTCAATTTGGGTGCCACATGGCACTTTTTAGCCATATTTCTTTTTATGGATTGCCAATCCACTCTACTTAGATCAAGATTTAAAAAAAAAAAATTTAGAAAAAACTTAAAACAACCCGATCAACGGTCGACAAATTTAACGGTAAACCATAGTGTGCAAATAGTCATTGCTATGGTTAATTTAAAAATGCCACTTGGCATATTTTTTTTTTTCAAATTTTTTTTCATGATCATTGTTAGGAGGGATGTACCCATCTTGACCAACCCCTAACCCCGGTTAAAAAGTGCCATGTGGCATCCAAATTGAACGGAGGACTAGCGTGTTGGGTGGTCGGGAGGACCTTGTTCCCTATTCCCATATATATATATATATATATATATATATATATATATATATATATATATATATATATATGTATAGGGCGGGGATACTCTTACTAATGGAATCTTACTAATGAAAGTTACAAATTGCCCTTTATGGGGTGGGAGGTTTCAGAATTTGATGAAACTTGGTGGGGATGCTCTCTATGGCAAGTTGATCATCCTCACCAAAAATCATCAAATTCTATAACCTCTAGGGGCATCAAATGTTAGAAGCTTATCGACCGTTCATTTTAACCGTTAATTTGAATAACATATTTGATGCCCCTAGAGATTATAGAATTTGATGATTTTTGGTGAGGATGATTAACTTGCCATAGAGAGCATCCCCACCAAGTTTCATCAAATTCTGAAACCTCTAGGTTAGGTAAAAGGCGATTTGTAACTTTCAATAGTAAGATTCCATTAGTAAGAGTATCTCTCCCCATATATATATATATATATATATATATATATATATATATATATATATATATATATATATATACATACATATATATATATATATAGAGAGAGAGAGAGAGAGAGGTAAGGTAGCCTACTCCGTGCAGTAGGCAACTTACCTGCTCCATGGGTTAAATGGATGACATGGTACTTTTTAACCGGAGTTAAGACTTGGTCAACTTAGGTTTACCCCTCCCAACAATTATCAAGAAATTGTTTTGGAGAAAAACCATGGATAAAAGTACCGGTCTCGGACAAATTATCGGCCAGCCGAAAAAATGGTTCGAACCGGGCGGTACGAACCGGTATCGGTTTGAACCTGTACATACTGATGTGAATTGATTTTTGGTTTCAAAAAAATTTGAAAAAATAACCAAAAAATCCAGAATAATCTAAAATACTGGTTTGTGATGTTTTTTTTATTAGTAAACTAGTTATAGGTATGAACCGGTCTTTTTAAGTTATAAAGTCACTGTTTTCACTGTATGATTCTAAATTGTGGAATTTGATATAGTTATTAAATTGTATGTGTTAGATTAACCTAGTATTATGCTTAGGGATTACAAAACACAATTCATAACCATTGCACAAACATGGATTACACAACTAATACGAGTACATGAGTCATATTTTACAATTTAACATAATATAATAATAAACACAAATTCATAGTCCTAAGACTCGTAACATGTTTAGCAAATAAAATGCATATCCATAACTTACAAGAGTAGCGAATTATATATTTTTACCTACTTAGACTGAGTAACTTAGTACAAGATGGAACTTCGGGCAGGCTGCATTTCATCATCATCATCATTGCCTCATGGATGACCGGATGGCGACAATGTCGGATATTTGAAGAAATCATACACAAATGACTGATATTGAGGCTCCCCGTACGAACTCCCAAATTGGGAGTTCGTATAGGGAGTCCCAATGCTACCCATCGATGATTCTGGCTCCGGCTGAGGATAATATGGTGGTGGGTAGTGTGGTGGAGGATATTCATGTCCATAATAAGGTTGTCACCACAATTATTTGGTTTATTTAAAAAAATGCAAAAAAAAAAAAAATTGAAAACCCCCAAAATTTGCATGAACCGATTATGCAAATTTGGAGATGTGCTTATAGATCTATAGATTTAAACTTTGATGGCATAGATCTAGCCCATTTCAACATTTTCACCACAATTATTTGATTTTTTTTAAAAAAAATGCAGCAAAACAAAAGAAAAATGAAAAAAATTATGAAAACATACTTTGAAATGTGATTTTGATCTTGCAAATCTGAGTTTTTGGCTTCAAATCTTGCAAATCCAGCTAGTATAGAGGTTCACCTCATATGGGAATGACGAAAGATGCCCAAAAAAATAAAATCGGAATTTAGGCCGGTATTTAGGCGATTTAATCGGAATCGGAATCCGAAAGATGCCTAAGTACCCGCCGATATTTAAGCGATTTAAGCCTCGCGACCGGTATCGACTGGATACCAGTGCGGTTCGGTCCGGTTCCCGAGTTGAACCGGCTGGTACGGTTCGTACCGGCCGGTATTTTGATCCTTGAGAAAAACACATACCAAGTGGCTTTTTTAGCATGCAAAAAAAGATGTTTTTACAATGCATGTTTATCGTTAAATTTGTTTCAACTTGATCAGGTTTATTTAGGTTAGTTTCTTCGGATTTTTTTTCATAATCCTAATCTATTCATATTGGATTGACCATACATGAACAAAAACCCGATTAAAACATTTCATTAGGCATTTATTTAGCCTATGGAGTAGGTAAGTAGCCTACTCCATGGAGTAGGCAAGTAGCCTACTCCATGGAGTAGGCTACCTTTTTCCATATATATCATAGTCACCAAGTTCGGGTTTGGCAATAAGTCGGCAAGAATAAAACTCGGTAAAGTTCGGCAAAAATCGAAAAGTTTGGGAAAAAAACTGGTAGAAGTCAGGGGAAAAAATGGGTTTAGGTTTTAATCGGCGAGGGTAAGTTTGGAAAAAATCGGCAAGTTCGGGGCCTTCAAAAGTCAAGTTTTTAGTTGACATTTAAACAACTAAGATATTTCTAACGCAACTTGTATAAAGATAGGTCAACAACAACAAATCAACTAAGTTAATCATGTAACTATGCAAATGCAAGTAAGCAACAAAACAACCACCCGACAAATTAACATACTAAGTTACGAACGTCATGATAAGTTAATAACGACATCCCAAAAAAAAATATTACAAAACTTAAGATGTCCATTGTCTAATAGTCACTAATCAAAACAAAATAGAAAATAGAACCTAAGCATCCATCGTGTCGTCGAGAGCATCCAATTGCAAACTTGCATCATTCTCTTCATCCTCCACAAATTCAATATCATCGGACTCATCATCCGAAAAATGTTGAATTTCAATGTCATCAGACTCATCATCGATATAGTCACAAAGTTCGGCAAAAAAACACATTTTTTAACCTTTTTCCAAGAAAAAGGCAAAAAAAACGGTGAATTTGGTAACCTGTAAAAATCAGAAAAAATGGTAACAAATCGGCTGGCCATTAAGTCGTGTTTTAACTTTATGACATATATATATATTTATATATATATATATATATATAAGTGTGCGACACTGCACGCCGAACTTGATGCTCGCCATTTAGCACAAACATCACACTATCCGAAAACATGTGCAATCTTGAGTGATTACAATTCACTTGTTCGGTTATGATTCACTTGTTAAAGAAAGAAAGAGATAATACTAATGATTTTTTCAAAATTAACATTGAATAACCACTAAATGGCATTGAATTGGTATTTATCATCTATGTTGTAGGGTTTTAATAGGATTTATGAGAAAGAGCCGTGTTCACACACAGGAGAAGGATTCTGGCTCTTCAAAAGTGGTACACGTGTAAAAACACAGGAGAGAGGGCTCCATTTTATTATTATATTATTATTATATATATATATTCACTATTTTTATACTAATGTTGAAAATAAATAAAGTTTTCAAATAAAAATTTGTGGGGCTTGCGCCTCGCCTTACGCCTTCGCCTCTGAAATCATTGGTGTAAACAATGACCAAGGTACAAAAATCGATATATTTCGCGAAATATCACGAAATATATCGAAAAAATGAAAACCCGATACGAAATATCATCTACAATCTCGAGTAGAACTGGAAATGTCAAAATATCGAGCGGTTTCGTGAAATATTGCGATATTTCCACGAAATATTTTCATCTCCACGAAATATCGCGAGATTTTGTCAAAATTTTGCGAAAATTTCGAAAATTTTCGAAATTTTTTTCGAAATATATCCGAAATTCTTTGACTGACTGGTTATAAAAGGGGACTGAGGGCCTGGTTCTCAGCAGCTTATTTACATATAATAACATTTAAGTAAATGTCGTTTTACTTAATTTTTATTTTCTCCATTTACTTTAAGTTATTATATGTAAATAAGTAAATACCCCCCCATTTGATTTCAATAAAAATATCAAAAAAATTAAAAAATGAAGGAATAAAAAATAAAACTCAGTTTTAGTAGAAGAAAACAGTTTTTATGGATTTTTATAAAATCTACATGGTGAGAAAAGTGATTAAATCAACTCATTTTTAGCTCAAAAAATTCCACAAGATATAGAAGTATGAGTGCATCTAGAAAACCATGGTCCATCTTAGGAAATTTTGAATGTATAAAAACTTTTCTATATAAAAACTTTTTTTTCCAGACTTAGTAAAAAAACAGTGTTTCACATTTCAGCATAATTTTTGCACAATTTCAAACTTGCATAACTCTCTTGTTTTAAGTCTGCTTTCAAAATCGTTTGAAACATTATTTTAACAATCAACTAATCTTTATTTTAAAAATATTTTTATCCAAAACAAAGATTAAAAAATATTTGAAAAATATATATCAAAACCTAACCAAATAAGATTGCACAAGACTCAGAGACTCAATACATTGAATACATGTTATGTGAAGCTCTACACCCCTAGTCCCTAGATAGGGTACACATTATTTGAGTGTTCCAAAGTGTGTATCTATACTTGGTTTATGACTATCCAGAGTTTCACTAAAAAATTCTATCAAAAAATCAATATTTCCACCATTTCTACAAAATTGCAATATTTCCACACTGTCGAAATATTTCCACGAAATATTTCCATATCCAGAAGGTCGAAATTTCCACCGAAATGGTGATTTCAAACCTTGACAATAACAGGTGGCATGATGATTGGATGCATATCTACCTTATCGAGGAAATGAGGTGGAAGATGATGACTTGTCTAGCTTAGCAAACACGTTATGAAGGGTGTCCTTGTTCTCCTTAAGATTTGATAAAACTTCTTTAGGAGGAAGTTGTAATTATACCAAGATCATGGGCTATTGATCTTTATTTCTAGTTACAGAGACACTAAGAGCATAAGAATTTTGCCTTCCAAATGTCTATTGACAACTATGATTTAATTATGTAAGCTTAGTTTCTTTCTCAGAATGTTGTGGTCAACTCCAATGTTCACAGACAAACTTATCTTTTCATCTTTGCATGTTCTAGTCTTTCCTAGTCTTTGCAGCTCATGCTAATCACTCTTCTATGAAGTAGAAGATAAATAAGAGTGGTATGGTGGTCAATTTTGTTTGTGGCAATTGGATAAACAGGGATAAAGGAGTGAACATGTCTGACCTATGTCATTTTTGCTGGATACACGCAGATTGTGGGTTCAAGGCAGCCAAAAACTCAGAAAGTAAAAATCCCCTCTGCAATCTTCTTATATGGCTTTCCGACCTTTGCTGAATGAAGGCACATATGTCATAGAGAAAATATTCAACGACCAATTGTCATGATTACAAGCCTCATACACTTGAGTGTCTTTGAAATTAGAAATAGAATGTCATAGAGAAAATATTATGGAGATGTTATAGAGAGAGAATGTTGTAGAGTGAATATTATATAGAGAAAAGATGTAGGAGATCAAATTGTGGAGGAAATATTTTGACAGGAGTGAAATCATAGAGTGAAAATATTGTAGAGAGAATGTCATAGAGTAAGAAAATATTATCGAAGAAAGTTGTAGAGAGAATGTTACAGAGAGAAATCTAGAGAAGTTTTAGAGAGAAGTCATTTAGTGAGAATATCATAGAGAATGTTGTGGAGAATATCACGGATAGAAAAAATTGTAGAGAGTTACAGAGAGAAAGTAATAGAAAGAGAATATTGTATAGAGAATGTTAGAGTGGAAATATTATAGAGAATGTTTTAGATATAGATAATGTCATAGAGAGAGAAAAGTTATAGAGTAGTATAGAGAGAATGTCGTAGAGATAGAAAGTTATAAAGATAAAATGTCAGAGAGAATTTGTAGAGAGAATGTCAGAGAAATTATTGTAAAGAGATAATATTGTAGAGAGTTATAGAGAGATAATGTTATAAAGAGAATGTTATGGATAGAAAATACTATAGAGAGAGCATCGTAGACATAGAAAATATTATAGAGAATGTCATAGAGAGAAAATATTATAGAAAAACAGATGTTATAGAAAGATTATTTTAGATAGAAAGGTTTGTAGAGAGGTTATTATAAAGAGAAACTATTGTTGAGAGAGCATCGTAGAGAGTGAATGTTGTAGAGAAAGAATGCTATAGGGCAAGTTTTAGAGAGAAAAGTTTGAGAGAATGTTGTAGAGAGAGAAAAGTTTCAGATACTATAGTTCCTTTAAAGCATGATCATTTATCTCTCTACACCCTTATAAAGGAGCTTGTTCTTTAGAATGCAAAGTTAGCCAACCAGGCAGCAACAATCTAGTTGTACTTCTCATCTGATTGTTTTGCGATGGGATTCACCAATCAAAGAAGTCAATAGCCTCTTTTTTTTTTGGCTTTCAAGAATTCTTCTCAGACCCACATGGTTTATCCTAATTGGAGGCATAAGACATTGGTGGGAAATTGGTTGGGGGGGGAGGGGGGGCGGGGTCGTACAGACTGATCTAAAGCTCGTTGCACCTCTTTTTCAAGTTATGTGCATCAGACAATTTTTCCCATACTCATTACCAAATTTTGGGTTCTAAATTGCTTCTGCATTATGATTATTGCCTTATTTCAATCAGATCTTCTATGGCTGTCGATCAATATTCCGACATGTCTGGTAGGCATTTTCAGATGTTTCACTTTATGATTTTTCTCTTATCGATGGGAGTATTGAGTTCTGGCTGATCTCAAGGCTCCAAAACTCATTATCGGGCTTGTATAGGTCGACCAAAAACTGATACCATCCTGTATCATCCTATACAAGTCAACTATTATACAGGGAAGAAGACATATATATAGGGGCTGGGATTCCTAAGTGCTATTGTTGTACATCTGTACCGCCCATGTGCATAGCCCCATGTGGAACAATGCAACAAAGCAGTATCAGATCAGATTCGGCTATAGGCCAGACCGACACAACTTGGACTATTGGATATATTCTAAATTTCTAATGTATCGGCTGTACAGCCCGCATTGTATCGGTTTTGGCTGAGTTTTGTATTGAAGAGTTTTTTATGTTTGTCCTTATCAGTAATAAGTTTGTCCTTATTACTAATTTCTGTTACTTTGAGGGCTTATATGTAACTCTGATATTTATTTGGTTATATAATAAGAGTTAGGGTTATCAACCCTAACTAAGCTTTTCTCTCTACATGGTATCAGAGCCCCGCCCGACCCCGACGCTCGTGCGACCCCCGACGACCGCGCGACCCCGACGCCCGGCGACACTCCGCGCGACCCCGACGCCCGGCGACACCCCGCGCGACCCCGGCGACACCCCGCACCTACCCCGCGCCACTCCTACGACACTCCGCTCGCCCCCGCACCCTCCCGCGCTCCACCTCGAGCCTCCCCTGCGCTCTCCTGCGACACCCCGCGCCACCGCACTCCCCTGCGCCCGCCTACAGCCCCCCCCAGCCCTCTGCTGCCCCCCCCCCCGTGCCCCCTGTGCAGCCCTCTGCTGCTCCCCGTACCCCCACAGCCCTCTGCTGCCCCCCGCGCCCGTCTACAGCCCCCCCCACAGTCCTCTGCTCCCCCCCCCCCCCCCCCCCGTGCCCCCTGTGCAGCCCTCTGCTGCTCCCCGTGCCCCCACAGCGAAAAACAGTGCAAAACAGTGCCAAACAGAGCACAACAGAACGTCATACCAGCGACAAACAGTGCACAACCAGCGAAAAACAGTGCCAAACAGAGCACAACAAACCAGCGCAAAACAGTGCAAAACAGCATCAGCACGTCAAACCAGCGAAAAATAGTGCAAACCAGAGCACAACCGAACGATATTGCAGCATCAGCACGTCAAGACAGAGCATTGTGGGGTGTGCTTCATCAGCCAAACAATCAATACAGAAAAACAGCGGTCCAGCCAACATGAGAGAAGACAGAAACAAAGCAAATAGCAGTACTTTCAGTGCCTCCTGATCTTGCTTCTGACAATTGACGATGATTAATTGATTGTTCGACCCTTCTCTTTGTCTGGTCTAATCTCTCCTTGGGATTTTTTTTTGGGGGTGGTGATTCAGTTTTTTTTGTTTGGGGTGGTCCTTTCCGTTTTCCTACTCTCTCGGTTCTTTTTCATCACTCCCTATGGATTCCAAGGTCGCCCCACTTGTTGGCTCTCATGACGGTTTTGCCCGTCGCATTACTACAGTTCTCTTGGATGACAAGAATTTTCTTTCCTGGTCGAACTCTGTTCGGGTCTATCTAGCCGGCCGAGATAAGCTTGCATGGCTTACTGGTGTCTCGAAACCTACCGATGCAGCCGAGTTGTTAAAGTGGACTACCGAAAACTTTCAGATCCTTGGTTGGCTTCAATGCTCGATGGAGCCCAAAATCTATGAGCAGTTCATGCGGTATGATTCCGTTTCTGGTTTATGGTATGCTCTCCAACGCACTTATGGACACACTCGGGTTGATGCTCGGATTTATGCTGTCTATCGGGAAATCACTGCCGCTACTCAGGGCGATCGTTCTGTTCAAGATTATTTCTCTTTTCTTCAGAGTCGCTTTCTCGAGCTGTCTGACTTAGAGCCATTGAGTGCTTTCCAGGACCCTACTGATGCTGCACTTGCTCGGCGTCGACAGGAGAAAAGGGAGACGTATCAGTTTCTGATGGGACTTCGCTCCGAGTTTGAGGCTATTCATGTTCAGATTATTGGGATGTCCCCTCTCCCTGATCTTCTTGATGCCTTCTCTCTTGTTGCTGATCAGGAGCGTCGCCTTCGTCTTACTAGTGCTCAGCGGGTGCTTGTTTCTCCGTCCGGGGATCTTCCAACTGAGCAGATGGCTCTTGCTTCTGGTTCCCGTCCTCCGCTCTCGCACGCTCGTGGTCGTGGAGGTCGCTCTATGTCTGGTGGGCGTGGTCTACCTGGTGGTCGTGGCCCGATTGGTCCTCCCGGTCCTTGTACCTACTGTGGCAAGCAGTTTCATTATCGCTCCAGATGTTTCCAGCTGTACCCCCATCTGCGTACTACCCCCCCACCTGCTTCTCGTTCCCCGACTGTGGCTGCTGCAGATATTTCTAGTTCGTCGACATCTTCTTCTCCGACTCCGGGTGTTTCGGATTTGAGCCAGATGGTCTCGCAAGTGCAGCAGCTGATGAGTCAGCTTCAGCATCTTCAGCATCCGCCTTCTCAGCCCTCAGCATCCACTGCTTCATCCTCAGGTACTTCGTTCGCTTTCCACGCATCCGGGGTTGATCCCAGTTCTTCACCCTGGGTGATCGACTCTGGTGCAATTGATCACATGACTGGTGAGCTTCGTCTTCTTTCTCATATTGAGCCTTCTTGTCAGCAAAATGTGCGCCTTGCTGATGGGTCTGTTACACCGATCCTCAACAAGGGTTCTGTTCCTCTTTCTTCTGCTGTTAATCTTGATTCGGTTCTGCATGTTCCTAAACTGTCCCTTAATTTGCTATCTGTTAGTCGTTTGACTCATTCTTTGCATTGTTCTGTGACATTTTTTCCTGGTGGATGTGTTTTTCAGGACCTGACTTCGAGGAGGACTTTTGGCACGGGCCGTGAGAAGGATGGGTTATACTTGCTGGACCGACCGCTTGTTCCTCCTGCTGCTGCTGCTGCTCTGCCTGTTACTTCTACTGCTTCTCCTGCTCGCTTATCTACCTCCACGACTGGTGCTCTGTGGCACGCTCGGTTTGGTCATGCTAGTCCCCTTACTGTGGCATCTGTCTGTCCTGAGTCCTTTAGTTCTTCTTTTCGTTGTGATGTGTGCGAACTTTGTAAACACACTCGTAGTTCTTATTCTCCATCTCTTAGTCGGTCATCTTCTGTTTTTGAGTTAGTTCACTCTGATGTCTGGGGCCCGTCTCCCGTGACTGCTTATGATGGTTTTTCTTACTATGTTACCTTTATTGACGATTATTCTCGTTGCTGTTGGGTTTATCTTTTGAAGCGTAAGTCTGATGTGTTTACTATGTACTGTCATTTTTCTGCAATGGTTCAAACTCAGTATGGGGCTCGCATACGTGTTCTTCGCTCTGATAATGGTGGTGAGTATACGTCTTGTTCTTTTACTTCTTATCTTGCAGCACAGGGTACTATTCATCAGTTTTCATGTCCCTATACACCTGAGCAAAATGGTGTGGCGGAGCGGAAGAATCGTCATCTCTTGAATATTGTTCGATGCATTCTTCGCGGGATGTCGGTTCCTAAATCTTTCTGGAGTTCTGCTCTTCTTACTGCCGCCTATTTGATCAACCGGACTCCATCACGTTCTCTTGCTGGTAAAACTCCGTTCCATATACTTCATCCTACCCTGCCCCTTTTTCCTATTCCTCTGCGCGTTTTTGGCTGTGTGTGTTTTGTCCAAGATCGTCGTCCTTCCCGGACTAAACTTGATGATAAGTCTATTCGATGTGTCTTTCTTGGTTACTCCTCTGGGGTCAAAGGTTATCGCTGTTTTGACCCCAAATCATGTCGGGTTTATCATTCTATGGATGTGACTTTTCATGAAGACGAGGCTTTCTTTCGGGTTCAGTCTTCACCGTTGTCGGCTCCTATGCCATCTACGGTTGCTCAGCCTATGCCTGTCTTTCCTACCACCGGTATGGTGCCTCCTCGCCCGCCTATTATCCACACCTATCACAGGCGGTCGCATCAGGCTCCGGTTATCCCGCCTAGCCCTCTTACTGTGCCAGAGCCTCCTCCGACGTCAGGTATACCTCCTTCTTCCTCTATCCCTCCTGTTTCTTCTGATAATGTGCACATTGCTCTTCGCAAGGGTAAGCGTACTTGTGTTACTGATCATCCTTTGGCGAGTGTTGTCTCTTATCAAGGCCTTTCCCATGCATATCATGCTTATCTCACTGCCACAGACTCTATTCGCATTCCTCGTTCTACTACTGAGGCTCTACGTAATCCTGAGTGGGTAAAAGCTATGGATGCTGAAATGTCTGCCTTGCGCCAGAATGGAACTTGGGCTTTGGTTCCTCTTCCCCCTGGGAAGCGTACTGTTGGGTGCAAGTGGGTCTACACTGTCAAGTATCGTGCTGATGGTTCTCTTGAGCGTTACAAAGCCAGGCTTGTTGCTCGCGGTTTTACTCAGACTGCTGATGAGTTTGGAGCTACCTTTGCGCCTGTTGCTAAGTTGACAAGTGTTCGTCTACTGCTTTCCCTTGCTGCTAGCCACTCTTGGCCGCTTCATCAGCTTGATATCAAGAACATATATATGGACCCTCCTCCGGGGTACCGTCTTCAGGGGGAGTATTCGGGAAAAGTTTGTCGCTTAATCAAGTCCCTTTACGGCTTGAAGCAATCTCCCAGGGCGTGGTTTGAGCGCTTTAGTACTGTGATTCTTCGTATTGGCTTCACTCGATGTTATGCTGATCCAACCTGCTTTATTAAGATCACTGCAGAGGGTCGACGTGTTATTGTTCTGGTATATGTTGATGATATTATTCTTACAGGGGATGATGCAGCTGGGATCACTGCCGTCAAGAATACTCTTCAGGTTGCCTTCGAAGTAAAGGACCTTGGTCCTCTTCGTTACTTTCTGGGAATTGAGATAGCTCGCTCTCGCCAGGGTATCTCTATCTCTCAACGGAAGTATACACTTGATCTTTTGCATGATACTGGTCTTCTTGGGTGTCGACCGGCTCGTACACCGATGGATGCTAATCATCGTCTTCATGCAGAATCAGGCGATCTTCTTTCTGATTCAAGTTCCTATCAGCGTCTTGTTGGTCGTTTGATTTATCTAACTCACACTCGGCCTGATATCAGCTTTGCAGTTAGTGTGGTAAGTCAGTTTATGCATGCTCCCCGAACATCCCATCTGTCGGCTGCAATTCGGATTTTACGGTATCTTAAAGCTGCTCCTGGCCTTGGGCTTTTTTATCGGGCCCAGGATGGATCCACGTTATCGTGTTATACTGACTCGGATTATGCTGGTTCCCTTACCGACCGTCGTTCTACTTCTGGCGTCTGCACATTTTATGGTGAGCATCTTATTTTATGGAAGAGTAAAAAGCAGCATGTTGTCTCTCGATCTTCTGCGGAGGCTGAGTATCGTGCTATGGCACATGGGACCACAGAGTTGATTTGGTTACATTCCCTTTTATCAGAACTTGGATTTCCTACGTCAGGTTGTTCGACTCTTTTTTGTGATAATCAGTCAGCAATTCTGCTTGCTTCTGACTCTGTTCTTCATGAGCGGACCAAGCATATTGAGGTTGATATTCACTTCCTCCGAGATCATGTTCGGTCTGGTACCATTACTCCAGTGTTCATTCCATCTGCTGACCAGATTGCTGATGCGTTTACCAAGGCTGTTGGACCTACTCGTCTTCTACCTACTATTTCCAAGCTGGGCATGTCTGACGTCTTTGCTCCAGCTTGAGGGGGAGTATTGAAGAGTTTTTTATGTTTGTCCTTATCAGTAATAAGTTTGTCCTTATTACTAATTTCTGTTTCTTTGAGGGCTTATATGTAACTCTGATATTTATTTGGTTATATAATAAGAGTTAGGGTTATCAACCCTAACTAAGCTTTTCTCTCTACATTTTGAACCATATGTTATCGATTTTGTATTATCACGTTTTTGAGAAAATCGATATGTATCGATCGATATGACTCTGTATCGATCGAGTTTTTTAACCATGGTTGATGACCTTATTTTGGGTTCAGTTTGCAAGTTGTAGCATTACATATATTATGCTCTCATCCTTTGTATTCTTGCAAGGCTTATTTACTTTCATCTTTATAAGAAATTAAACATCGACATTTAATGAGTATGAATTATAATTCGAATTAACCATAACCATCAAGCCAGGTGTCATCAATTCGGGGTCATCTTTATGAATCCTTCTTCGCCATTCATTTTTGTTAAGCGCTATATATGTTGTCAATGAAAGTTTTTCCATGAATTTTTAACAACTTTCATTAATGTTATTCTAGGTCTTCATCTCTGCCATGCTCATCTTATGAGCTTTAGCTCTCTTTTTGGGCCAACATTTTGAATCGTATAAACTGCGGGTCTTATTGTTGTCTTGTGAAATTTTCCCTTAAGTCAAGGCATGTGTTTATCACATAGAACTCCTGAAGATTCTCCACTTCATCCAAGTATCCAACCAGCTCTAATCATATGGCACTGAACATCGTCTATCTCTCCATTCTTTAGTATAGTATGCCAAGGTACAAAAAAAAACCACATTGCTGTATATTTTGGCCATAATTTGTGAAATTGGTTTTGTTAGAAATGAACTACATACATTATGTTTTAGTTCTACTAACTTTTAGATCTCTATCCCAAAGTCTTCATCCATAATTCCAATTTACCATTGAACCATTTCTGTGTCTCATCAACTGACAATATATCATCTGCAAATCACATACACCATGGTACTTCTTGAATGTTAGCAATGAGTTAATCATTATAACTGTAAAATGATATAGGATTAATGTTGACCCTTGGTGAAGTCCCACAGTGGCGGGAAATTCATTTGTCTTACCAAAGTTAAGTCAAATGATTTAGTAATTGCTCCCTCATAGGCCTTTCTTAAAGTTAACAAAATTATACCTCGTGGTACCCCATCATAAGCTTTTTCTTTAGTCAATAAAAACCATTTGATGATTCTTTTTCTTGTGTCTAAGTCTTCCCATTTGTTGGCAGAGTGAGAAAATAGCCTCCATAGTTGACCTTCCAAGCATAAATCTGAATTGTTATCCGAAATTCTTGTCATTTTTCTTAACCCTTGTTCCATTAGCCTTTCCCATAATTTCATGGAATGACTTGAGCTTAATTCCATAATAATTTGTACTATTTTGAACTTCACCTTTATTTTTATATATATGTAGCAAAATACTTCTCCAATCATTTAGCATCTTCCTTGTAGTCAAGATTTTATTAAACAAACCAGTTAATCAAATTAATCGTGTTGTTCCTATGATTTCCCCAACTTTTATTGCTATCCATTAGGACCCAATGCTTTACCCTTATGCATCATTTTCAAAGCCTCCACTTCAGTTATTTTATTAAATGATAGTAAACATGCTAAATTCCTTGAATGTGGTTCTATATATACTCGTCCAATGGGGTTCTCATTCAATAATTTCTAAAAAATGCCTTTTCGTCTGTCTTTAATGTCATTTTTCTTTACCAAGCTAGTATTGTCTTTAGTTTTTATACGTCTAACTTGATCTATATTTATATCTTTCCTTTCCCTCATTCTAGCTAATTTGTATAATTCTCACTTTCCTTAAAACCTATTTTATCATAGAAGTTATCAAAAGCTTCAAACTTAGCATTATTAACTTTTTAGTGTCGTTTTTAGCTTTTTATAACTTTCCAAGGCCTCAATGTTATTTGTTTTCTACCATTTCTTTAAAGCATGATCACTTTTCCTTTATTGCCTTTTAAATCTTATCATTCCACAACAATGGTATCTTTATCCCCACGCCAATAACCCTAGATTTTTCAATAACTTCTGTAGCAATTTTCTTAATACAACTTTTCATATGATCCACATGACATTTGGTCTTTTTCCAGATCCTATTTTCCTCCTTTACTATTTTCTCTTCAAAGTAGGGGTGTGCAAGATCCAAACCAAACTGGCCAAACAGACCAAACCAAACCGACCGATGTTGATCAGTTTCTACACACTCAATGGATCAGATTGGAATCATTGGATTGAGTTTTTTAATAATTGCTTCGGTTGACGGATTTGTAAATATAAAACGAATAAAATCGAGCCCCCCCCCCCCCCCCCCCCCCACACACACACACACACACACACAGATATATATATATATATATATATATATATATATATATATATATATATATATATATATATATATATATATTGTGGTAATAGTAGTTTTGATTTGGGAGGAGTTATATTTTTTCTCTAGTCATGGTAATGGTATCATGTATTATTGTTGGTAACTGTACATTTGGTTGATAATGTGATGATAAAACACAATGGAGTCTCATTTTGTACCTTCTGAAATATTGTAGGATGACTCAAAATCAGTTTAAAACCTTATTTAGGCCTAATAATTACATAATTTAAAATTAAATTTAAAACTAGGTCCAAATAGGAGGAAACAAATTGGTCCAATAAGCATATAGGCCAAAGCCCAAACTGACCATCCAATCGAATCCAAATCAGCCTTAATTGGATTGAATTCCATCCCAATTCGGTTTGGATCGGATTGAGAATTCTCAAAACCGACCAAAGTTGGATCGGTTTGAGTTTTACCTAAATAGATTGGTTTTGAACCGTTAGTGATTAAATTCTCATTTCTCTTTTGTGAATATGTATTAGCTATCGATAGATCATAGGCCACTGCAAACTCCGATATAGAATCTCTACTTGCATTTATTTTGCCAAACCCTTGTCCCCATGAACTCTCTTGAATACTCTATTACGTCTCCTAACACTAGTAAATGCCCGTGCCCGTCACACACACACACAGAGCACTAATTAGCCTTCCAAAAAATGTACTAATTAACATCAAATGGCCATTAAATGTCATTGAATAAGTATTTATCATCTTTATAGTAGGTTTTAAATATCTTTATAGTAGGTTTTTAATAGGATTTATGAGAGAACCGTATTCACACACGGGAGAAGGCCAGCTCGACTCGAAATCGGAAGAACCAATTTGGATGGAAAAGAGGATTCCGACATTTATTTCCTATCTGATTTTGGGTAGTTATGATTGGGGATGTGGGGTCATTTATTAGGTTGCCAGTCGATCTGGGTCAACAGACGTCTGTGATATTTACATAAGATTGAACGGCTAAGAGGATTTTTTTTTGTCCTAGTAAGCACAATACCGCCATGCCATGTTATATAGATGGTCATTTAAATCCCCACCTATAAAAATCATTTGTTATTGATTTCCTTCGATTAATCTAACCATCTCTTCCCAAAAATACTTTTGTACGTTTTTTTTTATCTAATCCTACTTGTGGTGCATATGCACTACTTATATTTGGAAATTATAATACTAATTATTTATATACTAATCGGAAATGGTTGTCATTAGGAAACTCTTAGTGAGAACTTTTGAAGGAACACAAAGTTGTGAAACTTTGAGAACGTGCTGATATCTGTAACTTAAGATTGGGAAAGGAAAGCAATTCCTGCACATAAAAGAGGCTTGGTACGTTTGGTGGGGGGGTTTTCACTCGGGAATCTTATTCCGCAACTAGACAGCGACCATCAGTCCTATACAATAGACGGGAAACTGCTCGGCATCGCATTCCCCTCTCCTCCTTTGGTAATCCTATTCCCTTGGAATAGGAATATGGTTCCCTTTCCTAAGTTAAAGTTTCCTGCTACTAAACGAGGCCTGAAGGGTTTATCGCTTAATATATTTAAATTTACACTATTGAAAATGGAGATATGGTTTGTTGCCTACTCACATTATACCTTCTCGGTACTTGTAGTATGAGCAGGGTTTGGAGTTTCTGTCTAAACCGATCTGTTTCGGCCGTTTCGGATCAGTTATAGCGTTCTTGTTTAATTACATGCATTACATTAATTTTTGCAAAATGTGGTGGTTATCTGCAGCGTTATAAAGGTGATGTTTCGGAGCTAGAACTTTATTTTGTCATTGTAAACAACGAATATGGGGAACAAGCAGAAGAGGAGCTACTCCCTGGAGGAAAAGATATGCGCGTTACGAATGATAATGTTATTACATTTATCCATCTAATTGCCAATCATCGTTTAAATTATCAGGTGAATAATCTTTCTCGAAGTTTCGTTCATGAACCTTCTCTTTTAATTTTATACATTCCACTTTGCACTTCTTGCATGTACAGATTCGGCATCAAAGTTTACATTTTTTGCGAGGATTTCAGCAGCTTATACAGAAGGAATGGATTGAAATGTTTAATGAACATGAAATTCAGGTAATACATTGTTTTACCACTATAAGTTTATTTTTTTTTACTGATCTGTGTTCATTTATCCTTTATCACAGGATAAAGGTGATCGAAAATTTTATCCTTCACATAAACAAGAAAACATATGGGGTGGGAAAAAAACTTTAGACGATAATTGCTTAAAAATTAGTAGAAAAATAGAGTATATGGAGTGGAAATGGATAATATAGTAAGGCGCTAATCACCAAGAGATACATAATAAATCCCTAATCATTTTTGTTAACTTATCCCTTATAAGGAAGAATGGAGAGAGAGAGAGATGACAATATATCTAATAGGATAAAAGTAGAACGGATGAAGTAGAGGGGTGCTATCTGATTGTTTCATGTCTTTGTGACATGTGGGAAAAATATGTCACAACAATTGGACCTGTAATCATGTACACATGAAGATTATTTTTTGAGGAATTCCTCAAGTGCTTTTAAGGTGGTTATGCCTGACCCCTACCAGTTTGTTAGAAATATGAAAATATTTACTAGTGGCAGTCAGACAAATTGTCTGACTGAAAAATCAGAGAAGATTACAAAGTATTTCTTCTGTATTCTTCTTGAGTTTCCTCTTTAACGTTATGGACTAGTGTTTCATCCGACATCCTAAATACCTGATGATGCAGGAACATCCTCGGGTCAATCTATCTCCTTAGCTATAAGCACTTACAGTGCCAAAATTAGAGTTTAGTTGGTCATTTGAAGCTCGTTTGGGTGTCATTAGGCATTGTCAGATGTCAATTATGAGTTTAATTGAGTCATTTAGTTAATTTAGGGGGTTAGAAATAGTTTTTATTTTTTTGAAAATTTTCCAGATTATACAGCATTTAGAATATGAGTCAAATTGAGTTAAAAGCAAGTGGGTGCAAAATAGTTTGAAGGGGTATTATTAAGGAAAAAGATAATGGTGGGTTGTTAAAGAAATAAATTAGCAAGTATTGACTATTTAATTGAAAGAGGGCAAACCAGGAATCTCCCATAAATACTTCCTTTTTAGCAACAGTGGGATAATGGGATTGAAGTAGGGGTGGGCTACATGATTTAAATAAGAAAACCAGTTTCCGTGCCTTCACTATTTCTTTTCCTTGAACCGAAAAACCCCACACTGGAAGCTTTTTTATATGTTAAATAGGAAAATAAAGTTTCCATCTAATGTAAGTCCTTTATTATTTCCTCTTCTTCTATTTTCTGTAGAAAAAAACACAAGGTATGTTAACAGAAATTATGCAGAAAAGAAGAGAAAAATAGAAAATCAATTTGTTTTTTATTAGTACTTCAAATTTTGACTAATTTAGGATCCTAGGTTAGGTTTTAGTCATAATTAGCTTAAGCTTCGTCCTAGATTAGTCTATATAAGAGATGATGCTGCATCCTATTCAATTTTATTATTAGTAAAAGTTACTAGAATTTGACCATCGCTAGTCTTTAAAAGAACTTTTGAGCCTTCTTCGTGACTCTCTTTTCTCTCATTTTCTCATGTTGTGGACCGACATAAATTAGTCATTTTCACCTCATTACCTGCGACATATACTTGAGAGTTGAGAGCAAAGCTTGTTTCGAAAATTACCATTGTTCCTTTCCGTCCAAATACTCCAAGAGCTTGCTACTATTAACATATCCCTTAATTATCTCATAATAGATTGACTTTTGTTTTACCTTCATTTAGTCCATAGAGATTGATAGGTTCCCAACACACCTCTAATATTAATGTGATTCTTTAAGTGCTTACAAATGTCACTGGAGAGGGGGGTGATGAAGCAGTAAATGAAAGTAGTCCTCAATATTAATTTCACATAGAGTGTAGCTCAAATCAGAACGAGATTTGAGAATTTTAGGTTCTTACCAGGCTAGAAAAAAAACATAGTTCAAAATATCGGACGGGATACGCACCGGCCGGTACGTACCAGGTACCATGCCAAATCGATACAATATCAGCATCATACTTATATATCCCGTGTAGCGATTAATGTACCGGACGGAGGCCTATATGCAAACTTGAAACCACGAATTCAATTTTTTGTGTTTTTTTTGGGGTTCAGCTTGTCTAATCGTGGAGAGAGGAGGTGTGTGGCACCAAGGATGAGGATTCTGGTCCAGAATTGACTATAGTTATGAGAGTCCATGCACTACTGATACGGTGAAACTATAGCGTTAGGCGATGGAGAGGGGAGGGATGTTTGAGGCTGGTGGGTCACTTAGTGTTGGTTTGGGGCTTCGGCACGTTGTGCTTTCAGTACATGCGATCATGAACATGATGATGTGCAAGAGATACCACGTCCTTATCACATAGCACATCAAGTGGGCCTACGAACTCTTATGCCATAGGAGACAGTCAGCCACACAAACTAGTATCAGAGGGGTATTTAACGATATGGACAAGAAGGCAAAATTTTATATAGTATCATGCCATGGGGAAGTTCTTTTTTCATAATAGGGTTCCACCAAATGTTGCTTCGTCTTCATACTTTCAGACCATATTTGGTTTAAGGTCCCCACACCATATGATTTTGGATACACATACAAGTAGACAGTTGATTGTGTTGCTACTTTTAATCAACCCTAAAAAGAAAGGGGATGCACTATCATGTGCGGTCATAGACTTGACGAAGCAGTTTGGTGGGGACACCAGAGCGACACCACCAACTACCGACGTGTCCACACGCACTGTCGCCGGAGGTCAGCCCAAAGGTTACATCTATGGCTTGGAGAGGATATGTGAGTGGGCTTGCTTGGGAGACCATTTAGTGGGCCTATTGGCTAGAGTTATTATCCATGTGTGTAATTATTATTTATTTTGTATGACTTTATTTGCTAATTTTCTATTAGTGGGGTTGTGCACTAGTTGTTATGTTAGTGGGTAATTATGGTGTTAATGGGTAGTTATGAGAAAGCCTATATGGCAGCCAATATACTGGGGATGAAGGATCGAAGAATGAAAATATAATTTATGCTGCCATTTTTTGGTTTTACAATAAAGATTCCTATGAGAGGATCGGTAAGGGGGTGTGAGGTCCGATTGGCGTGTGGCTGAGATCCGTATGGTACAAGGCCGAAGATACCACACCACCGTTTCATCCCCCCTCTTTCCTGTGAACCAAAACACATCCTCATCATCACTCTAGACCCATATCACCTTCTCACCATTACGCTCACAAAACCACGTTCATCACCATCATTATCATTTCACCCCACACCCCCCCACAGTACCCACCATTACAACATACAAGCCAAGTAAAATAAAACAAAAGAGAAAGGAAAGAAAAAGAGGGGAAGAACAGCCAAGGCTTGACGACATCCAATCGGTGCCGTTCGGCCCATACCTGCCCTGAGCCGCGATCCCCAGTTCCGAACAACGTCGTCTGTGGCCAAATGCCCGAACCCACCCAGCTCGGCCTCGATCGGTCCGCCGGTGTCGATTCGTTGCAGTCCAGTCGTCACCCGACCTCCGCTCCATGCCGCCCGGCCTAGAATCGCACTGGCTGGTTGCTGCCCAGCTCCAATCTGTAAACCCGTTCAGCCTCGACCATGTCCGGAGCCCGCCTGGCTTCCACTACGCAGCTCTGTCGTCGCCACACCTAGACCAACCTCGCCTGGTCACCCCGTCATGCGCTAACTCTCACACCGCTTGCAGAAGTCGAACCTGAAGCCCTGTCTCCCTGGATTTTGGTGTGGAGGACCAGGGTCAAACTCCCCCCTTTAACCCTTTGTATTTGGGTGTGAAGTGCCTGCAATCAAACCCAACCTTTTTACTCTTATTTCTACCCTATGATGTGATAAGTGGTATCAACTACTTTTCTTTAAGCCTTGGAATTTGTTGTGATATGTTGTCACTTTCATTGGTCACTGAAGCCAGCTCATGTGATGGGATGCGAATGCTTAAATAAACTCAAGTGCTGAATTTAAAACATTAAAATCAGATTTCAGCATATCAGAATCAAATTTCAGCAAAGTCTATAATCACAAATCATCATCCATTCATGCCCAAACATATTTAATCTGACGAAGTAATAAAAACTGACAAGATAAAGATTAATTTCAGATTTAAATAACCAAATTCCAGCAACAAAGATGATCACAGTCTCAAATAACAAAGCCAATGTTTCAAAGAACAACCGTAGACCTAATCGATAAACCCTAATGGATGAGATTCTTCAGAAGCCGAATATTTGGAACCCTAATATGAAAAATCAGCAATAAGGCCGGTTGAAAATAAGATCTATCACATGAAAGTATCAGAGGATGATCCAAACCGTGCTTTGGTCAATGCCGGCGGCTATCCGATGCTCCGTTGTTGCAGATGAAGGGGCGGACGAGGGGGCGTGGTTCAGAAGAAAGATTGAAGAAGCCGAGACGAGTTGATCTTTGAAGGTGGAGGAACTCCGCGTCGATCTTCCGCGAAGTCGTAGACGAAAGGCGAGGCGACGAGGTAGAAGCGTGTGAAGGAAGAAAAGACTAGATGCAAGGAAGAATCTTCGGAAGGTACATCGAACAAGCGCACACGCTTCTCCGTTCTAGGGTTTCAATTCATATCATCATCCTCCCTTAGCAATTAGGGTTTGATGGCTTTATAGGCGATGAGACACAAAAAAACACAAAAGGAAAGAAAGAGAGAGAGAGTCCGCGCGGGAGGAGAGAGAGGGACGTGGGCACGCTTCCCAAGGCGTGCCCGCGCGGGTTTGTCCGCGGGAATGGGGGGCCAGCAGGGTGAGAGGGTTCGGCTAAGGGTTTTAGGGTTCCTTCGAATCTCATCCATTGAGATTTAGTCGACCTAAGATCCTATGGCTAAAAACCTAACATAGAAACGAGTCAGTTCGGCATCTGTGGCTCGAACCGGATGCGAACATGGCTCGCACCTACCCAAACCAGAAATAAAAAGACAAATAACTAAAGATCCGTCAGTCGGTTCGAAATAAAATAAAAACCAAAGTTTTAGATCTTCGAATGATCTTTCCACTGATGCAGACGGATTGACGATCGGCTTCCTGGATCTCCGGAGGGGATGAAAATACACGATCAGCTGTAGAAAATCTGCACGTAGTAGGGCTCGTCTGCATCATCATGTTGCAAGCAAGAATTTATTGCGAGCATCCCATTTGGACTAGTTGCTATTACTCCCATTGCTGAGTTGCGTCGTTCGCCGGACTATCGATCATGGAGTCGTCCTAACGAACATCACGCATCGCCCACACATCCTGCCATTCAAACACCCTGGGTCTGATCTTTCCAAACCAAAAGCCCACATAACCTTAGTATTAAATCTTCAACTATGACAATGATTGCTGGTTTGAATTAGTTGAACATTCCACATATTATAGCCGTATCCCTTGTCACCCATTTGAAACTTTAAAACTTTTTTTTAAAAAAAAATCCTTTTAATGCTTCACATCTTCTATGTTAATTGTGATAGTTAATACCTAGTCTGCAGGATTTCCATACTCCTAAGCGATCAAGTCGTATTCTTTTGTGTGCTCGGAGTTAGTGCAAACAATATTTGAAACTTTTAAGCACGCTAATAGTCCCACTTGAGATATATTGATTCCGCACCTGAATCACTTAATTAATTTTTATAATTATTCAAGTGTAGAATTTGTTGATCTCTATGTTTGAGGGTCGTGCACGCATCTCTCTGCATCAAATCTGGTATCAGAGCCTATAGGTTGACTAGGTACATTTTGATTGCATTGTTACATCATCTTAGGGTAATCATTGTTTTGCATGCAACTTAGAAGTGGTAGGACCCTATCCGAATCATTACAACCTTTAGCTATGGATCCCACACTCGCACATGTTCTCGAATCCCTCACCACCAGGCTAGATGCTATGGAGAGGCGACAAGAGGAAGACAAGGCTAAAATGGGAGAGTTGATAGAAGCCTCTAGAGAGTGTGACATTGAACAGTTAGATGGCGAAGCTTCCTACTTTTGAGGGAACGTGAGAAATATGGGTAGAGGTTACGGTCGGGGACGTCCACATCCCCCCCAGAGACTTTGGGAACAAGCCCATGGTCAAGATAGGGGATTCGACAGGGATCACCAAGACACTGATGAGAAGGCCATGTGCAGCATAAAGATAGAAGCCCCTAGCTTTGTCGGTCGCCTTGACCCAAAAGTTTTCTTGGATTGGCTTGCGAACATGGATCATTATTTCCAACAGTATAAACTGTGAAAACTCGAACGAGTTCGCTTCGCCAAAATGAAGCTTGCTAGGCAAGCCAAGCTGTGTTGCACTAATGTTGTGAACACTATGAGGAGAGACAGTCATGAACCAATAACAACGTGGGATGAGATGAAAGAAAAGCTCAAGGAGAAATATCTCCCCACTTCCTACCGCCCCCGCCTCATTGACAAGTGGCACAGCCTTAGGCATGCTATTTTAAGTTCTTAACATCAATTTCTAATTTTGTAGACTTGTTATTTTTAAGTCCCTAATTTAGATATTTTAGTTCTAGACTCTCGGTATTTAATGTGAGATTTCTATTGATGTTATGCCTATGCTATTTGAGGATATTCGTCCTCTTTATCTGTTTTTATATTATGTTTTTTTATCTTGTTTTCTTAAATATCTGGTATAAAAAGTAATTTTAATGTGGGGAGAGGGGGAATGTAAAGGGGCTCTAGAGTCTAGACCCCACTAAAAACCATAGTTACCAAAACGCCCGTTTTTTTGAAAAAAAACGCGTATAAAACGCGTACTAATCCAGATTCGTAGCATACGCGAAAAAAATACGTTTTTTTCAAAAAAACGGCACTACGCGTTTTATACGCGTTTAAAACGTTTAATACCGAGTTTAATACGGGTTTAGTTCGGCAAATGGGTTCGGGTTCAGTTTCGGGTTTTTTAAAAAAATCCACCGGATCAGAGAAATGGGTTCGGGTTTGGGTTTTTTTAAATGGGATATGACTGAGTCGGGTTCAGGTTCGGGTTCGGGATCGGTGGAATAAAAGACACGCAGTGGTCTTTTATCCCCAGACCCTGCGACTGCGATTGGCAACGGCGACGGCGACGACGAGCTCTGAGGCTGCGACTGCAATCGACGACGGCGAGCTCTGAGGCTGCGACTGCGATGCTGTGCTCAGAAGCGAGCCCTGCGACTGCGATCGGCTGTGCTCGGTAGGGTTTTGTCCCCTGTGAGAGGCGTCTGCACTCGGCGAGAGGCAGAGACACTCAAGATCACTGCGAGAGAGGGAGACAGAGCCACGGAGGATCAAATCTTTTGATTCTGTACAAGCTAGGGTTCTGATCGGGAGGCGAGGTGACGAATCACTGCTAGGTTTCCATTTTTCTTTATTCTTTATTCTTTATTCCTTCTAATTTTCTCTTTTTTTCCATGATTCCATGTTTCCCTCTCTTCAGTCTTTCCCTCATCTTCTATATTTCACTGCAGTAAAAAAAAAAATTGTTTTCAATTTATACAGAAGTTACAGAAATCAGAAATTCAGAATTACAGATTACATATTTATACAGAAGTTACAAAATTTGTTTTTTTCCCGATGTTTTCCCGTTTTTTTCCCGTTTTTCCCGTTTTCATCGTATTTTTTCGATTTTTTCCCTTGCCGTTTTTTTCCCGTTTTCCGACTTGGTAACTATGCTAAAAACTAAGAAAATGTAGTATAAAACCCACGCTTAGGCAAAGGCGCACATCATGCGCGTGTGCTACGCCTGAACTTTTGATTGCATAGCTCATATACAAGAAAGCCAAATATGATTATGATTACCGAGATACAAATACGAGTGTACACGAAAAAAAGTTGCAACCTTTTATTTCAACAGATTACATATTACAAGGTCACTCGTGGCGAACTAAGTCTAGAAGGTGTCAAGGTGATTCTGGGGACGATAGTCTGGAAGTCCTTTGATCCTCAATCTCTGTTGAGACTTGTTGAAGACTCTGAACTTGGAACTTTTAAACTTTGAAAGAAGGGGAGACTGCATGTGTGATCTTTCATGAATTACTATTTGGTAGGTAGGACTAACGGTGCTTCACTCCTTAATCTTCTTCGTGTAGTCTTGATCTTCTTAGAGTCTATCCTTTTGGAGTCTTCATCTTCTTCGAATCTCTGTGTCGTCTTTGTCAAAGAGTATCCTCAGATTCTCAAAAGATTAAAATGACCTCTTGATCTTCATCTTCCCCTCTATTTATAGAGGGTTAGGGAAGGAAGTTATTATAACTTCCCCTGGGAGTTACACAACCACCTCGAGAGTCGTGGGGGAAGTTATGTTAACTTCCCTTCGAGTAGTGAGGTAGTTGCATAACTTTGCCTGGAAATGACATGGCTGGCCCTTCCTTAGGGCAAGACTTGGTCGGGTCCCAACTTTTCTTTCTTCTCCCTGGTCGGCCTTGGCTTGAGGCTCAGCTAGCCGTGGTCAAAAGCCTGGCCGGCCTTGGTCAAAAGACTAGCTGACCCTGGTCAAAAGTCTAGCCGGCCTTATTACAAGCAGAGTATGGCCGGCCCTGGTCAAAAGTCAAGCCGACCCTAGTACAGAGTCAATTTTAGGACTTAGAAAACTTCCTTATCTAAGCGTGTAGTTTAACACTTAGAAAAAAATTTGATGCCTACAATGAGTTTGGAAATGCTTTTTGTTTTCATAGTTGTATTCTTTTTTATCTTTTGTCTTTTCGTTTTTTTTTTTTTTTAGGGGGGGGGGGGTGAGGTGGGTGGTGGTGGCAAATAGATGGAATAGTGAATTGTCAAATGTTGAATGACTAAGTGTGTAGTTTAACCACTTGTTTCTCCATTGGTCATTTTCTAGAAGCATCTGGAGACTGTTGAAGGATCGACTAGTTATTAGAGGATACCTAGGCTCCATCGTTCCCTCTGGACAGTTTGGAGGTGACTCAAAATTGACAAATTACTCCGACGCGCATGGGATTTCTCTGTCATATGCATATGCTGGGGCATTTGGAGAGAAAGGAACGTCAAGATCTTCTCAGGAATCGAAACAGCAGCTACCAAGGTTTAGGTGTCCTTGTTCCTAGCTAAGAGTTAGTCTTTTGGGTTTTCTATCAAGATGTCTGTGGAGATAAGCAATTTTCTTTGTAGACTGGCTTAGTTTTCCTTGTAACCTTGTTTTATTACTAATATAATAGCTTGGGTTATAGCTTAACCCCATCCTCTCCTCGGAAAAAAAAAAAGGTTTAGCCTTTGTGTGTGTGTGTGTTGGGGGGGGGGGGGGGGGGGGGGGGGGGGGGATTTGGGAATATTTCATATGAAAAAATTGAGGATAACTGTTAATTTGTTAATATTAAATAAGTTTGGGACTCTACTACAAGTTCACGAAAATATTGCTTCGATATTGATAATCTGATGTTCTTTCTAGTTTTGCTTTGATAATTCAAAGTAGGAAAGCACAAATGCATCGGAAAGTGAAGAGAAAGGAGTGCATTAATGTTCGGGGCGAGTTCAGGCAGATCTTGCCCCACACAACCTTGATCGATTGACAAGCCTAGTCATAAAGAGAGCTCAAGCATACAAATGTGCGTGGCAAAGATGAGAATGTTAATGAATTTTGATTGAACTTGGAGGATAGAATGAGAAACAAGTTTACTAACGGAAGTGTAGGAGTTGCACAAATTGACAAAATTGTGGAAAATTATATTAGAATGGTACTGGCTTGTACAACAAAAAGAAGTGGCAGGCTCAGTAAGGGAAGGATCTCTGATTATTGTAGAGGAGTCAAGAAACAGGGGAAGATCTAAAAATAATATTGATGGTATTGTTAAAAAAGTTATAAAAAGCTCGTTCAAACAATTAAAAGAGTTAACAGGAATGAGTAGAATGACCAACAAAGAAGGGTTCATAAAGCCGATCCATGTAGATGAAATGAGGCTATATGGGTTGGATTATGCTAAGGTTAATGGGTTCATTCATGTTCTGTTTGAATTAATGATTTTCTATAAGGAACACAAGGCTGGTTTGTCGGCTATCATATCTTAATATGGCATGAGATTTTGTATATGGAATTATTATTTCTATTTTTTCTCTAATTGCATGAGCTTAAATTCTATAAACATGTAGGAATGACTACCCACATGCCAACTAGCCTTTTAGGTTTCTTGGTCTAACCCTCTTGCCAATTTTCCTCGGTCAGGTTTCGTCACCAATCTTAGAGGGTTAATGCCCAGGTGACAGTTGGTCAGAAAATTGTCTTAACTTTCTTGCAGTCGACCCCATCTTGATGGGATAAAGACTTGGATGATGAAGATGAATCTAGTTAAGCATCTAAGTAAAATAAACTAATGGTTGTGAACTCACATCAACAGTTCTTTATTCTATGAAATGTACTGAAAGTAAGCCTGTGCTCTTTGCACAGCAGTCTATGCTTCTTATATGTTCTTGTATTAGACTTCATTGTTTAAGTTGCAGGATAAAATGAATTTATTGCTTGTCATATATTGAGTGTTCGGGCAGGTCCTTATATCAGGCTCGCTTGAAAGCCTAGATGTCGATGACCTGCGTTCAAATGCTCATTATTCGGGTGGCTATGTTCGAGTAAGTTGTAATTTTATGTTATGTGCCATAAGAAAGGATGGTGATTTACATTCTAGAATCAGTGATTTTAAGTATATTGCTTTGTAAGCCTGCAAAGATGTAGATATTGTTGTTATGTTTCCTATGTATCAGACGGTCAGATGAATTGCTGCAAGGTTATGATATCTTATATATTGTACCAGTTGTAACACTGCTAGGTTAGGTGGTCTGTTCCTCATTATTCTGTGGCCCTCATTGGTCTTCTGTTGTTCAATCTGGAAACCTCTAATCATGCTCTTGCTCTTCTTCCTGTAAATGCATTGGATTAGGAGTATGTGATGGACAAGTAGCTACTGCAATATAATGAGTTCAATCTTGGTGTATACATTCTTGAATCATCCATGCTGAGCATTTGGCAATTTAGTTAATGTTTGTTGTGAATGGTTTTAATATGCATTCTTTCTATCATCCACACGCCCTGGTAATCATTATCGTCAAAAGTAATCTTTGGCATTGGATCGCCTGGTTTGATGGCGACCAAAAGTTGAGGGTCTGGTCCCATGTTGAGATTCTTCATCATCTGTTTTGAGGCGTCAAACCTCATGTTTAACATGATTGTAGAAGGGCGCCTTCGAGGGGTACCCGTGTTTCACGTGGACCATAGCTTCTTGGCATCCGGTCCCCTTTGATGACTCCAACTTCTGCCTCTTGCTTCTTCTTGTTGGAAACTATCAATTCTTTTTGCATTGGCGTGTCAATGAACTATGCTAGCCGTCCGCCTTCGATTAGGTCCCTGATGTAATGGCGGAGGGACCAGCAATCCTCTGTATAGTGGTCGACTTTCTTATGAAACTCACTTCTTGTGTAGATTCCGAGGTGCGGGATTCCTTGTGGGGCTCGGCTTTGTGAAATAAGGCTGGGCCTGAAGATACTGGAGAACCTTGGGGAGCGGCGTGTTCAGCATCATATACTCCTCCAAAGGCAGAGCTGTAAATCGGCGTTTTCCCTTCGGGACGTCTTCTCTGGCACGTGATGGTGCTGCTTAGTGCATGGGTCACGGTGTCTCTTCCGTAGTCCGAACATGGGAGGGGCGCTAGGATATTGCCTTCGATACTTTGTCAACGGTTTCAACTCGATCGCAGAGTTCCTCCAAATCATGGGGTTTCCTCACGTGGGATGAAACAGCTTCGATACCTTGCTTGCATGCGTGCGCCACCAATCTTGTCCGTCGACATCCTTGACGGTCTGATACATGGCTCAGAGTCGTGCATGATGGTCTGTGTTAGATCCAAAAAAGGAAAAGAAGGAAAAGAGGATTTGGGAGTAAAACCTTGATTTACTCATTAGGGCAATGGCCCTATATATATCTGTACAAAAGGATACAGTCACCAAAGGGTAAGCATACCCAAAACAGACTAAAGAGACTAATAAAGGATTTACATACTCTAACACCCCCCCTCAAACTCAAGGTGGATCATACACCATGAGTTTGTGAAGAAGATACCGAAAACGCTGAACAGTGTGCGTTTTCGTAAAGAAATCGGCAAGTTGCTCTGTAGAGGACACATGTGGAAGTGAGAGCGTCCCGTCTTTGTAGCGATGGCGAACATAGTGACAATCCAACTCAATGTGCTTGGTGCGCTCGTGAAATACCGGATTGCTAGCAATCTGAATAGCACTCCGGTTGTCACAATGGAGGGGAGTCGACGAGGACAGCTGAACACCCATATCCTCGAGTAGACGACGAAGCCAAACCACTTCACACGAGGTGCGTGCCATAGCACGATACTCAGCCTCGGTACTAGATAGTGAGACGATCTCTTGCTTCTTGCTTTTCCAAGAGATGAGCGAGTCACCGAGGAAAATACAGAAGCCAGTGGTGGATCGTCGATCATTGGGATCGCCGGCCCAGTCGGCATCAGAAAAGGCGCGAAGCTCCAAGGAAGAGGAGGACGAAAACAACAAAGAGCGAGTCCTGGTGCCTCGAATATAGCGAAGAATCCTCATCAGAGCGGCATAATGAGTGGAGTGAGGAGCGCTAACAAACTGGCTAAGTACTCGAACGACATGAGCAATATCCGGACGAGTGATTGTCAGATAGACAAGAGCACCAACGAGCTGACGATAACGCGTGGGATCCGAAAGCGGCTCGCCATCACCAGGTCGGAGCTTCACATTGAGCTCCATTGGGGTATCCACTATACGTAAATCAGAAAGGGCAGCCCGGCTGAGTAACTCGGAAGCAAACTTCTGCTGAGAGACCAATAACCCTCGGGGGGATGAAGCCACCTCAAGACCGAGGAAATAGCGAAGTGGACCAAGATCTTTCATCTCGAACTGCTGCTGGAGGTGCCTTTTCAGAGAGTTGATAGTAGCAGTATCATCACCGGTGATGATCATATCATCAACATAGAGAAGTAATATGGCACGGCCATGAGCAGAGGTGTGAGTGAACATAGCATAGTCATTCATACTCTCTGTAAAGCCGACGGCAAGAATCGAGGACCGAAAACGCTCAAACCATGCCCGAGGAGCCTGCTTGAGGCCATAAATGGCCCGATGAAGACGACAGAAATACTGGGGAGGAGTCAAAAGACCAGGAGGGGGACGCATGTAGACCTCCTCAGAAAGATCGCCGTGAAGAAAGGCGTTCTTCACATCCATCTGGAAGAGTGGCCAGTGACGAGCAGAAGCGACTGCTAACAGAGTCCGTACAGAGGTCATTTTCGCAACAGGGGCGAAAGTCTCCTCGTAGTCAATGCCATACTCCTGAGTGAAACCACGAGCAACTAGGCGGGCCTTGTACCGCTCAACCGAGCCATCTGAGCGAGTCTTGATGCGATAGACCCATCGACAGGTGACAGGTTCCTTCCCGGGGGGAAGAGGAACTAGCTCCCAAGTACCAGTCTTTTGAAGAGCTTGCAGCTCCTCAGACATAGCCTGCTGCCAATGGGGTACCTGGACTGCCTCACGGTAACTCTGGGGCTCCTGAAGGGAGTGAATAGCTGCAAGAAAGTCCTGGAAATGTGAGGAGTAAGAGGCAGTAGGAGAGAAACCGTAGCGATCTGGCGGATGCCGGTCACGCTCAGGGTAACGCTGTGAGAAAGTAGGCGCAGAAGGACCATCGTCAGGGCTAGACGAGACTGGCATCGAGGGTAGGGCGGCAGGAGAGTCTGGAGAAGGAGAGGGAGCTGGTGGGACATGTGGACGACGCGTGTAAGTGGTAGTGACTGGTGGTCGCGGGAGCTCAAGTGTTGGATTAGGAAGAACAGAGACGTCTTGAGGAACAGGTGAGTCAACTGAGGGAGACGGGATGGAGATCCCGGAGGAGGGAGAGACTGGAGGAGGGAGTGACTCAGAGGAATGAAGAAAGGATAAGTTCTGGTCTTTGGAGACCCCTGAGTAGAAGGGAGTGTCCTCAAAAAAGGTTACGTCACGAGAGATACGTATACGACGAGCAGAGGGGTCATAACAACGCCAACCCTTGTGCTCAGAGCTATACCCCAAAAAGAGGCATCTAGCGGACCGAGGAGTGAGTTTCGTTCGCTCACCAGGAGGGAGCATAACGAAACATGTGCAACCAAAGGTTCGCAAGACACGATAGTGAGGAACAACAGAGTACAAAATCTGAAAGGGTGACTGACCAGAGTGAGCAGAAGAGGGAGTGCGGTTGATTAAGTGGACTGAGGTGAGGACAGCCTCGGCCCAAAAGTGACGAGGAACAGAGGTAGAGAATAAAAGAGAGCGAGCAGTCTCGAGAATGTGGCGATGCTTTCTCTCAGCTACACCATTTTGGGCAGGCGTGTAAGGACATGACTGTTGTGGGAGAGTACCCTGGGAGAAAAGAATGTCACGAAACTCAGAAGAAAGATACTCGCGAGCACCATCAGAGCGAAAAATTTTAATGCGTTTACCAAATTGAGTGTGAACCATACTGGTAAAGTCACGATATGCCTAACAAACATCAGATCGACGACGTAAGAGAAACACCCAAGTAAAACGAGAGAAATCATCAATGAAACTAACATAATAAGATAATCCAGAAAGAGATACAACGGGAGCAGGGCCCCAGATATCCGAATGCACTAAATCAAACACAGAAGATGAGATAGACACATGCACAGGAAATGGCTGAGTTGGATGCTTGGCCAAGTTACAACTGACACATGGAGATGGTGGAGTAAAGGAGATATCACCGAGCGCTCCAGACTGAAAAATAGTACGAAGACGTGCAGCTGAAGGATGGCCCAATCGGCGATGCCAGAGGTCCGAAACAGCACAGGTGGTATCAGCAGTGGAGGTGGTAAGTGGTATATGGAGATGCCTCAAGTGGTACAAACCACCCACCCTATGCCCAGTCCCAATCGTTTTGCCCGTCCGAGGATCCTGCACAAGACAAGACGAGGATGAGAAGGTGGTGAGATAGCCCAAATCAGCAAGTTTGCTGATAGAAATCAAATTAATGGACAATGAGGGAGCAAGAAGCACGCCAGGTAGAGAAAGACGACCACTGGGATCAGAAGATGTGGTGATGGTCCCCTGGCAAGAGACTGGTAAGGGGGAACCATCAGCAGTGCGAAGCTGGAGCTCAGGAGGAACACGAGTACGGGCAGTGAGAGCGGAAGTGTCAGAAGTCAAGTGATGTGAAGCACCCGAGTCCAGAATCCAGGCAGCGGAGGCAGTACCAGTAGTCGAAGAGCCCTGCTGAAGGGTAAAGGCATGCTGAAGCTGTTGAACCTGAGCAGCAAGCTGAGATAGATCAGAAGTCGCAATGGTTGGAGCTGTAGTCTGTGGCATCTGACCAAGCTTCCTGAGACGTCGATAACAGGTTTCTTTGAGATGACCATCTTTCTTGCAGTAGACACACCACAGTTTGGTAGTAGGTCGCCTCTCACCAGGAGGGCGTCGATCGCCAGTGGAGCGACCGTCACCTACGGGACGAGGTGTGAAAAGAGGCGGCGTAGCAAGAGCGCCAGGTTCTGAGGCTGGAGCGCGATGTATAGCAAGAGTGTCCAAGCGCGTCTCCTCGGCAAGTAGCTCAGATAAGGCCTCATTAAGGCTAGGTAAAGGATCGCGGTGTAATAACTGACCTCGAATAGGTTCAAACTCGGCACGAAGTTCCATCAGAAATTCGAAGACGTATTGCTCATCACGATGACGTCGTCGAATAGAGATTGCATCCGGAGGATAGACGGGCTCCAATGCCTCAAGTTCCCTCCAGAGAGCAGAAATCCTAGCATAAAACTCACGAATGGTGCGAGTGCCTTGAGTCATTCCTTTGAGCTCACACCGAAGCTGAAATGCCCTAGCACCACCAGTTTGAACAAACTGTTTTGAAAGATAACACCACATCTCCCTAGAGGTTGAAAATTGAAGGGCCTCCACACGAAGTTCGTGGGAGAGAGATGCTCCTATGTACGAGCGAATGATGGCATCAGCATCATTCCACTCCTCGGATTCGACGGAATCTAGAACCGTACTGGAAGTGGAGGTCTCAGAAAGTGTAGGGGCAGGCTTCGTGCCATCCACATACTTCCAAAGTTTGTGAGCACCAAGATGCATGCGTAATGTGGAGGCCCATAATCTGAAGTTTGAAGCTCCGGTGAGAATGACATCCATTTTGGGTAGTTTGTCGGGTTTCAAAGAGGCGGCCATAGTGATATCTGAGAGGAAAGAGACACAAAATCTGATGGACTAGTACAATTGTGCCTCTAGAGAGTCCTGTTGTGTGAAAACTACTCATAGAACTGTGAGACTGAAAGAGGAAAATCTGCTCACAGGTTTAGAACAGTGAACCGAAATGCCCTTGACCACTGTTTGAAACAGAGTAAAATCTGTTCACCACTGCAGTGAACCGAACCGAACCGAACTGTAGACCACTGCAGTCGACTTTGAACCGAACTGCACTGCTGAAACAGAACTGACCGAACCGAACCAAACTGCACTGCTGAAAACAGAACTGACCCGGTTCTGTTGTTGAAAAACAGAACTGATAAAACAGAACTGACCCGGTTCTGTTGATTCAAACAGAACTGAACCGGTGTCTGATGATTGAACCGGTGACTAGGCAAAAATTTTAAGTGGAGAAGATCTGGCCGTAGATAAAACGAATGGTCAGGATGGTCGCTGAGGTCACCCTACACTTAGGGTTTTAAAACACCCTTCAGCGCCGCCGTCTCTTCCGTTCTGAATTTCAGTTGCTCCGACCGTCTCCCTCAGCTCCGGCGAAGAAGATAGAAGCCTCTGAAGAGGCGAAGATTGAAGATCCGCAGTGAAGAGGCCTGTGAAGGAGCCTGTGATACCAAGCTCCGGTGAAGAGGCCGATGAGGAAGCAAAGATCTGAACTCAGTTGTCGCTGCAAAGATCTGAACTCAGTTGTCGCTGCAAAGATCGGTGAGGAAGCCGATGAGGAGCTTGTGATACCAAGCTCCGGTGAAACCACTGCTGTCCTCTCTGCCGTCCTCTTCCACTGAGCGAATCTGGATCTGGATCTGGATTTGAATATGAATCTTCGACGACAACGATGCAGTGAAGGCTTCGATGCAGGATTGCGATGAAGGCTTCGATGCGAGTCGAGATGAAGACTAAAGCTTCGATCCAGGTTGCTGCGATGAAGGCTAGAAGACTTCGATGCAGGGCTTCGAAAAGAAAGCTCGATGGCCTCGATGAAGCTTGCTCTAACAGATGATGCTTTGGATTGAAGAAAGCTCTCTACCAGAGACCCATTCGGGCTCTGATACCATGTTAGATCCAAAAAAGGAAAAGAAGGAAAAGAGGATTTGGGAGTAAAACCTTGATTTACTCATTAGGGCAATGGCCCTATATATATCTGTACAAAAGGATACAGTCACCAAAGGGTAAGCATACCCAAAACAGACTAAAGAGACTAATAAAGGATTTACATACTCTAACAGTCTGGTACATGGTCTCAGAATTTCCGTCTTGAAGGTTGGATGTAGGCGGGCTTCCTCTTGACGCCTCGTCTGCTTTGTGGAACGGGGGTGCCCACGAGGTCACCTTCTTGTGCAAGGACTCGGCCATCCGTTCCATAGTGGCTTTGAGGGCGGGTGCTCGTTGATAGGAAGTGGCTTGTCTTCGTGTCGATACCATTCATGCCAGTGAGTTGGATCGTTGGGTCGTTCCTTGCTTTTGAGTCTTGGATTTCATCGATTTTGATGTGGGAGGCTTCTTCTTGGCTTTTTCTTGAGAAACCATATGGTGGGCTCCAAATTGTGGGGAGTGGTTTTTCGAAGGATACCTTCCCACAAGATCGATAGAATGTTACTTTTGAAGGGAGTAGCCTGGACTCTTTTTTTGCTTTCTTCTCTCTCGAATTATGAAGCGAAATGAGGGTGAAGCGGTGGGGACTTACAGTCCGTGGAGTATGCTTTTGCTTCGTGGATTTTGAGTTCTTGGCTTGCTAACTAGTTTCAAATAGGAGGCAAAGAACAGGTTGAGGCTCCTAGAATGGATGCCCTCAATTCCTTCTTCTTGGTATGAGTAAAGGAGTTTTTGGAGAGGAGGAGAATGTGAGAAGCTTAGAACATGTTGTGAATGTAGTGATCTTTTATTCACTTCTAGGATGGTGTATTCCTGTAGAGTTTACAAGAGATTAACCAACCCTTTTCTTAGTGTCCCGCCTCTTCCTTTCATAGTTCAATCATGAAGGAGGGAAGGGTATGTTTCTTACACGCCACATGTTTCCCAATATAGGGCGGTGCGAGATTGACCAATCCTGTAATGGCAACTGTCTATCCACGAGGGCGGTGCAAGGTTGACCAATCCTGTAATGACAGTTGTCTACCCATATTGGGCAGTGCAAGCTCGGCCTCTCATTTCCTGGTAGCTATTCCTCCACATGGTGAAGTAAAAGCTTGACCTATCTGGTGCGAGCAAATGTCCTTTCTGAGTCGGTTTGAGATCAATTCTCCTTGGTTGCTTCTGGGTGCATTCCTCCTTTCAGAGGTGTTACTTGTCATGTTCTCCCTTTCGAAGGGGTGGGTCGATGTGTTCCCCTTTTCGAAGGTGTAGCTCAGTGTGTTCCTTTCATTTGGAGGGATAATTTGTTGCATTCCCTTTTTCGAAGGGGTAGCGCTACTGTATGCGCAGAAAAAGATCCGGGTCGTCTTTATTGCAAACACACGAAGATTACAAGAGGCCGGGACCCGGGGACTCGGGGGTGGTGAGCCGGGTGCGGCGAATATTGATCAGGAGATTATGGGAGAGATCCTCTGGAGGGTCCCTTTGATCCGCGTCTCCACGTGGTATTCGTGCGAGAGCTCTGAAGGGGTTGCCCAGGACAAAGATCTTTATAGGGTGAGGGTTCTTTGAGAGGCTAAGGAATATCCGCCGTTGCTTTTGTCCCTTCTGTGGTTCACTCTTTCTCGGCTAGGGGTTTTCGGTGTCACTCCTTGGTCTTCATGTCTTCCTCGCTCCTTGCTAGACCTTGGCGTCCTTGATCGTCGGTTCGCAGCGTCGATCGTGCTTTTGGCGTCGGCTTTGGCTTGGCTTTGGCGTGGCTCTGGCTTTTGCTTTGCTTTGGCGCTTGCGCTTGGACGTAGACGGGGGGAGACTTGCGATGCTTTTGTTCTTCCGGACTTTACCGGGGCTTTTGATTTGGCTTCGCGTCGTATTGGTTAGAACGTGCGGTGCTTTTGCTCGTGGCCGGCGTAGTCGCTTGGCTTTGGCACTTGCGTTGCTTTGGCGCGGGCTTTACCGGGGCTTTTGATTTGGCTTCTTGTGTGGGCTTTTGCTTCGGTGTCGACTCGATCTTCTTCTCGAACGGTGGTGGCTACTTCTTTAAGGCTTCTGGCTTCCTCGACGGTTTAGGTGTCGCCTCGACTTTTCTTCTTCTCCGGGCTTCTTTGGTGTGATCGGAGTCGAAGGATACCTTTGAAGACGGCGAGGGTGGCATCGATTTCCGTGCGACGGTTGTAGCGTCGGCTTTGCTTTGAAGACGACGGGTGTAGCGACTACTTTGCTTCTCTTCTTCTCCGGGTTTCTTTGGCGTGATCGGATTCGAAGGGTTCCTTTGAAGATGGCGGGGGTAGCACTGATTTCCGTGCGACGGTTGTAGTATCGGCTTTGCTTTGAAGACGACGGGTGTAGCGACGCTTCGGGTGTTCCTCTCCAAACTTTCTTCTTCGTGGATGGAGTGGACGTTTGTCGAAGGCGACGGGTGATAACGCTTCGGTCTTCTTCTCCGGGCTTTTGGGCTTGATCGGAGTCAAAGGCTTGTTAGAGACGACGGGGTGGTGCCGCTCCGATCTTCTCCGGCCTTTGCTTCTGGCGTCTTCGGAGTCAAAGGGTTCTTCTCCGAGCTTTCTTCTTCGTGCACGGAGTCGAAGGCTTGATCTTCTTATGCAAGGGTCTTCACGTTGATGAGGGCTTTCAATGGACTAAGCCGGTCCCGAAGGGATAGGCTTGCTCGTGCCTCGTGAAACCTTGGGTCGATGAAGAGCGCGTCTCCTCTTCTGCAGAGCTTCCTCGCTTCGTCTTCAGCTTCCGACCTGGCAACGGCTGTGGCGTCGGCTTCTTCTCCGAGCGTATTCGGCGTAATCGGAGTTGAAGGCTTTGTTGAAGATGACGGGTGTAGCGCCGCTTCGTTCTTCTTCTCCGGGCTTTTGAGCTTGATCGGAGTCGAAGGCTTGTTGGAAACGATGGGGTAGTGCCGCTCCGATCTTTTTCTCCGGCCTTTGCTTCTGGCGTCTTCGGAGTCGAAGGGTTGTTGGAGACGACGAGGTGATGCCGCTACGATCTTCTTTTCCGGCCTTTGCTTCTGGTGTCTTCGAAGTCGAAGGGTTCTTCTCCGAACTTTCTTCTTCGTGCACGGAGTCGAAGGCTTGATCTTCTTGTGCAAGGGTCTTCACTTTGATGAGGGCTTTCAATGGACTAAGCCGGTCCCGAAGGGATAGACTTGCCAGTGCCTCGTGAAGCCTTGGGTCGATGAAGGGCGCGTCTCCTCTGCAGAGTTTCTTCGCTTCGGTCTTCAATCTTCGACATGGCGACGGTTGTGGCGTCGGCTTCTTCTCCGGACGTATTCGGAGTGATCGGAGTTGAAGGCTTTGTTGAAGATGACGGGTGTAGCGCTGCTTCGTTCTTCTTCTCCGGGCTTTGAGCTTGATCAAAGTCGAAGGCTTGTTGGAGACGACGGGGTAGTGCTGCTCCGATCTTCTTCTCCGGCCTTTGCTTCTGGCGTCTTCGGAGTCGAAGGGTTGTTGGAGACGACGAGGTGATGCCGCTCCGATCTTCTTCGGCCTTTGCTTCTGGCGTTTTCAGAGTTGAAGGGTTCTTCTTCTCCGGACTTTCTTCTTCGTGCACGGAGTCGAAGGCTTGATCTTCTTGTGCAAGGGTCTTCACTTTGATGAGGGCTTTCAATGGACTAAGCCGGTCCCGAAGGGATAGGCTTGCCCGTGCCTCGTGAAGCCTTGGGTCGATGAAGGGTGCGTTTCCTCCTCTGTAGAGCTTCTTCGCTTCGGTCTTCAATCTTCGACCTTTTGAGCCTTCCCCCTCCCCCTCTATTTATAGGTGAAGGGGGGAGGGGAGAGATATGGGAAGTTTATTTGAATCCCTTTAATATCTCTTCCATAATTACCCCAAGATTTATTCTTCCATTGAAGAGAGGAATAAACCTTTATTTGCCTTCCTTTTCTGGCGGAGTAGTTATGGCTCAATCTTCTTTGAATTTATTTTGAATCTTGTACATAAAGTCGATGGCGACCCGGCTTCATTTTTTGTCCGTCGGATCGAGGGATCGGCGCAGATCCACACTTATGTAGACGTCATACGCAACCTCCCCCCGCGCATGGCGGTATTTGTTTTATTTTTCTTCTTTTCTTTCCTTTCTTTTCTTTCTTTCTTCCTTTTCCTTCTTTTCTTTTCTTTCTTTTCTTTTCTTTCTTTGCTTGGCCGGTCACCCCCTTGGGGGGTTCGGATCTCTAGTAGGGGGCCGGGTGGGCCCTACTTGAGGATGGGCCCACCCAGCCCCTTGTTGGGCGCGAGTCGGGTCCGGTTTGCGTGTCGGGTTTGATTCCGAGTCGGTGTATGCGAGTCGGGTCCGGATCCGAGTGCGTGTCAGGTTTGCCTCCGCATTGGTGCATGCAAGTCGGGTCCGGGTCCAAGTGCGTGTCGGGTTTGCCTTCGCATAGGTGCATGCAAGTCGGGTCTGGGTCCAAGTGCGTGTCGGGTTTGCCCCCGCATTGGTGCATGCGAGTCGGGTCCGGGTTAGACACAATTTGTGTGTCTACAGCTACGTGCCTCTCTCATTTGGAGGGGTAGTCTACTTTTGTTTCTGGCTCAGTTGCTTGGTTCTTAGTTTGAAAGGGGGGAAGGGGTTCTACCCTATTTCTCTTTATGCTTAGCTCTGCAGAGTCTCCTCTTCCGAAGGTTCTGATAGTAATGCCAAGTGAGGGGGTGAATATTTTATGCACTCACAAGAACTCCAGACTCTTTTCCTGTGGAGAGGAGTAATGTGTGTCTTACACATTCTCGTCCTATTTTAATCCAACAAGTCATATCTTAACTAATTGAGCCATTTTACACTTTAGTGCAACCTAAATCTTTGCATCTAACACTTAAGTCCATAATTATTGGAGGGAAAATAAAAAATAGCATAGGTAAAATCTCAAAATTCAAAATAAGGCGTAGAACCGCTAAAAACCATAGTTACAAAGTCGGAAGTCGGAAAAAAATCGGCTAGGGGAGAAGTCGGAAAAATCGAAAAAAAGTCGAAAAGCTCTGGAAACAAAGGGTAGAATTTTTGAATATATTTATTTATAGATGTTACAATAGGTCTTTTGAGCAATACATGACGGGATTAAAACACATTTAGTTGGGATTAAAACGCGTAAATCGTGATTTAAACGTGAAAATCGTGACTTTTTTCAAAAATATTGGGAAAGAGTTGTGTAGAGAACGTTTACCGAATAAGTCGTGTTTTAATCGAGATTTATTAAAAAAATCGGAGTTTTTGGTAACAGTGCTAAAAACTAAGGAACAACTAAAAAAGACATTATTCAATTTGAACTCAAATTGAAGGCTAAAAATGATGAATCCAAGCTCATTTGGGCACCAACGTTGCTCTTGCATCTCATCACACGTCACTATGCAAAGTAGACACAGAATATTGTTCATCTTCTTTCATGTAAAGTGCATGATCGAGTTATATGAGATGCTTGTCATAGCAATATTCACATCTTCTTGCTTGACTTAATTTAAATTCCCAATTATGAATTCATAGTAGCTATATTTGCAGGACCATCATGTGATTGAGATGTTCTGGGAAGTTCTCAAAAACTTTTCTTTGGAGCATCAGAAGAAGTTTCTGAAGTAAGTCTTTATGTTCTTTCTCTGTTTCTCCATTTTCTGAACCTTCTTTTGTTACTCTACCAAAAATAGTCATCAGTGCTAAGTTGCTAACTTCTATACAACCGACTCAAGTCACTCAATGAGTTATACTCTTTCTGGATTTGATGACATGAAGAACCTCAAATACATCATTAATTGTTGATCAATCAATCTGTTTGAAATTCAAGTCTAGGACTTAACCATATGAACGGTATAATTTCTAGGTAATTTTCTTAGGACAGAAAATACATTATCAACATCTAGCAAGTTTGAGTGCTCAATAGGAGGTGAAAATGGAAGTAATGCCTGTTGATTAAGAGAGCAAAGCATGGGTGAATTAGTGGTATTCTGGTAGCTTCTATAAAGGATTGTAGCAACTGATCATCTCAAATATTTGTAGTTTGGCTCGTGAACGGTTTTTTTCTCTATAGATATTGTTTATCCGTTGTGAATGCTCTGTTCTTTTTCCACGGCTCTATGTTGGAAAGGAAATTGAAAACACAGCCATAACCATCTAGCATAATCCATTTATTTTGTGTTTGACAAAATGAAAATACAAACGTACCTTTTAAGGCTTGCTAGACACATTCATTACATTTATAAGTACTAGTGTACAACTCTAACCCCAACACCCAATGGTTATTAATCACATGTATTGACAAGGTTCCAGGACGATTCAAGTAATTTACTTGCAACTCTTATATTGAGAGATCTGAAGAAAAAAAATGGTCATTGACCAAGCCTAATTGGTGGGGACACTGACCCGATTCAGCCCACCCCGACTCGTTTTTACACTCGCAGGAGGCGGAGGATGGCTCACACATTGGGCCTATGGATTGGTGACCATTGCTAACCTAGCCCACTTCGCATGGGGCCGTTTGACTATTTATTTATCTAATTTCGGTGTTTTTTTTTTGTTGCTATTTTCAGCATGTCTTGTAGCCCAAGATATAAAGGCGTTTGCATCTTTCTTTTGCTATAAGGGTTAGGGTAATAACTCCCTCTATTTAACTATGTTAATTTAGCCCTAAGAGCCAATGAATGAATGAAATAAAATTCTTGGTTTTGGAGATGATGACTGTGATGGCTCTTGCTCTTAGCGAGCGTTCTTGAGGAGAGGGCCCTTGGATCTCCGGATCGAAAATCCCCGTTACGACAACGACTATCTAACCTCACATCTCTCATCTCCCTCCCCCTCCGTGATTCATGACCAAGAGAACCCCGCAACCGCAACCACCATCAGCCCAACCGGTGGCAACAATCACTGCCACCACCGATCGGACCAATGGCAGTCGCCGCTACCATCACCGGTTCAACCTAGGGCTGCAACTCGGGCGGGTTAGGTCGGGTTGGGGTTCAACCCAAGCCCAATCCAATTACTAAAACCCTCAACCCTAGCCCAACCTCCAACCCAAGATGCCTAGCCCAAGCTCAATCCAAGCAAAAATTTCTATGCTCGGGTTAGGCTTAGGTTAGCCCAAGTTGGTAGGACGGGTCGGGTTGTGTAGATTAGAATATACTTTTTGTTTAAAATTTTACCCTTTGAAGATCAAAATCGACAAAAAAAAACTTATACTTACTAACACTAATATACAACTTTTTTTGCATTTCTATCCATGCAATTTACTAGATCATTATATAATGTCTTTATTTGATAAGTAAGAAGCAAATAAATAATATGAGATTGGGTGAAACGGATGACTGTGACTGCGACCCCTCAACATGAGTACTCGGGATGGTTGTGATTGTTACTTATATATAACAGACTCATAGATATACATGAGTGCTCGGGTTCGGGTTGCCCGACCCCTCAACCCGAGCCCAACCCAAATTCAACTCGGGTTGTATTTTTTCAATCCTAACCCAACCCAATCTTCAAATACATCAACCCAAACCCACCAAAAATTCAGGTTGGGCTCGGATTGGGTCGGGTCCAACCCGCCCAAGTTGCAGCCCTAGTTCAACCGGCAAAAGCAACAGCCCTGCGACTTGTTGTCCTTGCTGTAAGCACAACCGACAGGCCCCTTTTTCATGCCGGATCAACCACCATCATTGGCCCAAACGGCAGGCCTATAGCCCCACTTCGATGGGCTGAATTATGCGAGGACAGTAGCCCTGCAGGCCGCCGACAAAGGCCGTTCGGTCCCCTTGTTCGTAGCGCCAACGTCTTTGAGCGACTCCACAAAATTCTGGTTTGATCGATCTATTACCCCTTTGAGCCTTTAGTTTCAATTGATATCACTTAATATTAGATCACATAAATCATCTTTGAAAAGAATTCACTACTGGCATGATTGGATCCCAGGATATTACATGAACCCGTGACCATTCTTATTTTTAATTCGAGCCTTGAAAAGAATCTTTGAAATCCTCGACGGGTTGTCGTCTTGATATTAACTGTGCAACTGCCCGATCCTACGAGATGTTCTCGGCGTTCCAAACAATCGCCGTCGATTTCGCATTCGGAATCATCGGGTACTACCTGCAGACACGCCCATGATAATCATAATTAGTCAACTGAAAATCTGAGTAATTTGCTATAAATCATTAGTGCTAAATATTTAAATTATTATTTGAAATTCACCAATTATCTCCTATTTATCATACCATCGTGTTTGGGTTAGCGTATCCTGCATCACTAATGAGTGTTGCTTTTCTCTTGCACAATGCCAATTTTTGCTTGCTACAGTTTAGATTTGATCTTCCTAGTTTTCAACTGCATCAGCTTGCTTGTAATGCACATGTGGAATTGTGGATTAGATGTACAGATCACTGAAATTAAGCTAGGGCATATAACAATGAACTAGGTGATGTCTTGCAGGTTTGTGACTGGATGCTCTCGAGGACCACTTCTTGGATTCAAGTATCTTGAACCGAAGTTCTGCATACAGAGGTATATTATACCTTTGGTTTTGATGTTTGTCACAATAGTGAATTTGGTTTTTTATGGGCCTTCATACATACATAGGGCTGCACCTCTAAATCCTACTGAAGAGGATCTTGATCGTTTACCAACTTCAGCAACTTGCATGAATCTACTAAAGCTTCCACCATATGAAAGGTCAGTAAACAAAGTATTTTTATTAATGATCTTAAGCTTCACAGATATATATCAGATTAGTGTAATATTTTATTATGACTTTATAATATGCTTTAATCAAAACATGGGAAAGTCAGTTTTAGCATTATTTTTCTGAATAGGAATTATTGCATTCCATATACTCACCTTCAGTTTGACAAGTGTTAAAGATCCATGTACTCATAAAGATTTCTCCTCTAGTCTAATTCAGCATTTTTCCTCGACCAATGTTGCAATCGCAGACAAATAGCATAATCTGAGACTTCACCAAGTAATAAGCTACCATTATTAATATTAAGTAAAACATGGACATACTTGAAGACAAGCTCAAACATAAATATTTCCACTAGAACTCACTTCTCTCTTCATGTGTGCTTCTCAAACTCAACAACAGCTCTCACGTGTTTCTTAATGCTGTCAAATTATCCATTGATGACATTTGCAGGCTTGCAGCATTAATGAAACTTCCTTTCTTGATGTTCCTTGAACCATGCTTATCCCATTTAATGTTTAGGGTTATTACATGCTTCATCAGATCATTTCTCACTACTTTGATCCAGATCATGTAGGTATAAGCTTCCATCTAAATTGACCATGACATGCAAATACGATCCCTTTATCAAACAAACCCTTCAGATGCCTGAGGATCTTGTGCACCACTTCCATCTGAGATGTCCTCGGTGAGTATATGAGATGCTTAACACTTATTGTGTAGGTGGTGTTCGGGCAAGTAAGAAAAAGACAGATGAGATGGCCAACTAGCCTTTGGTACCCTCTACATCTGAGGAACTCTCCACCTTGTTCTGCCAATTTCTGATATGGCTCTTTGGGGAATTCACTAATCCAGTGATTTGCATCCTTGCATGCCCATTTCTTTCAACAAGTCCAAGATATATTTCATTTGTCAGATGAAGATCTCTCTTTTCTTTGATTTAGGAACCTCAATACCAAGAAAATACTTCAAATATTTCATATCTCAAACTCTTTTACTAGCTGAAAGCCTGAAATATAAGTCTTCTGATTTCAGTGTCATCAGGCCCTGTCAGGACAATATCATCCACATACTATCAGTGTGGTTACTTTGTCCTTGTGGTGCTTGATAAAGAGTGTAGATGTAGGTGACTTTTCAACTCTGAGAAGCTCCCCCTGTAGAGGAGCACTGGTAGGAGAGAAGTAGGACATGTCTTCAAAAAAGGAAACACCGCGATTTACGAAATGCTTTCTGGTGGAAGGATGATAGCACGTGTATCCCTTTTTGGGTTAGTGAATAGCCATGAAAGACACATTTGAATCCAAGAAAGTTTGGTTTGTATCTAGTTCACCTAGGAACGTGAGCAAAGCAAACATACCCAAATACTATGGGTGGCAGAGGAAACGATGTGGCAATGGGAAGAATTATGTTAACGATGCTTTGGAGTCAAGATGGGATTCTATTGATAAGAAATGCGTCACACAAGATCGTGCACGGCTAAAAAAAGTCGGGTACATGTATAATAGATAAGACACCTTGTGAATTCAAGGAAGTGATGATTTTTCATTTTTCTCCTCAGTAACCCCCTTTGTTGAGGGGTATAAGTACATGAGGTCTGGTGAACAATCCCATTATCAATAAGATACAAACGCAGGTCTTGGCTTATGTACTCTTTTACATTGTAGATCGAAGAATCTTAAGCTTAGCATCAAAATGGGTACTCACCATCTTTTGAAAGACGTTAAAGGAAATAAACAATTCATCTTTAGATCTCAAAGGTAGTCCCATGTAGCACGAGAGTTTTTTTTTTTTTTTTTGAGAAATCCCTCTCGGTGAATGAGGGGGGGTTCGGCCTAGACCCCTACCAGTCCATTAAAATCAAATAAGAAAAATACCATACAACGGGGACCAAAAATCAAAAATGATTACAGATTATGTTATCTAGTTGCTCTAGCTCTTTGCCTTGGAGGACAACTTTCCACTGCAACAGCCTCCTCTTGATGGAAAGCCGGACCTGGCCCAAAGACAGCTTAGTCCCCCGAAAAATCCTGTTACGCTCGATCCAGATGCTCCAGCAGACAGCCATGACCAGGAAGTCCCAGCTGACGAAGTCGATTCTTAATTCTCTTCTTCCGCCAAACCGTCCACATCGAAAAAACAGAACCCGGTGCACCCTGGTTCTGTTGTCATCCACAACAGTAACAAAATATTTATAACCAAACAAGGATACTGTTGGAGAGGGTCCGAAATGTCTTTATGAACGAGTTTGAAAGGAAAACTGCTCGCCACGGGACTAGAGGGATAAGATACACGACAATATTTTGCAATTTACACGACTTACAGGTAAAGAAACATCAAGTGAAGAGTTCACCAATATAGGAAACATTTTTTTGAGGATTGGTAATGGAGGATGTCCCAAATGACCATGCCACTACATTAACGGGTGCAAGATGTGGCGATCACCAGACATAGCAGAATAACAGGGAGGAGCCTTGGGCGTGTTGAGTAGTACAAACTTAGGTATTCATGTCCACATCCAATCGTCCCTATCACCATTTCTTGAAACACACAATGAGAAGCAAAGAAGGTGATATTGCAATTAAGAGGGGCGTGTGAGATTGATAGTGTTTGAGGCATGGATATATACACATGATACCGATACAATACGATACTGATATGTTGATCCGGCGATTCTTGAAAAAGTAGGATAAGATACGGCACAGTGTGTGTGTGTGTGTGTGTGTGTGTGTGTGTGTAGAGTCGAGACCCGTAGACATGTCGCTTTGACATGTCCATTAAGCCTACTTTTAGGTTTCATATTTTGTTGATTTTTTGTGAGGATGTTCAGCTTGCCATAGATGACATGTCCACCAAAATCAACCAATTCTAAAACCTCCAAGTACGTCAAATATGTTGAGCTTTATCGATCGTCGATTTTACTTATTTGAAGAGCACATTGATGCAACTAGAGGTTTCAGAATCGATTGATTTTTGGTAGACATGCCATCTATGCAAGGTGAGCATCCTTGCCAAAAATTAGCCAATTATGAAGCCTTTGTTGTTTTAGTGGACAACATATCAAAATGACTCTCGACCCCATATATATATATATATATATATATATATATATATATATATATATATATATATATATATATATATATATATATATATATATATATATATATATATATATGAGTCATCAATCCATATGCACAAAGACGGGAACAATTCACTTATATCTGAGATTTAAGCACATGCTATGCAGTCAAAGTCGGTAATCGGCCCTAGTCGGCCAAGGGCCGACTAGGACTAGTCGGGACTAGTCAGCCAAAACTTATTCTATCCCCTCCCCCCCTCCCTAAACATATATGATATATGAACTAGCATAAATGTCAATAAGTGATGCAGGCACCAATAAGGCACACTACAATCCTGAACCCTTTTAGGGTTTTCTTTGGTCAATGACTAGGTTTTATTTATCAATATAGCGACGTATAGATCAAAAGGACAGCAACCAGAAGTTATCTTATGCAGTTCTAAAGTTTATGCAATCAACATAAAGCAGGGTTAAGACTTAAAACAATTAAAGAGCGCAATACTATCACAAAAAAACTGATTTCAGCACATAATAGGGTCAATCGCAGCAATAGATATGTAAATTGGACAATAGGCATGCAACAGATTTTCACTAAAATAGGTTACAAATGCTTGCTAGGGTTACCGACAGACGATATATGGCGAATCTAATAAATAGGCAAAGTTATGGCTTCAACTAGCGATGAAAATGATGATGACGGCTGCGATGCGGAGCGGAGGCAATGGAAACTAATGAAAACGAAGCGGATGCGATGGGAAAATAAAGGAAAAGGAAAGATACTGCCTGGGTTTCTCGCCGTGGGTCGATTGCAAGGATGCGCCGACGATCCTGCACACGGAGCAAGGCCGGACGTCGGGAGAAGCCGGAACCTTCGGAAAACGAAGCCCAAAGCCTTCACGAGGCGAAGTCGTGGAATCGGCGAGGATCGGGGACACGAGTCTCGCCCGGAAGCACTCACGAAGAGGCACGAATTTCAGCAACTATCAAAATCCCTATTCTCGTTCTCGGTTCATCCTCTTGTAGAATTAGGGTTTTTGTTTTGATGGTCAAGATCAAAGGGAATAAGGGTGAATGGTGTGGATTCGATGCGCCAAGAAAGGAAGGGAAAAGAGAGAGAAACAAGGGAGAGAAGAGAGAGAGGAGAGAGGAACGGAACAAGGGGGCCGGGTGGCCTCTTCCGCGCGGACAAGAGGGGGGGGCCGCTCGGTTCACGGGAAAAGGAAAAGGGGGAGCGGTCTTCACAAAGGGGAATCCTATTGGGCTTAAGATAAGCCCAATTAAGTCCTAATTGAAGCCCATAAGTGCCACGTCATCTAAATTATGTTATTTCGCCATCTAACCGTCGGTTTCGAGATCTAATCTCGTCCGTCGGCACCCCGCAAACACACGCACCCATAATTTTATTAATATAATGCTGCAACTCACCCGAGAAGACCCGGATTCAATCCGAAAAGCCCTCGGATGAGATCATGGACATCCCCCATGAATTGGGCAAAAACATAAATAAAACTGCATGCTGAAATAAGGCCAAAAACAGGGAAAAACGGCCAAAAACTGAAATAACGTCTAACAAGTCCCAAACGGATACGAACTGAAGGTGCTGATCAGGTCTTCATCAATAAGTATATGATATTAGTCGGTTAATAACAATACATACCTTCACACTTCATAGCATGGGTATAAATACATAAGTAACAGTCTAACATAACACAATTGTATTGGCTTCATGCCCATGTCAAAAGACTCAGAACTAAGAATTCATCACAATATTTGTTTGATGATGTTTAATCAGTGAACAACCCCAATTTTGATTATAGGGTTATATGGATATTAACAAATAAACTAATTATTTGTCTATGTTTTTATCTGAGATTCTCAGGTGCTCAACAGATGATTACAGGGAAGAGCCATAGTTGTGAGTCTTGCGACTCAAGACTTTGAGCCAATGTAAAAAAATCCAAATAAAATTGCTTGCGCAGACTCCTTTCAAAAAATAAATTTGCTTGCAGAATGTTGCCTGGCGACTAGTCGGCAGTCGTTAGTCGGGGACTAGTCGGGTCTAGTCGGGGACTAGTCGGGATTCCGCCCAGCAATGACGGAATCAAAATTAATCGGTCGGCAAAATGCCGCCCAGGGACTAGTCGGGGACTAATCGCCGACGAGTCCCGACTTTGATAGCATAGAGCACATGCACCATTAACCATATGAGGAAGTTGATTATAATCAGCGACCATGATTAAATCAAACTGGTTGAAATCAGTCCCAATAATAAGGAAGGTCGATTAAATGCTCCACGGTTAATGCCTAATGTGTTTTGCCACCGAAGGCGGCTGCTACAGTGCTGACAGGAATGGGCAATAAAGAACGATTATGATTGATTTGGGAAGGGAAATAAAGAGGAACTGGGATTTTAATGAGGGTTAGGGTGAGTGATTCACTTGGGGAGGGGATAAGAAACGGCTGAGTATAAATGGTGTTAAGATAGAGAGAGAGGATTGAGGAGGAAAGTAAGTCAAGGTTATATTTTTAAAAATATAAAAAAAATACATTTTAGGTGTTTTATATCAAAAATCAAGGACAAGTTTGACAATAGCCATTGTTCTAAAAAGCGGTTTAGGACTCCTGGCCTAGGTGTTTTGGACCTTAAACCGCACCGTCTAAGTTGGGACCGCTTTCTTTAACATCCAAAGGAGAAAGGTCATTGATGTGATAGTTGGATGCGATCATTGTAAGTTTTCTTTCTCCCTTTTTCCCCCTTCTTCATGTTCTTCAGTTTTATCATCTCTTTTTTCGTCTTTAAATAGTACATTATTGTGTTGCTACTATATAGTGGCTCCCTTAGCCCATCATATACCCTGAAAAAAATGATTATAGTGGCACCTTTGGTCCATAGGGAACTCCTAAAAGAAGAATAACAATGGAAACATAGTAGATATATAAATTATAAAGTAAATTTTTTTTGGAATTTCTTGCGCCTTGATCTCTGGGCACCACCCGCCTAGGCATCTGCATTCTGCCTTACCTCCTGGGAAACCCCCCACCATATTAGGTCCGCCTAGCGCTTTTTAAAATATTGGCAATATCATTGTTCTCGTGTTTTTCCATTAGGGTTAGATACATGTGGCCCAATCGGAACATGACACATCTCTCTCTCTCTCTCTCCATGCCCCCCCTTTGCATTTTGCAATAGGTTTCATAAGAAGCAAAGGCCGGCGGGATTCCAAAGCACCAAAATACCATCCATCCTAATTGTTTTTATTAATTATAGGTGTCACTATTTGCACCACATTATTCTCCAAGTTCTACCATGCTAAAATTGGTAAAATGACATGTCTGTGTTTTTTTAAAAAAAACTATTTGTAATATTTTTCAATAAAAAATATAATTAAAATTAGGAGTCAGTCCACGGGGTGTTGGTTGGACGTGGCAGATCCACCCGTGGGGTGCTGGCCGAATGCGACGGGTCGGCTCCGACGTCTCTCTCGGGAGCAGTCCACCTTCGGCGGGGTTGAGGCTGCCAAAGGTATCAAATGGTCTAACAAGTTTTACTTTTATCTGCTGATTTTTTTTTATTTTTTTGAGTTTGGAGCATTGTTTTTTAATGTTGAAAGTATCAAATGGTCTGATAAATTTTGGGGGTGGAGGCTGGGATGGGGGTTTCATCATCTTAAAATCGAATTGAGAATCTATTGATGTTGCAATGGGAGTTGAATTATTTTTTTAGGTAGAGAAACATACATTGATGCTTCACCTGAACACATTCGATGTATATGTTCACCAAATGTGTTGCACATGCTAAATGTGGCTGTTGCCGTCAAATGTGGACACAACCGACAAATTTGCCCCCGTCGAATCCTATTAGAGCCATACATTAGATAGTGAAGGTAAGAGACCTTATTTGTAGGGAAGAAGGATAACTGGGCCCCCCCTCCCCCCCGGTGGTATTTTGCTCTTAAATATTCAAAACTTTCAACTAGTGATTAAATAATATTTACTCAAACCCGTCCAACTCGACTAGGCCCACCAAGCTGCACTTGTTTCTGAGTTGGGCTCAGGTTGGGCAATGCAGATTGAAGGTCGGTTTGGGTTGCTTTGCGGGTTGAGGCTGGAGTGTAGTTTCTTTTGAGAAATGATTACATATATAATTAGCAAAGTCTACAGATAGAATTATTGAAATATAGCTTAAATAGTAACTCGAACAACCCAATGAACCCACTTTGGTTGGCTTGGGTTAAAAGTTCCCAACCCGAGGCTGTGTTTGGTTAGGGTAGAGTTGAGGTATACCAACTCAATCCAACCCACCTGAGTTTCCGCCCTAATTACTGTCCAGACTCCCTCATAACATAAGGAACGGACTACTATAGGTGAAGTGGCAGTGTATGGTTAGGTGATATAATTATCTTTTCGTTTGAGCAGTTTATGTGCCAAACTTTGTTATGCTCACTCGTTGCTCGGAACTTGATTGTGATACACAGCATAGAACAAATGCGGACCAAACTGATGTATGCAATAAACGCGGATGCTGGCTTCGACTTAAGTTGATCAGATTACTGCTGCTACGATTGGTATCTGCAGAGAACTGTCGTCGCACCCCCTTTGTACTCAAACCCTTCCTTTCTGAGGGCCAGATTGATGAGAGGGTTATAGGCACAGTTTGCGTTGGAAAAAGATGTGAGGAGGGCTGGGCTGTAAATACTGGGGCATGCTGCTGCCATGTACATAACTGCCAAAAAAGATTGCGAATGAATGTTAAAAAGTTATCAATATTGAGATTTCAGAATATCGCAATTCCTGTTGAAAATGCCTTTAAATGATATCTTCACATTGCATATTAATGCCAGTCGTCCCAGGCGCGCTCAGCGTCTTGTCTTAGCAACAGCAGCAACAGCTGCTAAGGGGGCATTTGGCATCATTCTAGAACTGTGTTTCTATTCCCAGTTCCAGATTTTAAAAGTAACGTATATATAGTATTTGTTCTGGCCAAAAGGAGTTGGGAACGATAATATATAATATATAATATATAATATATAATATATAATATATAATATATAATATATAATATATAATATAATATTATATATATATAGAGAGAGAGAGAGAGAGAGAGTAGTGATACATTGCGGCCGGTAATGTGCGGCCTTAACGCGCGGCACCCCCTTCTGTGGTATTTTTGGAATTTTTTTTTTTTTTTGGATTGATCATCCACCCTTGAATAGCACACACAAAAAAATTCAGCTTGATCCAAGACCTGTAGGCTGTCCAAATGTGATCGACTTTTATCGGTCGTTCATTTTTGTCGTCATTTTGATCAACACATTTGGACGGCCTATAGGTCTTGGATCGAGCTGATATTTTTTGTGTGTGCTATCCAAGGGTGGGTGATCAAACCCCCCAAAAAAAATTTTAAAAATACCCCAGAAGGGGGTGCCACACGTTACCGGCCGCAATATATATATATATATATATATATATATATATATATATATATATATATATATATATATATATATATATATATATATATATATATATATATATATATATATATATATATATATATATATATAGAGAGAGAGAGAGAGAGAGAGAGAGGGCTGGGTTCCTATGACATGTCATAGGGAGTACCCTATGACATATGGTGAGTTAGTAATGCTAGAATATTTAGAATGTGCTGAATTTTTTTGAGGGTGATCACCTTACCTTAGATAGAATGTTCACTAAAAATCAAAGCATTCTAAAACTTATTGGGGCATCAAATGCTAGAAGCTTTATATATATAGGGAAATGAGTTTCTATGACATGTCATAGGGAGTACCCTATGACATGGTGAGTTAGTAACCCTAGAATATTTAGAATGTTCTGAATTTTTATAAGGATGATCACCCTATATTAGATAGGACCCCCGCAAAAAATCGGCTCATTCTAAAACTTCTAGAGGCATCAAATATGATTTTCAATTTAACGGTTAAAATGGATGACTGATAAAGCTTCTAACATTTGATGGCCCAACAAGTTTTATAATGCTTTGATGTTTTATGGACATTCTATCTAAGGTAAGGTGATCACCCTCAAAAAAATTCAGCACATTCTAAACATTCTAGCATTACTAATTCACCATATATCATAGGGTACTCCTTATAACATGTCATAGGAACCCAGCCCTCATATATATATATATATATATATATATATATATATATATATATAGAGAGAGAGAGAGAGAGAGAGAGAGAGAGAGGGGGGGGGGGGGGGAATGTTACAGTGAGCTATGAGCTACGGAAGGAGAAAATGATCATTTTGACCACCCTAGAAGTTTTAGAATTTTGTGAAAATTGGTGGGTGTATTGTTTAGGGTAACATGATCGTCCTCACCAATTTTCAAGAAATTCTAAAATTTCTAGGGTCATCAAATGGTAGAAATAAAATTAACGGTTACTACGGACGGTGGATAAAGCTTCTACGGTTTGATGACCCTAGAAGTTTTGGAATTCCTTGAAAATTGGTGAGGATGATCATGTTACCCTAGACAACACACCCATCAATTTTTACAAAATTCCAAAACGTATAGGATGGTCAAAATGATCGTAGCTCATTTTCTCATTTCGTAGCTCATAGCTCACTATATTATTCCTCATATATATATATATATATATATATATATATATATATATATATATATATATATATATATATATATATATATATATATATATATATATATATATATATATTTTACTCTGTAGGTTTTTATGCTAATCAGAACGCTGAGCCATCGAGTTACATTAGAAATAGTAATTTGCAGGAATACCCTCTTCTGGATGAGGATTAAGCGGAACAGCCGTTCTTCATGCTAAACATCCCCTAAAATGTGGAATTTGAGAGGAGGAAATTATTGGCTTCTCTCTCAAGGATACATGTCATGGAAAAAGGGACACAGGTGGAACTAAAGAAGGTGCACATGTCAAGATCTATATGCAGCTCATTTTCTTTTTCATTTTCCAGCTTCCATCATCAACACGACCACCACCCGCTTATGTTTCATTTGGTTGGGGTGTTTGTAGTCAAAACTACTCTAGTTGTAGCCCAAACATCTAAGAAATATGCTGTAGAAAGGGTTAAACTACCGTAGTTTGGGTTACAAATCCCTCAACTAAATGGACCCTAGTTGGGGAGTTGTAGTTCGAACTGCAGCATTTCGGGCTACAACCCCGCAACACATCTGTTAGGTTTGGTTCATCTAGTTTTTTTTTGGTCTTCAACTACTATAAGCCAAGCTACAAACTACCTACAGTATTTCCGACTGCATCAAGATCTGAGATCATATTAGGGTCTCTCTTTGGAAACCAAAATAAAATCACGCGGCTATTCATGGGTGGAGAAAGTAAACAGACAACTACTGTAGTTTCAACTACAATAGGTTAAAACTACTTGTAGTTGTAATTACAACTACAGCCTTAACGAATCCATGTCCATGGTCGTGTCCTCCGGCATTAGCACCACCATCTCCATTTCCATTACATGATGTCACACATTACAACGCCCTCCCGCCCCACCAAAATACCTTCTTGGCCAGTTCTTGAAACTTCAACACCATCAATCAGCACAACAGACTGTATCCGTCGTAACTAAATCCTCACTTTGCCACACCAACCTCAGCACTCTGCATCATTACGGTGCTAAGATTACGTTGTCGTGTTCTCAGGAACAGTCTGATCCATACAAACATTTCAAGCCTTTCTGCTGACATGGTCAATAACTGATGCTTTAATTACAGAAGCAACTGCACAGTTATCGCCATCTGGACAAATCTCATGCAAATGAACTTGTGTATGCCAACCAAGCGGGGCAAGGCGGCAGCACGTCAATAACAAGTAGATGGGGGGGAAGGGGGAAATCACTCACCAGACTAGGCTCTATAAATACAATCACTCGGCTTCAAGGAAAGAAGAATTTAGTCTGAACCTTGAATTGGAGGCTCATGAAAGTGAGCTGAAGCTTTCTATAGGATCCGATTCTTTCAGCATCGAAGCTGCTTGGAAGCAGTCCGCTGCTTCAGCTATCCTCCCGTCGTCTCTATAGATCATACCCAAGTAGTACCAGGCCCGCCAGCTGGTGGGTTCGAGCCTTAGAGCATCTGAAAGGAAGCTTCTGGCGACAGGCGAGGATTTAGAGCCTCTCTTCCATAACAGGGCACCAAGTGATAGCTTGCAAGGAACATGGTCCGCGTCCATCGAAAGAGCATTACCGTACACAGCCAATGCTTCTTGGAACTGTACGCGCATTTCGTGCATGAAGCCTGGTCAAGCAAACTTAGTCATTTCCCCCAATTTTGATTAGGCCATCTTCTTTTAGCTTTTGATATGAACAACAACGCCAAGATGGGGATAGGACGAAAAAGAGACGAGAGAACAATTCTTTTTTTTTTCCCCTCAAAATTATAGGACATTAGACATGGTTTCCCACTATCCATTGATTTCCACAGAAAAGAGGTGTCTTTAGTTTCTTAAACTACTTGAAATCAAGACAGCCGAAATGTATACAGAGCTTCAAGCTAAGAAAAAGGAATCGGCATATGTTGCAATCAGAATACAGAAAGCAGTAACACTTAGATTATACTAAAAAGATGAAATTTGAGCTACAGTAAAACAAACAGGAATCTGCAAAGGTGTTTCGATACCTATGCTATGGTGAAGCAAGACCAATAAGAAGAAAAAGTATCATCATTTTCAATTATCGTCTCACAGCCATCACATGCAACAACTTGCTTAGATGCTGGAAGAAAATCCTATGGCTATATTTTTCATTGAAAAGCTATATTTGATGTGATTAGGAGTTGGTGTTGTGTTGTTGCAAATCAAAAGAAAAGAACATTTGATACACGGAACCAAATGATAAAATCTGAAAACTTTAAAAGGGTAGTTCACCTCTACAAAAGAAAAATGAAAAATCTGAATTTTACCTTCAGTATGCAGTGCAGAAGAAGAATATGGTTTTAACGCCCTAGCCTTCTCCAAGCATATCTCAGTATCTCTCCAGTGGGAAAGGCTAGAATACAGATTTGCAAGACCTTGCCAAACGTCAAACTCACTGGCCTTGTCATCCTCGAACTGACAGGCAACCATAGAAAATTAAGATCCAAAAGGAGGTATTTCTCCAAGAGAGAGAGCAATAAAGCTTGCATTGAGGTATTTACCCCAAAATAATTCGGGTAGAGAGAAAAGATGGGAATTCAAAAAGATGGAGAAAATTTGGCGCAAGTACAGAAGGTATCCTGAAGTATAGAAATTAGAAAATAAGAATAAAATGACATATAATCTGTTACCAGTGCATGTGATGGGACAAACAACAACAACCAGATCATCATACTAATAAGGTGAACTGATGGCATCAGCAATCAACAATACATGGTTGTTCCATAAATACATTACATGAATGCTTCAGATTCTTCTAACCACCTTGTTAAGGCTGTGGACGAGCCATTTGTATCCTCTAGCATTTTCTCGATTTCAGAGATATCTTAATAGTAAGATAACTATTCTACTAAGATCATTACAAGCCTTAGCAAACTACACGTTGAAAAATATATTTGAATAAAACACATCTTACTGAGTTATATGTTCCCAGGAACGTGACGTTGATACTATGCTCTAGTACTTGCACTGACAGGGAAACCATTCTATCAATGTGCAATTCCTCAACATTAATGACGACCTTGTATTTCAAGTGTGAACACAGCTCGACCTAGTTTCCTTTTTGGTGTAGTTGAACACGGCTGGGTGACATTGTATTTCAAAGTGGCTTATGCCATTAAGCTTATGATGAAAAGCAATCCAAGCATGCCAATACATCAATTTCGTAATAATGTACTTTTAAAGCTTTATCCAAACCAATATTCCACGAAGCAGATATGTACCTGGATAATCAACACAATAGATAATAGACAATGAATTGAATCTATTGTGAGCTAAGCAATCATCGAAAAGAAATGATCAAAAGAGAAGGAAAAACAATGACAACAAAGAGAGAGATGAGGACAAGACATTGGGGTTGAAGAATGAATGGGAACAGATGGTTTCCAAAGGGGGGCTCAGGTTTTATTCAAGGGCCTGAAAAGAGGTGAAAAGTTTGAGGTAATGGAGCCTTTGGTCATTGATCATAAGGAATAACGATGAACAATTTATATATACAATCCCAATTCGATGAGACAAAGCTTGTTTGCAGTTAAGGTTGAATTGTAGAAACATAAACATATCTGCTATAAAATTTTATTCAATGTGTGATTTTCCTGCTAAAACCCATCAGGTCAGTGCAATCCACCAACATGGTCCAAAATCAGTCATGTGATGAGTAATACGAATGAATTTAGAATTTGATAATAACTAGGGCACATTTGGTTCCTGTGAAATTGACTAGTTCTTTCAATTGCACATGTGCACTCAAATTGAAGTTGCTTGGTTGGGGGTGTGAAATGTGCAAACAGATGCACATGCCCACTTCTTCACCATAAACTCCATGTAAAGCTATGCAATAGTTGTGCAATTGAAAACACACATGTTTATGTCAAACTATATTCGCACAGGCACATGTGCAAACAAATGCAAACCTAAATTTAAAATCTTTAGTCTGGTGCCATTGCCTAATGCCAATAAATCTTGCAAGCCTAAATTTCAAATCTTTAGTCTGTATTTCAGATAAACACACTATCATCAAGCCATAGGCATCCATCAGAGTGTTATCCCAATTCAAACCACCAAGAAACCAAGTGAATCACACAAACTTGCTATGTACCTAAGGAACACGGCCACGGCCACAGCCACAGCCACAGCCACAGCCACAGCCACGGACACGGATACGGACATGGGACACACCATATACTAGGAAAATAAGACACAGATACGAAGTACGAACACAGCATGGACAGCCTATATTTTATATCATTTAAAATCAACATCCATATTAAAGAAACTCATATATTTTTAAAAAGCTCATCTTTTTTAACAATAAATTCAAATTGAGTTTAGTTTATATAAGGAATCTAAAAGTTCCCTACCGTACAAAAAAGAACCATTTTTAAAAATACTTAAAACCCCGTGTGTCCAAATGTGTCCGCGAAGTGTCGAGGTGTATCTGCTGAAAAAAATATGATTAAAAAATTGGGCACGCACAAGAAGTATCTGGCATGTGTCCAAGAAGTATCCGACAAGTGTCGGAGTCACTCGTTGGACATGGACATGGCACCTCTAGGTAAGTCCATGCTTCCTAGCTATGAACTAATCAGAATTAAAAAGGGGCCCGCAATGGAAACCTCAATATGTTGTTCAAAATAATAAATAGGTGGTGCATGTTATAAGGAGAGAAAAACGGGGGAAAGCCAGAACTTTTGAAATGTTGTGACATCAGCCTTGCACAAACCCGTTTTCATTTCTCAGTGAACATACTAAAGATTGTAGAGCAAAGAAGAAAAACATCAGCTTTCACTACTTTAACATGAAAAATAATGTGGATAGACAGCAGAACTCATTTCCAGACATATGTGACCGCTAGGTAAAAACAGAAGCACACGAGTTTTCATAAAGGTATTAGTTCTTGCAGTAGAAGCAAAGCTAACCTGAGAACTTGTCCTGAAAGAACCAAAGGATTTTCTTTGGGCTTGAACGAGAGCAAGCAGGAGGCGGTACGTCTCAACTGCATCCATGGGTAAAGACTGAGCAGCTTTTAATTTTGCTTTAACTCTGAGTAATGGACCTTGTTCCCACTTTGAAGTCTCATCTAAAGCCGCGTCTGTAACAACTTCAGCCTCCGAATATCTTTGCTGAGACGACAAAACCAAAGCGAGCAATCTCCAACCTTTTAGTATCGATCCACCTGTTACATCAATAAACTCTTTTGCGCATTGAAGTGCAGCACTCATATTGTGCTGCTCAGCATATTCAAGGCCTAAGTCAAAAATTAAATCTGGGTTGTGACGATGAAGAGCAACTGCTTCATCTAGTGACTTCAAAGCTTCAGTTTGAAGCCGAGTCCTTTCCTGATCTGAGGAAGCAATTTTAGCTTGTTTTCCAAAACATATACCTGAGAAGCGGAGACTGACACTCTTTAAATGCTCATCTACAACTTGAGCATTTACTGTAGCTCTCCTTGCATATTCTGCCCCCTCAGAAGCAAGAAAATTGTCCTCACTACAGATCTTGGAAGCCAATAATAATGCAGGAATATCATCGGGGTTTTCGTGCTTGTTTAAAATCTTCCTTAATAGATTCAAGGCAACTTTGTTCTGACCTGCTCCGCTATAGCAAAGAGCCAAACTGTACCACCGGTCACAGCGTGGATATATTCCAGGTAAGACCTCTTCAAAGTGCCCAGCCAATACAGAAGTCTGACCACATAGAGTCAGCGCAAAAGTAAAATGTTCCATCACCGAAGGATCCCATCGAGCCTTACCAAGGTACCATTTTCTTAACAATATCATCAAAAGTAAAATAGCCTCTTCCAGATTGTTCTTTGGAACAAACGAACCATCAGTCTGCACTGCTAAACTCGGTGGACTAGCTTCTACACCACCGTACAACAAAAATACAGCAAATCTTTTCTGTATCCTTGCACGACATTCATCATCAAGATTCCATTGACTGAGAAGAGCACGTCTATAAGAAGCCATGGCTTCCAGATATTTCCCAGCTTGCTTCCAGAGTTCCGGAAGAACCTCTACAGCCTTACTAACCGTGTCTTGTAACTTATTCTCCACCAATACATCTGGTATTCCATGACGAAATATCCTTTCCACGGCATCAAGGACGCTTTTACATTCTTGAGCAGCCTCTGCAACAACCAAGATATCTTCCGTAAGTACTTAAGAGTTTCTTCCTAGAGTAATCAGAAGGCCAAATACGAAATAAAGCAGTACAAGGACAACAGCTAGAAAGGTCACACTTCACAGTTCATGCAATCACTAAAAGAGAAAAAGGTGATATTTTGAAGTATATACCAGCAGCCTTGCCAAGCTTTTGAAGAGACATTGACTTCAAGTATATGGCTTCAAGAACAAGGCTAGCAGCATGTTGGGACACTGCATGTACTGATTCAGTACGTGAGCGGCTCCTCCTTGAAGGCTTTTCTGAAATAGAAGGTTGCAGACGCTGTATGGCAGCTTGAAGATCTATTCCATCAAATACACGAAGAGCAGCTTCTACATTGCCTCTCTGGTACTCCAGCCTCCCAAGGAGGGCTCTTGCTTCCTACAACATTTGAAGCACTCATGACATGCAAGATACTAATCAATATATACATGCATATATAATAGATAGAACTCATACTAATCACATGGTAATGAATTATTGAATAGCAAGAACTCATACATCCACAAAACATGATTTGAAGATTAGATCGGCAAAGCCTTCAGTTTCAAACTCTAATAACCAATTCAAGGTCATATTACTACTCTAACCCTATTTTTTTTAGAAGATGTGATTACTAGGAGGATTTGGTAACTTATTGGATATCAGCATCACTCGTATCCAATTAAGATGGCTCCAAAAAAGGATTGACAAAAGTTTTCCAAAGTCAGCCCTCAAGGTTGGTGCCAGAAACCTAACCAAGGCAACTTGTCAAGTGAGAGGACTGCCAAGAGACCTAGATGACCAGCAGCCAGGTAAACTAGGAAAGAGTTTAGACATAGAGGACTGTCAAGGAAAGAATGATATAGGGAATTGCATTCCTTTCTGTTTCACAAATTATAAGCTAACAAGCTGAAGGGAATTCCCATACAGTTCCTATGTCAGACCTCGAACAAGAAGCATTTCAACATGAGCGCTTGCCCTTAGAGCACAACCTCGAACAAGAAGCATTTCAAAAAACAAAAAAACAAGCCAAGAAATAAGGATTTGGGGTTTAAAAACAGGAAAGAGATCATCAAAGAATCTCAACCTCACGATGGTGTATTGATTGAAGACAAATGACGAGAAGGGCATAGCTCATGAGGCTCAAGAGAAGAAGACAATCAAGAACACAAAGATGGCATCATATTTAATATCCAAGTGGCAGAAACCCAACCCCTCACTAGCCCAACCACCACCCTCAGTATCAACGAGGGCACAATAAGGAGCTCATTGAGCACCACGGGGAACATCGAATGAACCAACACATATTAGTCAATCCGGGCTATAATATACGAACGTATCCCCATTCAGGTTTGCGGTATAGGATCCAAGGCATAAAGCAAGAGAATGGACAAGTTTTGGATAAATCATGATTCATAAAAAGAAGAGGGGGGCAAAGATACAAATCCTTCAAGTGGTATATGTCAGCTTAAATCTTCATCTACAATAGAGTGAATGCTTCCTTAATCAAATAAAATTTCTTAGACAGAAAAATAATTTGCGAATTTTAAGCAATGGTCAAGTTTGCTCCCAGTTGCAAAACATTTTCACCTTCCCTTGTGCAATTGCTTCAGGATTTTCCTCAGCAGCCACTCCCACTTCATAGCTCAGACCTCTCCACTCCTTGTAACACTACTTAATCTAGATCTCATGCCCTTCTTTTAGTAATGGCCCATATCAATTAGACGCTAATAAAAATGTTTAGTAAAACCAATGTATATCATATTATGTTACGTTAAAGCGATCTCAGGCAGGCATTTTCTCTCTTTTCAAATTTCTCGAGGTGGAGGAGGAGGAGGAGGAGGAGGAGGAGGAGGATGCAGCTCGATTCTCAGAATAAGGTGACCCACCAATCCCTTCCATAAGAATAATGGAAGATCATGCCAACCAAAGCTTTCATGTACGAAACCATCGAAATGCCAAGGATTCAGATCAACTAGATTGAATGAATGTGGATTGATTCTGGATAATAATAATAATAATAAAATTAATAAAAAAAAGAAGGGGAAAAGAGGTTGACCTCGAAATTGAGGGAGAGGCCCTCGCGGAGAGACGACTCGGCCTCCTGGATATTGCCCTCGTCGAGCTTCACCTCCACTTCGGAGGTCTTCATCGAGAGGCCATTAACAGACACCTCCCTAGCCGGCGACATCTCCTCCCCCTCACCCTCCCCATCGAACCCTAAGATTCCCATCGAGAGGTCCCCTCCCCCGATCTACGCCCCCACCTCGCGCATCCGATCCAAATCCTACTCGCCGATCAAAGATCCCAGAAACAAGGACACCGAACGAATCGATCGATCCGAGGCCTCACGTCGAGTTCGCCGGCCTGTCCTTCTCATGGCGCTGGAGGTGACGGGAAACGCGCTTAAAAGCCTTTGGAGGCGACGAGGTGGAGCGCGAGATCCATGGCCGCTCCTCTCAACCTTGGCCCTTGGGACAAAACATGCGGATGCGGATGCGGATGCGGATGCGGATGCGGGTAAAGAAATTGTAAAGCGAGAAATAAATCGGTTGGAAGGAACAACTTCGGGAGGGTCGGACCGGTGGGTTCGGATGGGCCGAACCTGTCCGGACGGCTTCGCTCGGCACTCACTCAACATGAGGATGAGGTGTCTCCGTTTGTGGTCCCCACTAAATCCGAAATTCGTTCTTGGGTGGCTCCCTAGAGAGACCCTGTCACTTCAACCCACAAACAGACCCCCTCCCGACACACACAAATGGCATGCCATTGTCAGTCAGTCACACATGGTACCACCGAGTGAGTGCATTACGAATACGTATTACGTAATGTGTGTGTGCCTCATTTGAATGAAATGAGAAACAGAATTTACTGCTTGCCAATCCAAACCAAATCAAATTGTGGGTGTGGGTGTGGGTGTGCTACTCATCCCAGCTTATGTGATTTATTAGCAAAACAACTCACAGAAATAGGATAGATAATTCCTAATTTCATATGTGTTTGTGACCACACATCGTGTGGGCTGCAGCTGCCCACATCTATTCGGCGCCGTCCATCAAAATTAACTAATCGTACTGATGTTAGTCGCGTGGCGATTCGTCCATTGCACCTGATGTTATTCTCGTTGTGTACGTTTTTGTCCACTGGATTGGATAGGTTTTTGCCACATGGCATACTGGGGACATAACAACTCCACCCCACTCATTCCACTACACTGCTTGCTACTAGCCAACTTGTTAACCGTTTGGGTTACAACTAGGTAAACCGATATTATTATTATATATAATAAACCGGCCAGAGTTAGACAAATTATATTTTAACGTCTATATTTAAATATAAGAAATAACTTATCAGAGAGAGACACATTATATTTTTATTGTCTATATTTAAAAATAAGGAAATAGCCAATTAGAGAGACACAAATTATATTTTACGTTATTATATTTAAAAAGATTATAGTCCTCCCAATACTGAACCGTCCAGTAACTAGTGCATGCCCGTGCCTTCGGCACTGCAGCGGGCCGCCTTCGGCGGCAACACACCTAATGGAACAGCATTGGGCCGCCTTCGGCGGCAAGAGCCCCCCCCCCCCCCCTCCCCCCCCCCCCCCAATCTGAATTGAAGGGGGCAAATATAGTTTTAAAACTATAGAGGGGTTAAGTGATTTTAGACTAAACTTCAGGGGGGTAAGCACAAATGATGCATACTAACCGATAAAGATTAAACTAAACTTATGCACAGTGCGACGGCGAAGATAGCCACAATGGCCAATGGCCAATAGGCACAATCGGTGCGATTCAAAACACTCGCTTTTAAAGATCACATCAATCGGGCTAAACGGAATAAAAAAAACTTCTGGATGAATAGCATTGCTCCCCAGTAACCAGGTGGAACTGATAGGGTTGGTTTGTGTTTGCAAAAAAAAAATATCTCCAATCATTTTTCTTTCACACAAAAGGATTTTTTTAATGTTTCTGATCATTTATTCATAGCTGATAATCTTCACCCGAACGACGACAATTATAAAAAATACTTAAAAAAAAACTCAAAAGCTAATTAATTACTCGTAATGTAGATTAATTTAGAGTAAGCAAAATGGCCCAGGCGGTCAATAATGCGTGACGAAGACATTGTACTCGACGGTGGCGTCGTCGGACTTCGGGTCGAACCAGTGGGTCCGGGCCTGGACGTACCCGCAGGCGAAGCGGAAGAGGCCGCTGCCGCCGGCCACCGGCATCTCCCACACCACCGACAGCACCGAGTTGCGCCCCAGCACCGCGAGGGTGTTGCCGTTGTACTTGCCCTCCACGAACGCGACGTTCATGGCCATGATCAGCCCCACCGAGTCCTGCGACGCCGACGCGTACAAGCCCTGCGCCCGCCCCACCAGCCGCGACGTCAGCTCCGGCCCCGCCGTCATCGGGTGGTCGATTATGCTCACCGACCCGAACCCCGTCGCCGACGCGTTGCTGGAGGCCGCCTGCGCCACCGGCACCGCCGTCGGGTTGCGCCCGCTGTAGATGTCGTGCCAGTAGAAGCACAGGTGGCTGACCTTCTCGCGCAGGTGCCGCGCCGCAGGCTTCTCACTCTGGGGGAGCTCCTCCGTCGAGGCGGAGGCGGAGATGGTGGCGGTGATTAGGAGGAGTTTGGCCATGGGGATGGATCTCTTTCTTCTTCTTTTTTTGGAAATTTGGTACGGATATCTTTCACTCTCAAGAACTTATTATGGTTTGGAGAAGTGGGAGTACGGGCTTGGAAGGATCGCGTCCTCCTCCGACGCCACCTCCGACGGGGTCCTCTCGACCCCGCCGATGAACGGCTGGTGCAGTACCAGCCTGGCCAATCCGAGAGGTGCCAGGTTCGCCGCCGCCGCGGCGCGGAGTGCGGCATGGTAGGAAATGTTGCCACCGGAGCTGTTGCCCATGAGGAAGAAGCGGGAGAAGCCACTGCCGAAACCGATGATGCCCTACCGGGAGGACTGCTGGAGCGAGAGGGGGCGACCTCGGTGCTGATCAACGCATGGGGGGACGGCAACAGTGCGATCGGTGTAGAGGGGCGGCGACGGTGAGATTGGAGAAAGAGAGAGGAGTCGACCCGGGGGTTGGGGGGGTGAGATGGTGCAGCGATCGCAGGTTGAGGGGAAGAGAGAGAATTTGAGGGGGGTTTTTTATCAGGGTGGGTTAGAGAGAGAGAGAGAGAATTGGGTTGGTTTCAGAGAGGAGAGAGAGAGAATTGGGTTGGTTTCAGAGAGGAGAGAGAGAGACGGTGAGAGAGAGAATCGGAGAGAAAGAGAGACGGTGAGAGAGAAAAGAGGAGAGAGAATCGGAGAGAGAGAGATCGTGGGGATGAGGAGAGTGAGAGGGAAAGAAGGGGGGCGGTTAGACGGGGAGAGAGAAAGAGAGAGAAATCATGGGGCGGGGGGATCAGTTCGCAGAGGAAGGGGGGGCGGTTAGCGACGGGGAGAGAGAGAGAGAGAGAGATAGGGGCGGGGGGATCAGATCGCAGTGGGGGGGAGGGGGGCGGTTAGCGACGGGGAGAGAGAGAGAGAGAGAGAGAGAGAGAGAGAGAGAGAGAGAGAGAGAGAGAGAGAGAGAGAGAGAGATGGGGGGGTGGGAGGATCAGATCGGAGAGAAATCAGGGGGCGGGGGGATCAGTTCGCAGAGGAAGGGGGGCGGTTAGCGACGGGGAGAGAGAGAGGGGGGGGGTGGGGGGATCAGATCGCAGTGGTGGGGGGGGGGGGGCGATTAGCGACGGGGAGAGAGAGAGAGAAAGAGAGAGAGAGGGGGGGGGGCAGGAGGATCAGATCGCAGGGGTGTCGGTTAGATCGCGAGAGACGGGGAGAGAGAGATAGAGAGAGAGAGAGAGAGAGAGAGAGAGAGAGCAGGGTGGGCGGTTAGATCGCGTGAGACTGGGAGAGAGAGAGAGAGAGAGAGAGAGAGAGAGAGAAGGGGAGAGAGAGGGGTGTGCGATGGGAGAGATTTTAGGGCAAACGATTGGACTTCTTTGAGAGATTTGACGGGTGTTTTTTGATCCGTTCGATTTGATCAAAAGGTTTGAAAATGGTTTGAGGATATAAGGATTGGGATGTGGTTGATACGTACAGATAGATCGGATGGAGGTTGATACGTACAGATAGATCGGATGGACAACTTGTCTCCAAAAGTTGTCTCCAAAAGTTGTCTAGTCAGCACAAAATGCCCTAACATGTTATATAGATATATAGGGGAGGGATACTCTTACGCATGGCCTCTTACTCATATAATTACCTATGATTCGGGTCGTCCATTAGATCCCGACGTACGGTTTGGATTAGATGGGGAGTTAAATCAATGGTGGCCGCATTAAATACACATATTAAAAGCCCGTATTAAAAACCCGCATTTAATGCGGACACCATTATTTTAACTCCCAATCTAATCCGAACCGTACGTCGAGATCTAATGGACGGCACGGATCATAGGTAACTATATGAGGAAGAGGCTATGAGTAAGAGTATCCCTCCCCATATATATATATATATATATATATATATATATATATATATATATATATATATAGAGAGAGAGAGAGAGAGAGAGAGAGAGAGAGGATACGGGATATAGGCTGGCGGCCTATTTCGACGAAATGGGCAGCCACTCATTTGATGCCTCTAGGAGTCTTAGAATGTGCTAATTTTTTGTGAGCATAAGTATCTTATCTTAGATAGAACATCCACAAAAAATCAGCAAATTCTAAAACTTTTAGGGACATCAAATGTAATATTTCAGATTAACGGTGACAACTAACGCTCAATAAAACTTCTAACACTTGATGCCCATAGGAGTTTTAGAATGTGCTGATTTTTTGTGGGTGTTCTATCTAAAATAAGATATTTATGCTCACAAAAAATCAGCACATTCTAAGACTCCTAAGGGCATCAAATGGGTGGCTGCCCATTTTTTCAAAATAGGCTGGCAGCTCATTTCCCGTTTCCTCTCTCTCTCTCCCTCTCTCTCTCTCTCTCTTTATATATATATATATATATATATATATATATATATATATATATATATATATATATATATATATATATATATATATATATATATATATATATATATATATATATATATATATATATATATATATATATATATATATATATATATATATATATATATATATATATATATATATATATATATATATATATATATATATATATGGGTCAGGATCGGATGGCCCATCAAAATTTTGACCCATTAATAACCCAGCAACCTTTGAGGCACCTAGAGGTTTTAGAATGGGCTGATTTTTTGTAGATATGTTGATCAAACTCCCAAAAAATCAGCTCATTCTAAAACCTCTAGGTGCATCAAATGGTGCTCTTCAAATCAACGGTTAAAATTGACAATAACCGTTGATTTGAAGTGCGCATTTGATGCACATAGAGGTTTTAGAATGGGCTGATTTTTTGTGAGGATGATCAACATACCATAGACAACATCCCTACAAAAAATCAACCCATTCTATAACCTCTAAGTGCCTCAAAGGGTGCTGGGTTATTAATGGGTCAAAATTTGCTGGGTCATCCGATCCTGACCCTATATATATATATATATATATATATATATATATATATATATATATATAGGGTCAGGATCGGATGACCCAGCAAATTTTGACCCATTAATAACCCAGCACCCTTTGATGCACTTCGAGGTTATAGAATGTGCTGATTTTTTTTAGACATGTCGTCTATGGTATGTTGATCATCCTCACAAAAAATCTGTCCATTCTAAAACCTCTAGGTGCATCAAATGTGCTCTTCAAATCAACGGTTTTTTTACTGTCAATTTTAACCGTTGATTTGAAGATCTCATTTGATGCACCTAGAGGTTTTAGAATGGGCTGATTTTTTGTGAAGATGATCAACATATCATAGATAACATGTCTACAAAAAATCAGCCCATTCTTAAAGCTCTAGGTGCCTCAAAGGGTGCACGGTTATTTGCTGGGTCAAATTTTGCTGGGTCATCCGATCCTGACCCATATATATATATATATATATATATATATATATATATATATATATATATATATATATATATATATATATATATATATATATATATATATATATATATATATATATATATATATATATATATATATATATATATATATATATATATATATATATATATATATATATATATATATATGGGGGCGGGGAGCCTGCACCCGAGGTGCAGCAACAACGCTGCACCTCGGCCTTGTTTTACCTACCTAGAAGGTTTGGAATTAGATGAAATTTGGTGAGGGTGTTGTCTAGAGTAAGATGATCATCCTCACAAATTTTCATCAAATTCCAAAACTTGTAGGGGGGTCAAATGGTCGAAGCAAAATCTGCAGATTTTAACGGTGACTGCGGACGGCTGATTTTGCTTCGACCATTTGACCCCCCTAGAAGTTTTGGAATTTGATGAAAATTTGTGAGGATGTTCACCTTACCCTAGACAACACCCTCACCAAATTTCATCCAATTCCAAAACTTCTAGGTAGGTAAAACAAGGCCGAGGTGCAGCGTTCTTGCTGCACCTCAGGTCCAGCATCCCCGCCCCCTATATATATATATATATATATATATATATATATATATATATATATATATATATATATATATATATATATATATATATATATATATATATATATATATATATATATATATATATATATATATATATATATATATATATATATATATATATATATATATATATATATATATATATATATATATATAGGGTCGGGATCGGCTGACCCAGCAAATCCTACTCGCCGTCTGATGCACTCGCTGTGTGTGTGCGATGCACGCAGCGGTGCATCAGATGGCTGCGGTGCGACACCGCACGCACCGCACGCCGCATCCTAACACGGCCATATATATATATATATATATATATATATATATATATATATATATATATATATATATATATATATATATATATATATATATATATATATATATATATATATATATATATATATATATATATATATATATATATATATATATATATATATATATATATATATATATATATATATATATATATATATATATATATATATATATATATATATATATATATATATATATATATATATATATATATAGGGTCAGGATCGGATGACCCAGAAATTTTGACCCAGCAAATAACCCAACACCCTTTGTTGTACCTAGAGGTTTTAGAATGGGCTGATTTTTTGTAGACATGTTGTCTATGGTATGTTGATCATCCTCACAAAAAAACAGCACATTCTAAAACCTCTAGGTGTATCAAAGGCACTCTTCAAATCAACGGTTAAAATTAACAATCAAAAACCATTGATTTGAAGAGCGCATTTAATGCACCTAGAGGTTTTAGAATGGACTGGGTTCCTATGACATGTCATAGGGAGTACCCTATGACATATGGTGAATTAGTAATGCTAGAATGTTTAGAATGTGCTGAATTTTTTTGAGGGTGATCACCTTACCATAGATAGAATGTCCACAAAAAATCAAAGCATTCTAAAAGTTATTGGGGCATCAAATGCTAGAAGTTTTATCGGCCATCCATTTTAACCATTAAATTGAAAATCATATTTGATGCCTTTAGAAGCTTTAGAATGAGCTGATTTTTTACGGGAGTCCTATCTAAGATAGGGTGATCATCCTCATAAAAATTCAGAACATTCTAAATATTCTAGGGTTACTAACTCACCATATGTCATAGGGTACTCCCTATGACATGTCATAGGAACTCATTTCCCTATATATATATATATATATATATATATATATATATATATATATATATATATATATATATATATATATATATATATATGCTAAAATGCGGCGTGCGGTGCGTGTGGCGTCTTCCGGGGCATTTTGGAAATTTTTTTTTTTTTGGGATTGATCACCCACCCTTGTGTAGCACACACAAAAAATTTCAGCCCAATCCAAGCCTGTAGGCCGTCCAAATGTGATCGACTTTTATCGGCCGTTCATTTTTGTCGTCATTTTGATCAACACATTTGGACGGCCTACAAGGCTTGGATCGGGCTGAATTTTTTTGTGTGCTATCCAAGGGTTGGTGATCAATCCCCCAAAAAAAAAAATTCCAAAATGCCCCAGAAGAGGGTGCCTCACGTTACCAGTCGCAATGTATATATATATATATATATATATATATATATATATATATATATATATATATAATAAAATGCAGCGTGCGGTGTCGCACTGCTGCGTGCATCGCACGCCGCATCCTAACACGCCTCTATATATATCTATATGAGAATGCTTAGGTGCGGTTTGTGGTCCATGCGGCGGTCCGCAGCCGTCCGATGCATCACTCCGTGCATCGGATGCACGCAACCGGTGCATCGGACGTCTACGGACCGCACCTAAGCATTCCCCTATGCCCCCGTCGCCTCTGCTGCAGCCAACGAAGCTGCTCGGGAGAGATGAGAGAAGAAACCGAGGTGGGGGGGGGGGGGGGTAGTTTCAGGTTTATCAAGAAATGCAGGAACCATAGGCTAAATGAAACTTGAAGGTGTCATGTTCACAGAATGGATATGTTGTCCGGGACCTCTCACACATTAACCCAAAACTATTTCCTTCTTTTTCACTTCAGAGTATCAACGTATGTGCAAGTCAGAGAGGTTACATTTCCTCTAGAATAAACCTTTTTCACTACCATCCATGGCCCCTAAAAATTGTCATACCTGAATCTGTGATGATGGAAAGACGCTGGCTGTATCCCGCGGGCGCTGCTGGTTCTCAGGTTCCATACGATCACCATGGGTCAGAAAGGATGACTTGAAACACATCAAACATTTCCCCTCCAATCTCGCGCTAAAGTAAAATGCATGCAGCGCAATAACTTTGAGGTCGTCCAAGCTTGTGCTCCTCTCTGTCAGCCCCTACAATGGTCTCCCTCGTCACGGAAGCAAACCATTTAAAAAAATTTATCCAACTTGTTAAATCAACCGTGCAAGCTTCTTGCATCTTCAGTGAGTGCTTGTCACTCGCGCTTCACCGAGAGTCTCTCTGTAGAAACACAGCAGATCACATCATTTCCACAGTTTTTAAGTTGTAAGATTTACCTAGTTTCACTAATCAAAGATAAGAGAATGCCAAAGACGACCTCATTATTAGTGGTTCCAACATTAGATCGGCAAGAGAAAGGAGTAAGAGTCTCACTTATCAGTTCGTATGTTACGATCATTGAAGTGCCCCATAGTGACATGTTAAGGAACCGGGGTCCAAATCCTCTGTAGAAACCTATCCAACCATCCTCCTCAAGCAGCAGCTTCACTGTTTTCAGGACCGATGGTCTTCCTGCCCCGTAATTATCCATAACCTGCGAATTTAGGTAGAAACCAAATAATCTACAAATTTAAATACAGTTTTGGATGACCCATGGTCATATGATGGCAACGGAAGCACCAACAGGAAGTACCAAGTAACAAACACAACATATATTTATTATTAGTTCATACCTTAAGACATTTCTAATATGTTTAACAATAAAAAAATTCTACCCGATTGTCCAAATAGAAGACTACTCCATGTTAACTTGCTGGACGGAAGAATTATTGGCACCACTCAAATAGCAATGTTATCTAGAAACTGAGGGCCAGTTATCATGTAACGGTAAATTGGTATAGGTTTCTAAGATCCGAAAAAATATTCACAATATAGTAAGATTCAGAAGCTTTGAATTCAACAAGAATGTACTTCAAAGCCCTACCAAAAAAAAAATTGATTCTGTTAATGTATATTGTAGGTTATACATATGAGTTAGGTGTACAGGACTCATTCCTTACACAAGTATATGCCTATATATTCGTAGCTATTTGCCCTAATGAGAATCGTCTGTCATTATTCCAAACCCTAGCCGTCTCTCTCTCTCTCTCTCTCTCTCTCTCTCTCTCTCTCTCTCTCTCTCTCTCTCTCTCTCTCTCTCTCTCTCTCTCTCTCTCTCTTCTAGGGTTGTGGTAACATGGTATCAGAGCGGGTTTAGTCCCCTTGCCATTACCTTCCGCTGCATTCCTTCTCGATCCGGGTGACCTTGCCTGTGCCCGCAACGAGCCCATCACCTTGCACTCTGCACTCCCGCGCCTGATCGGCCCTTCGTCGGTCTTAGTCGGCCCCTCCAGCAACCTGCTGGCCTTTCGCCTGCCCTCCTGCAAGCTGCAGCCCGCTGACTATCCGTCGGCCCTCCTGCAGTCTGTCGGTCTTTCGTCGGCCCTTCCTGCAGTCCACTAGCTATCTGTCGGCCCTTCTGCAACCCACCGGTCTTCCACCGGCCCTTCCTGCAACCCGCCAGCCCCATTGTTGTCAAGGCGCGCTCCTAGGCGCACTAGGCGCCCGGAGACAACTCAGACAACTAGGCCCCAGTGCGCCCAGACTCACTAAGCGGCGGCCTAGGCGCACCTAGGCTAGGCGCACGCCTAGTTTTAGGCAATGATTTTTGTTTTTTTTTTATGTAAAACCCAACCCGCCCCTATCTTCTTTGTTCATTTTGTTGTTGTATACTTGTTTACACTATGTGTTCATTGTGTTGCATGCATTTGATTAGAATATGCTCAATTTTATATTAGCAAGTGTTTGTATTCTATTTGTTCCTTTTGTTGTTTACTTGTTTATACTATTTATGTGTTATTGTGTTGTATGCATTATTGCATTTGACTATAATATGTTCAATTTTATGTTAGTAAGGTGTTATATTGCTTCCTATTACATATATACCTGCAAGTATAGACTATACATATATACCCGTGCCTGGAGAATGCCTATGCACATAAGGCCACGCCTAGGCTCCTAGGCTCCCTCCGAGCGCCTAGCCTCGCCTTGACGACCATGGCCAGCCCTTTGCCAGACCTCCTGCAGCTAGGGGTGTGCAGGATCCAAATCAAACCGACCGAACCAAACCAAACTGACCGAATTTGATCGGTTTCGACACACTCAACGGATCGGATTGGATCAGGATTTCTCAAAACCGATATGATTGGATCGGTTATCGGATTTATCAATTAAAAACCGACCTAAACCGAACCGGACTCCGGTTTATAATTTACTAATTTAGTGGTAACTGTTGTGAACTTTTGTTTAATTGTTAAAACTATACTTTGTAGTTTTTAATATTTGATGGATATGAATATTGTGGACATAATGGTATTGTTGTTGATAACTTGGTATTTTGGTAAGTAATGTAGTATCATTTTATAATTTTTGAAATAATCATTTTAAAGTTGAAACTATGTCCAAATTAAAAAAAAAATAGTAAGCAGATGGGCCAAAGCCCAAACCGACCATCCAATCCAATCCAAACCGACTTTAATTGGATTGGATTGGATTCCAGTCTCAATCGGTTTGGATCGGATTGCAAATTCTCAAAACCGACCTAGGTTGGATCGATTTGGTTTTGCCTAAATAGGTCGGTTTCGAACCGATGCACACCCCTATCTGCAGCCCACCGACTATCCGTCGGCGCTCCTGTAGCCTGTTGGTCTTCCGTCGGCCCCTCTTGCAGCCCGTTGCCGCCCTCCTGCAGTCCGTCGACCTTTTCTGCAGTCCTGCCGGTTTTTCCGTCGGCCCTTCCTTGCCTGCCGACTCCTTGATACCCGCGTTACGTAGCACGTCTTTCTGTCGACCGAGTCTCTGCGTCTTCTACAGCTCTCGATGACTTCTTCAGATCAATCATCGATGGAGACTCTAGTGCAGACGACCCCTATACAGTTCTCGACGACACCACTCGAGCAAACGAGACTTCCTTCCTGTCTCGACTGACTTTCCCTTGGTCACGATTGCTGACAGGACTGCATGCATAGTTGTCAAGGCGCAGTGAGGCGCGCGCCTCATGGCGTTTCAGCCGGATGCGCCTCAGGCGCATCCTGGTAAGGCGAGCACAGTAAGGCGTGGCTCAGGCGCGCCTTTCAGTGCCTCATGAACCAGGCGCAGGGCGTACAGGCGCGCGCCTTACTATGTCCGGTTTTTTCCGATTTTTTTTTCCAGTTTTTTTTGTACCGGTTTGTTTTGGGTTTTTTTCTGTATAAATATAACTGAAGTAAGGCTCGGGTTTAGGGTTTCAGGCTTCAGCGGCTCATTATTCGCAGGGCTCGGGTTCAGGCTTCGCCGCTTCAGTGATCCGGGAGATCGGGGTCTTCGTCTGTGCCTCCCTCTCTCTCTCTGTGAGGTGTCAAGACTCGACGGCCTGCAGCTCCGCCTCTTTCCGGTGAGCCGTCGAGGACATTCCTCCTCCGCCGCCGCTCCACCTCTCTCTCTCTGTGTGGCTCCGCCTCTCTCCGGTGAGCCGTCGAGGAAGTTCCTCCTCCGCCGCTCCGCCTCTCTCTCTGTGAGGCGTCGAGAGCCTACAGCTCCGCCTTTCTTCGGTCACCTGCAGCCCCCCTCCCCCCCACTCGATTGAGGTGAGTGACCTCCTTCGCGGCTCTGCCTCTCTGTGTCTGTGTGTGTGTGTGAGCCTGTGAGGAGTTGAGGACCACCTGAAGTCCTCCGCCTCTCTCTCTCTCTCTCTCACTCTCTCTCTCTCTCTCTCTCTCTCTGTGAGGACCACCGACGGACCGACCACCTGCGGACCTTCCCTCCTCCTCCCCCTCCTCTCCCACTGCAGGCCCTCGGCCCCTCCCTCATCTTCTCCCTCACCCTCCTCTTCCACTACAGGCCCTCCCTCTTCTCTCACTATGGGGACGACGGACGACCAACAGCCCCCCCTCCTCTCCCACTACAGCCCCCTCTCTCCTCTCTGTGGTTCCACACTTTGCAGTCCCCCGGCCCCCGCGCTCTCTTTCTCTGCGTTTGTAGGTGGCCGCAATCCTGCAACAAGCTAATTGGTATGAGACTATGAGTAATATGTGTTCCTAAGCAATCTCAATTTATGTTACATTGCAATGCATGATATTGGTGAAACAAGATAAATTAAAAATGCGTTATACCTTGTGGCTTGCATTTGATGACCACACTAGTTATGACTTATGAGTTAGTGTATACCTTGTGGCTTGCATTGATTTAGTTGAATAATGGTCATATTTTTTTTTTACATAAAATATATCTTTTTTATGAATTTTAGAATTTTTTGACAATTATTATTAATTGTTAAAGCAAATTATATATTTTTGCGCCTTACACACTAAGGCGTGCGCCTTATTTGCGCCTTGCGCCTCAGGCTCTAGCGGCCCCTTGCGCCTCAGGCGCGCCTCGTCGTCTTGACAACACTGACTGCATGATCTGCCACCGTCCGAAGTATATTGGACGACCGAGCTCTGTATGGGTATCTTGATGGTTCTACACCTGCTCCTGCTGATACCTCTAGAGCAGTGTCCTCTGACACCTGGAACATGCGTGATCGCCGTGTCCAGGCATTTCTGGTTGCCTTGGTTGACCGCTGACTTCGAGCTGACCTAGTCACCTTTACTACTGCGGCAGAGCTCTGGGTGCATCTCGTGGAGCGCTTTGTGGAGTAGAACGGGGCCCGAGAGTATCAGCTTCTCTCTCAGGCTTAGTCTGCTCAGCAGGGGGAGTAGACGATTCAGTAGATTCACAGCCTTATGTGTGTCTACTTGCGTGAGCTCTAGGCTTTCGAGCCTCCTCTGCTGGAGGTGTCCAGAGTTAATGTCTCCTGGCGCAAGCTGCAGTTCTTTCGGGAACGACGATAGCTCTACCAGTTTCTGATGGCTCTTCAACCTGAGTTCTCTCCCTTTACAGGACAACTGATCCATAGGGATCCCCTTTCTCGCCTTAATGCTGCTATAACTGAACTTATTGTCGAGGAGACCCGTCTTCGTACTGTTGCAGCTCGTCAGATCTCGGTACCCTCTAGTTTTGAGGGTGTTCTTGCAGCTGCTCCACCTCAGCGACCCATTCCCACTGCTCCGCTCTCTCGTGGTCCCTCTCGTTCCTCTGGCGCGTCCGATGGTCCGTCTGACACTCGGAGGTGCACCCACTGTGGCAAGCCGTGGCACACGGTTGACTCCTGTTGGCAGCTTCAACCAGAGAAGCATGTCAGGCCACCTAACCGTGGTCGACCCACTGCTGCAGTTGCTGGCGCCCCTACTGCTGATGCTGCTACGACGGATCGCCTTTAGCGTCTCAAGATGCATCTTGAGCAACTCTTTCTACAGCCTGCCACTGGCTCCGCCAGACCCTCAGCCTTCTCTGTCACCTCAGGTATCTCTGCACCATGGATTGTAGACTCTGGGGCCTCTTACCACATGACTCTGGACCACTTCATCCTTACTACATGCTCACCTGTCTCCCGCCTTCCTCCGATCCATATTGTAGATGGCTCCGTTTTAGCTATCTTGCAAATTGGGTCCATCACTACCGCCTCAGACTCTACTGGCATTCTCTCTCTGCCTTTTGTCTTGCACGCACCTCAGCTTTCATGAATCTAATTTCTATTAACCGCCTATGTGATTCCGGCCTGACAGTCACTTTTTCTTCCTCTTCTTGTGTTGTGCAGGATCCATGCTCGGGACAGAGGATTGGTGTTGCTTGTAGGGCTGGCAGACTGTACCACCTAGAGTATCTTCATCTACCTGCTGTCCCTCCTTTGGTCTTCTGTGGTGCTGTCTTTTTTGATGTCGACCAATGGCACAAGAGATTAGGTCATGTGTCTGAATCTCGGCTTAAAAGTCTTTTCCAGTCTAGAACTTTAGGTCGAGGTTCCTTTTCTACTCTTTCTTTTTGTACGGGATGTCACTTGGCTAAGCATTCCACTAGCCCATTTTCTTCTAGTTTGTCGAGATCATGTAGTTCTTTTGATCTAGTACACTCCGATATTTGGGGTCCTACACCTTTATCTTCTATGAATGGTTATCTTTATTATGTTAGTTTTATTGATGACTATTATTGTTTTACGTGGGTTTATCTCCTACGTCAGCGATCTGACCTTCCTGAGGTCTATCAGACTTCACAGCCATGGTTCATATTCAGTTCCATGCTCGTATCAAGACCTTCCGGTCTGATTGCGCTGGTGAGTACCTCTCATCTACTATACGCTCTATCCTTCAGTCCCATGGGACTCTCTTCCAATAATCTTGTCCCCACACTCATGAGCAAAACGAGGTTGCGGAGTGAAAACATCATCACATCCTTGAGACATCTAGTGCCCAACTTCTTTCCTCGTTCGTTCCTCGCACCTTCTTGGCAAAGGCCATTTTGACCTCTGTTAACCTCATTAACATCACCCCTTCCTCAATACTCTCGGGAGCGCCTCTATGGCACCCCTCCCGACTACAGCATGCTACGTACTTTCAGATGCACATGCTTTGTCCTTCTTCCTTCTCACGAGCGTAATAAGCTTTCGGCTAGGTCCACTAAGTGTGTGCTCTTGGGGCTCAGTTCTGAGCACAAAGGGTATCGTTTCTATGACCCCTTGGCTCATTGTCTTCGCATCTCTCGATATGTTTCCTTTGTCGAGGATATTCCCTATTACTCTGCTGTGTCTCAAGATCTCACCTTTCTTGAGATTCCTATCGTTCATTCTTCCATGTCTCCTCAGGCTCCTTCTACGACACCCTCTCCTCCTGCTACTGCTCCTCCTCTTGCTCCTACTCTTGAGCCCTTACCTCCTGTTACAGTAGTAGTCCCTCCTTCTCCTTCCATCTCAGATGATGTTTCTCCTGAGTTTCTTTCCTTTCCCTTGGGTCCATCATTCCCTTCACCTATTTCACCATTTCCTCAGGTGTATTCTCGTCGTCAGCCTACCCCTTTGTCTGCTCCACCTTCGTCTGACAGTAACTTCTCTGGTACACCGTCTACCTCGAGCAGCCTTCCTCTACCGGATGTGGATCCCAACACTCATCCTTGCTATCCCCAACGCGAGCGCCGCCACCCCGACCACTTTGGCTACTCTACTGGTCGTTTTGGCTTTGCTGCAGTCACTTCCTACTCGCCCTCATTCACTGCTTACCTTACCTCCCTTCACACTGACAAAGAGCCCAGGTCTTATAGAGAGGAACTACAGTACCCTGTGTGGCAGCAGGCTATAGCTGAGGAGTTCAAGGCCTTTGAGCAGACTCAGACGTGAGAGATTGTCCCTCTACCTGCTGGTGTTGAGCCCATTAGCTGCAAGAGGGTCTTCAAGATCAAGCATCATCCTGATGGCTCTATTGATCGGTACAAGGCCCGTCTCGTTGCCAGGGGCTTTACTCAAGAGTACAGGATTGATTATGACGAGACTTTTGTTCCGGTGGCTCAGATGACCATCATTCGGACCCTCCTTGCTGATGTTGCTGCTCGAGGTTGACCCCTACTTCAGATGGATGTGAAGAATGCGTTCCTTCAGGGTGATCTCTCCGAGGTTGTTTATATGCAGCCTCCTCCTGGTCTCAGCACGCCCTCTCAACACGTTTGTCTTCTCCGTCGGGCTATTTATGGACTCAAACAGGCTCCTTGTGCCTGGTTTGAGCATTTTTGTCCTGCAGTTACGGAGATCGGCTTTATAGAGAACTTCCAGGATCACTCCATCTTTGTGCGGACTTCCCCCCAAGGCAGGGCCATCATCCTTCTCTATGTTGATGACATGATCCTTACTGGTAACGACTCTGGTGCCATAGCCTCTCTTCAGCAGCATCTTCAAAGTCAGTTTCAGATGAAGGACCTTGGTCCCTTGCGCTACTTTCTTGGCCTGGAGGTTGCTAGGGGTGCTCGGGGGATTCTACTTTCTCAGCAGAAGTACACAGCTGACATCCTGGGTCATGCTGCTGTTTCTGATTGTTTAACAATTGACACTCCTCTTAAGCTTCATGTGAAGCTCCATCCTGCTGATGGTGAGCCCCTATCAGGTCCTACTAGATACCGGGAGATGGTCATTGTCTTGAATTTTATCTAAACCATTGTTTTAATATTTATTGATTTTCTTTCCAAAAAAAAATTTATTGATGTTCGTTTTGCATTTAAATTTGTACGGTACACAAATAATGATACTAGGACATTGTCTTCAAGATTTCATGACTCATCTTATATGTAGGCATTTATGCAATTTTATCAACAAGAATCATGACAACTTCTGTAAATGATAAAAGCTATTCAATGGTGTACCCTCTGTCCGTCAATAATGTTATATATCTCATTCTCACTCACTCTACCAGTAAGGTTACATTTTGCACTTTTTGTTTTGTTGTTGCCTGATTCTCAAACCTTTCTCCTCTAGAGACCCTTGCTCACTATGGTGGGCTAAAGCTACATCATCTACAAATCACATAACAACATTGACTTTATTGCCTAACCTAGATTAGGTGGTCGAGTGCATACGGATATCATGAAACGAAATGAATATCATTGGCAGCGAATATGGAGGGGCTCGCTCAGATTGGATTTATAGTAAAGACTAAAGAGGTTGACCTGGTAATCTGTGTTGGAAGGCTAATTGAAATTCTCACCCTGTAGTGAATGCTTGAAAAAGGAAAAGGCTCAAATTAATTTCAAGGAATTTCTATGGTAATGCAACTTGATTTGTGAAGGTCTCCAAATATCCAAGTGTAAGCTGGCACCGACATGATCCTTCTTTCAAGTTTCCAATTTTATGAAGGTCCACAGGGGCCTGGACTGGTTGGGTACTTCTTTTGGGGCACTTTAAAGACCTATAGACCACTAAAAGTATTGAGATGATCATGCCTCACATGGGTTAATCCTACATCGGTAATGGGAGCAGGTTATAAGCTCTTTATATACCCGCCTTGGACCTCCCCTTACAAGCCGATTTTGTGAGGCGACGGGCTATGCTATCAAAATCAGGACTAGTCAGCGACTAGTCCCCAAGAGGCATTTTACCGACCGACTAATTCCGATTCTTTCATAGTTAAGCGGAATCCCGACTAGTCCCCAACTAGACCCAACTAGTCCCCGACTAGCGACTAGGCTGCAAGCAAATTTATTTTTGCAAGGAGTCTTTGTAAGCAATTTTGTTTGGATTTTTTTGTATTGCCTCGAAGTATTGAGTCGCAACTATGAATCTTCCCTATAATCATCTGTTGAGGACATGATAATCTGAGATAAAAACATAGACAAATAATTATTGTTTATTTGTTGATATCCATATAACCCTATAATCAAAATTGGGGTTGTTCACAGATAAAACATCAGCAAACAAATATTGTGATGAATACTTAGTTCTGAGTCTTCTGACATGGGCATGAAGCCAATACAACTGTGTTTTGCTACTTATGTATTGATACCCATGCTGTGAAGTGTGAAGGCATGCATTCTTATTGTCCGACTAATATCATATACTTATTGACATTTATGCTCGTTCATATATCATATATGTTTAGGGAGGGGGGAAAGGTTAGAATAAGTTTTGGCCGACTAGTCCCGAATTAATTCCAACTAGTCCTAGTCGGCCAGCCGACTACCGACCTTATATCCAAGAGTCTGGGTTCTTAACATGGTATCAGAGCCAGACTCACTCCGGGAGCTCCTCCCGATAGTACCCTTGCCATGCGTGTCACGCGTGACGGGGGTAGTATCCAAGGGTCTGGGTTCTTAACAAAAAGAATTAATTTTAGATGTACTAAGGGTCGACAAAAGGTAGTATGTGCATTGGGTATAGAAAGAGAAATATGTGAGAGAGATAGGATGAATGTTCCTTCCCAGTGTTTAAAATATCGACGATAAATGGCGATTTATGACCGATAAATCGCTTTATCGCCTGGCTCCGACATCAAACCAAGTTAGATTTTCTATTTTGGGGGAAAAAGTCGATTTATCGCTAATTTATCACCAATTTATCGCCATTTATCACTCAATATTGCTATTATCACCAATTTATCGCCAATATCGGTGATAAATTGACTCCCAGCCTTTATTGGATTCCCGATAAAGGGGGATAAGTCACCCCGATGTCGCCATTTATCGCCCGGAGAGCACTTTTCCCTCTTTTTTTCCATTTCCTTCCTTTTTTCGGTTTGATTTTGATTTCTAAACCAAATCTAACCCCTTCATTTGTGGTTTTTGGTGGATTAGAAGCTTTCCTTCACAAATTTGAGGTTTCTTCCTCAAATCTAAGTTGAGGTATGTTTTCAATTCTTTTTTTTTTTAATTTCTCAAGTTTCTATTCTCAAATTCATGAAGAATAGATGATAAACATGAATCGCATAAAATTTGATGTGATTCATCATGATTACATGAAATTAATTGAGATTTATGGGTTTTCATGGATTTCATCTATTTAAACCCAATGAATCCTAATGAAATTTTAGTATGTTTTATCATGCTTCCTAGTATATGTAATCTAATTGTAATTGTTCAATTCAGACTATTGCAAAGTTTTTAACAGTTCACAAAAAGTGTCGGACAGTTCACAGACTAGTCTATAGAGTCTAAATTGAATGCCCCCTAGAGTACATGATTGTTTTTTATATGTTATTGATCATAATGGTGTATCTATACATCCTAAAGGGATACATAGAAAAATCTTCCAAAAAAATCTTCATTTTGCCCTATTTTTCCTCTTTTCCCTAATTTTTAACGATATTTGGCGATAAATAGTGATTTATCCCCGATTTTTTCCTCGGGCAACTTGGCGATATCGACAACGATAAAGATACTTAGAACACTGTTCCTTCCTTATGGGGAGAAATAAGATGAGAGTAAGAAGAGAAATCCCTCTAAGTTTAGGGAGCGCATTTCCGGAAGAGGTAAAAAGTTAAAACAAAAATGGAGAAAGTTATTTTTCTCACAAGGAATTCTCTTTCCAAGGTAATTAGCGGAATTCTAGTCCTTTTTAGCTTAGGAATCTTACAGCATTCACGCTGCTGATGCAGCACAGTTTGGTGTGAACCAAGAATCCTATAATTTGTATAAGTATGGTTTTTTTTCTCTTTAGGTAGTACGTTTGTTTGCTTTGTCTTTTGTAATATCATGATGATATAACTTTCTCAGATTATAATATAGTAAAAGGTAATCATACTTGTCTTGAATGTTTGGTCCCTGGTTTTACGAAGAAATAGTAATCACTTCCTTTAGCAAATCCAAGTTCCGTATATTTCTCACAACTTAAACTATCATGAAACCATGTCCTATGTATATCGTATGTAACCTTCCTAGATCTTAACAGCGTAAGTACACACTTTAGCCTCACTAATCTTTTAAACAATTGAACAAATGCAACCTTTTAGTCAATCAGATATTCAACACGAGAGGGCAAGTTGGAGATTCAAGATCTTAAAGACAAAATAACACAGTCCGTATCTTTGGTGTTTCTTCAATGCCGTTTGAACTGTTCCACTTGGCAGTACGAATAAGATAGCTGCAGTCAGTATCAGACTTGCAAATATCCGATTTATTCCACAACATTAATTTTTCAGCACAAATAAAAATGAAAAAAATAAGATCTATGTATGCCGGGTCACTTCTGAACTGGTATAGGATGCCTTAAGAAAATTAGATTCACCTGAAGTCGGGTCTTTATCGTATCTAATGGAGTAGTGATAATAGATGAGCAAGCACCAGCTATTGTTCCTGCTGTAGCCTGAACTGTCACTAACTCCAATTGTGATGGTTTCCTCTCTGCGTCATTTCCGAAGTCCAAGCTCCTGAATTCAAATAGAGCAAATTAACACTGATATCATGCACTCTTGCTTCTCAACATACGCTAACATTCAAAGTAAGACCACATAAAACCAATTGGAACAAAAAATCAGGCATCATTGCTATCTTGATGTACCTCCAAATAAGATGTTGAGCAGAACCATAGGCACCCCACCAAAGAGCTGATGCAGGTGACTGGGTAACTATTGTTATCCAGAAGCCTCTATATAAGCCACGAAACCCTTCAGTCTTGAGTATTTTACGTATAGCATCAAACGGACCAGTATATGTGGTCATTCCAGGTAGACCTTGTACCATGAGTCTCTGGCAAATCTAGGGGAAACAACAATATCGATGTAAGAAAAAAGAGCAAGCAAGATGCTACATACATACACATGCTTTTAAAGAGCATTGAAGCAAACTACGAAAGTTTAGTGTTAACATCTTCATTTTGTTGGTGATAAAATAAAGGTTATGTATTATCACACATCGAATATCATCAATGAACAAGCACTAAAGAAATAGACCTCGACCTCAAGTAATAAAATTGACTAACCCATCCTTTTCTTTCAAAGATTTTTGTCAGGATTAACGTTAGACAACTAAGATTGTTTTCCTTGTAGTTGTGCATCATTGGTTTGATCAAAAAATAGTGTGTCAGAGAGTAAGATAACAATATTCCATATTGTAATTGGTTTACATGGTTGGTATAAGTCAGTAATAAGGAACTGCCCTACAGATAATCAAGAGCCCATGAGGCAGGTTTCTAAGGTTCCCTCGGTGGGATATCTTTTGCTGTTCAGAAGGCATTGACTCAGGAACTAGGGTGCCTTGGTGGTGGTGGCCGATTGTTGGATCAATGATTTGTGTTTGGTCAAGGGCATTTGCGGCTCCCTTCGTCCTTGTTTAATAACCTGGAAAGCGTTTCCACGGAGCCGTTTTTCAGTGAAATCCAGGAAAATAAATGTTTGATAACTCGGAATCAGGGCCCGCAGATCCGTTTTTCAGCGAAAAACTCGGCAAACGTCATCCAGGCTGAGAGCTCATATGCCATTTTCCGTGAAAAGCTTCCATAGGTCCAGGCTAAAGCTATCTTGTGACTCCGGTATAGAATATCACATGTAAAAAAAAACACGGGCATGTCGGCTGAGCAAAACTGATGTAGACACCGAATGGGGAGCACTAGAATCCTAAGCCCTTTTACGACCCGATTCCAACTAACTAGGCATTGATCCACCCTGAGATGCATCAATCAGACTTCGTTTCAGTCGTTTATTTCAGTTATCTGCAGTAGAGGCTTGTTAGTATACTTTCGGTTGTCGTTTGTTGTGTTTCTGTTATTTCGAGGCTCGTTTGGATGTTTTAGGCCTTTTATTTATCATTTTATGCATTTAATTATAGTCCTATGTCATGGGGGATTGTCCACGACCGCTTTCGAGGGCTATTCGGCGTAGATCCGGGCCTCGGGAAGTGATTATTGGTTGAAATAATAAAATTATGCATGAATGCTAGCAATGGGAGCTTTCGGGACAATTCTGGCACTCCCGGGCAACTCTGGCACCTTCTTAATTGACGTGGCACGTCAATTACAGCCCACTACACTTCCTGGCACCACCTTAATTGACGTGGCATCAAAGTGGCACCCAAATGGAGTCTAACCCTACCCGAACCCCCCCCCCCCCCCCCCCTTTTCTCCCTTGATCGCACAACCTGCACCCCTCTCTCTCTCTTTCTCCCGTCCCTTTCCATGCGGAAACCGAGAAGCCCCCTTTCTTCCATTCTCTCTTCTTTCTCCCTTTTTCTCACCCTTTTCCTTTCCTTTCTTGGCCCAATGCATCCCCACCATTCCCCCTTTAATTCCTCTTGATCTAGGCCCTCCAATGCAAACCCTAGAATTATAAAAAGAGGCCTTTCTCATTTTTCAGATCTGAATTATTTTGAAAAAACTCTATCCGGAAACAGCTCATGCCTCCGATCGTCGCCTTAATTCCTCGACTTTGCCTCGGGACGCTTCTTTTTCCTCAACTTCGCCCCGAGAGGACTTGGTTTTGCTTTTCCGAAAGATCCGGTGTGTTTCGACACTCGGCCTTGCTCCGTGAAGGGATTCCGGCGCATCCTTGCATCTCACGGTGGAAATCCATGTGCTATGAAGCACGGGTACTGGTACGGGTACGTGTACGGGTACGATACGCGTACGCTGATACGGCAAAATCTTAAAAAACTAGGGTACGGGTACGACGAGGTATATATATATATATATATATATATATATATATATATATATATATATATATATATATATATATATATATATATATATATATATATATATATATATATATATATATATATATATATATATATATATATATATGTATGCACTTTTAGTATAATATCGTTATTGATATGAATCAGATCCAAATGCAACCATAATTTCTTCATCATTAAAGCTCTAGCTTCAAAGCTCCAAAACAATAAAAACAAGATTATTCGATGCGAGCCATACGACGATATGGTAATGCATTCATGCAAGAAATACATTGTAATCTCATGTATAGTAATTTTTAAGCATGAGCTATATGACGATACGGTCCATTACATTAGAACCAAACCAAGCAAAGTAGCAATACAAAACAAAATGCATAGCAAAGTTCATTCTCATCATCATCTCCGAATAGCACGACCTCCAAGTCGGGCTAATCAAGTGATAGATTTGCAATTTCAAGTAAATCGGCACCCTCCAAAGACTGTCTGCCGTACCGGAGCCGTACCGAAGACTGTCTGCCGTACCGAAGGCTGTTTGCCGTACCGGGTACGGATTATGCCGTACCCGTACCCGGTAAGTACCCGGTACTGGTACGGTATCTGTTCGGAGTACCCGTGCTTCATAGTCCATGTGGTATCTTCCCTTTTATCTTCATCCATGGTCGCCTTTGTTCTTTTCTTTATTTTTTATCCATCGTCTTTACCCGCACGAGATCCCCGCTCCACGCATCATCTCCCGCTTCATCATCGCAACTGCGCCCTAACCTTTTAGGAGATCATTAGGATCATCGCCGCCTCCGCGCAAGCCGTTACCGCAACACATCACACACCCGCCAATACCCTTTAAATCCCCACCTTTATCGTTGTCCTTGGCCTTTCCCTAGCGATCTTGGACACCCCGGAGTTGCCCAGAACATTACCCATCGGTCCTGCAATCGATTGGTACCCTTGCTGCCCTGTTTTGCATGCTTTCCTATATAAAATCTGATTGCAGTCCCCTATTTATTATTTGCTGAATTTCTACGTGGGCGTGTGGAATTGCATCTTGTTGTTAGATTTTAACTTTGTAAGTATTCTACTGCATATCTGTTTTAATTCTACGATAAACAACTACATGTTTGACCACTAATTGGACGTTTTGTGCGCAATATTGATAATAATTCATAGTTAGTTGATCATGGGGGTGTAAACTTAGTGATTGCAGCGGCCTAGTTAGGTAGTGCCTGCATCAGGCGTTATGTATTACTATTACAGTATTAGATTAGCGCAATATTCCCACAGAATTCAGCAAATAGAAGTCCCAATGATAGTACTAATTAACATGCAGTAGATATTCAGCAAGGTTAAAACGCAATAGTAGAGATTTTAATTCAGCCACAAAACAGAAATTACAGCACAATAAAATTAAATTGCAGCAAGCCAAAGATGAAGAAAACATAGACTAAAAGGCATGCATATGGGCTCTTGATGGTTATCGATCAAAGAACTATGTGAGAGATATTTTGGCAAGAAATGAAAGTCAAACAATGAGTTTTCAGCGATGATATAGGGGCAGAAAGCATAGAGATACGTGCAAATTTTAATGAAAAATAAAAGAAAAGCGACGAATGATGAACGGGATATGAAGATGAAGATATTCAAACCATCGCGGGTCACAAGGAGACGCAAACGAGTCCTTCGCGGAGCAAGGCCAGTCGATCGGAGACGTCGGAAACCTTCGGTTCACTAGCCGTGTGCACTCCTAAGGGTGGACGCTGACGCTTCTCGAGACGAAGTCGATGAAGACGATGGGGGACACGAGTCTCTCCCAAAACTCTCGCAAGAGTGCAGAAATTTTCAGCAAAACCTCCATTTTTCTTTTCTTTCTCTTCACTTATATAGGATTAGGGTTTCGAGATAGATGGTGGTAATCAAAAGTGGAAGTAACCAAAACCCTAGGTGGTGGACACATAAGAAAAGGGAGAGAAAAAAAGAAAGAAAGAGAAAGAGAGAAAGCTGGCTGCATGGAGATCACGGGAAGGGGGGGAGGGTGCTGTGGCTTGCCCGCGCGGAAAGAAAGGGAAGGGGGGGGAGGGGGTTATCAAGAAAAGAGAGAGGAGGGCCGCGACCTCCTTGAGAGAAGCCTTCGGGCTTATCTTATGTTAACGGATAGTCCCACATCGGTGAGGGAGGCACCCATCACCCGCTTAATATACCCGCTATGGACCTCCCCTTACGATCCGGGTTTTGTGGTGTGAGGGTATCTAACATGGTATCATATCAAAGTTGGCCCGTCTCCTGCTCCTACTCCTGGTGCTCCCCATCGATCGTGCCTTGCCACGCATGCTCCGTGTGAGGGGGAGTGTTAACGGATAGTCCCACATCGGTGAGGGAGGCACCCATCACCCGCTTAATATACCCACTGTAGACCTCCCCTTACGATCCGGGTTTTGGGGTGTGAGGGTATCTAACACCCACTTCCCATAGACTAGGAAAAAGTCTTAGATTAAGAGAATATGACTAAGGAGTCTTCTCTTTTCTTTTATTTTTTCCACTTTTGTCTTCTCTTTTTTGTTTTCTTTTCCTCTCTTTTTTTGGGTGGGGTGGCGGGTGAGGTGTTGGATAAACCTTAGGAACATTCCTGGGAAACTCCTGCATGCAGTGAGATTCGACCAATAACAACCCTCAGAGAAGGCCGGTCTCTTTGCCTGGCCAACAAGACAGCCAAAGACACACGTAATAATTTTTCTTACATCCCAATTCCTAACTTAGAGTCGCTAATGCCATCCTTATGATTGACTTTCAGTAACACACATGTGCTTTTGGTGAGGACTTATCAAGAACTTATTTAAAATAATCCTTTGGAGAAGTCAAATCAAAAGTAAAGATCAAGTGATAAAAATTTGGGGATTATGATGACTTATCAGACAAAAATGTCATTTCAGAGTATGAAAGGTTGAAACCTTGCCATATCCACTAATGCTTTGAATCGGGAGGGGAAAAAAAAAAGAAAAAGTGAAGGACTATGCTGTCCCACCAATTTCAGGTTAGCCGATAGGAGAAACAGTATATATATAGATTAAAACATCCGAAAGAATAAGTTACTACCCACAAGGAGCATCTATTTCCAATTTTACTGATCAAGATGACAACAGCACTGGAAGATAAATAGAAGAAAAAATAGGAGGAAAGAATCATAGACTTACCACATCTAAGGGCACAAAGTACGCACAAGAAACTAGATTTGACATCAACCCTGCCGCACCATTAGCCATAGCAATACGTGATGCCTCAGACACATCCAAACCTTCACTGTATTTTAGCACCATTTCTTTTGATATTTCCAGTGATGTCAAAGCCAACACTCTACCAGGTAAGGCCCCAATAGCAGAAGTACCAAAACCTCTGTAAAGGCCAGGAGTTCCATCATTTCTTAATATGTCTCTAAACACCGTGAAGCCGGTCATGTGAGCCAGACCACCTCCAGCAACTTGCATCCTAGTTTTTACAACAGCTGTTGGATGTAATAAGCTAGATTGAACAGTAAAGAGGACAGCTCCAATGACATGGAACCTTGTCTTGTCCAACCTAACTCCAAAAACAAAACATGTACATCAGTTCGCTCTTCCAAATCAGAGCATGTGTGGTACATACCACAACACCTTCAAAAAATTGCAGTTTAGTAAAATGGAACAATCAATCATCAAAGACATGGATATCTGAAAAGAGAATTATATAGCAAGAAATGTCTTTAGCAAATAGCAAACAGCTGTTTATTAGTAAGATCATTCTCCATGTGTATCAGAGATTATCCCTTAACAGAAGAAAATAGTTTATAGCGGTGACATATGCCACAACAAATATTCCCATCCCAAATTAAACCTGATTCTAGAACTTGTAAGTTTAGCATCTATATCAAAATATGAGGTCAAGAATGGTACAAAACAAAAAAACAAGGCATGCCACTTGGGAGTGGAAATTATCAAGTGGGTTGATACATACATAAAGCAAGTTGGTGGTTAACAACACGGAAGTCATTTTATTCCCCTTTTCTTGCTGCATAATGGTCTACCTAAGGCCATGGGGGTACAAACCATTGAAAAGCATAGCTAACAACTACTCCAACGATGCAAAATGTTCCAGTGACGAAGGCCAGACAAAAGATGAAGTTTTTCGATCTGCACTTTGCAACTATACCAGCAAGCAAAAAAGGATGGTTGATTTATAGTAATTGCACTATTCTTCCCAATGATCTCATAGCACTTGCGCATAATCCAGTCACCTTCACAGGTAGAAGTTTTGAGTCTTCCTCCAGCACAACGATCTTAAACCTTGAAGTACTGTCATACCTCAGTGTTAAAAACTCCACAAACCAAGGTGCCTGAAGAAAATTTTCATCGCTGCATTTGGTATATGGGGCCCACAAAACATAAGAATTAGACATAGGTGCACCCATTTTAATGAACCCTAAATTTATATCTCAATAATAAACTCCATTTATATAGATGATAGTGTAAAATCCCCAAATCCTTTTTGTCAGCAAGGAATAATTCAGGCTAAAAGGAACAATGCTTTGCGTACTCACTCAATTAAAACTAAGTTTTTTATGCATTCTTGCTCTCTTTCTTAGGAGTCAATATCAAACCTCAAGGAAGATATCAACTTTCAAGGCCCTTTCTTGTTTCTGTAATTTGACCAATTATCTCCTACCTCCATATAGCATAGTATTCTAGTCATTACCCATTTGGGACATGCAATGGAATCACAGCAAGAAATTGTGGGAGAGGTTGATGGGGAAAAAAAAAGTTAAGAAATTGACAAGAGTTTAGGAAAGCCAATTAAGATTTAAGTTAGGAAGGTAAGAACGGACGCTATTTCCTTTCTGGTAAAACTAATAGAAATATGTAAAGAGATATGAATCCTCATACGATTTTCATTAACTTAGAGAAACTTTATGATAGAGTACCACGAGATGTAATTCAGTGGACTCTAAGAAGGAAGGGGTGCCTCAAGGTTATACAGAAATTAAATGATGATATGTATGAGTGAACAAGGAACTATGTCTTCATTACATCCAATAAATGGTGATTTTTTTCTTCAGCCGCAGTATATTTTTATGGATATAGCGACAGCTCCACTAGGGTATAATACTATAATTTATATGTGCAGAAATTATGTATACACTTCCTGAATCCAAATGACGAATCTTGATACATTTTGGAGAATTGAGTTTGAAAAGGCGCTAAAAACTTTATAAAGGCATCAAAGACTTCGGATGTAGCCAACAGTAAATAAATCCATGTGAAAAGGTTGTGGCCATCAATAAGGTGACCAACATTTATGCTGAGAATTTAAAATAGTGCGAGTGATGCCCCATACATCTGAATGGAAATATGCATTAAAACTGTCATCATGTATTGGAAAAAAGAGTCTTTTAATCTTGCTCATCTTACAGCTAGAACAACCAAATGGAACATCACAAGGAAAAGGAAGAGTTGATTAGAACCAAACCAGAATTCAACATAAATAAAAAACTTTTGGCATTAGGATGTATCAAATGTTTATGCCATAAATGGCACAGTCTATTGGAAGAGGAATCACAAACTAAAGAAACAATTTTATATTTTCAGGAGTTGCGGATAAGTGAAGAGGAAATAGTCGTCCACATTTAGACCCCTTTCCGGTGACCTTCCCAGATCCTTCATCTTGTATAACAAAACTAAGAGCAAGAATATGAGACATTGAAGTAGTTATCTACCAATTGGCCAACAGAGAGAATATCAGTAGATAAGCGAGGAGTAAAAAACACATGGCATGATGGTAATGGATATGGAGTGCCATCAATAGTAGTAATTGAAAGACCTTTTCCATCTGCAGTGTGGACTTGCAGATTTCCACTATGCTCTTTGACATTGGTAAGAAAAAGCTGAGGAAAAATCCGTATGTTTAAAGGCTTCGGAATCAAGGTACCAAACAGAGGAGGGGGGTTGCGTTCTATCTCTAATACCAAGATTGGAGAAGGCAAAGTGGATCATTTTTCTTTTTCTTTTTTTGAGGAACCCTCTAATGGGAGGGAGGGTTTAGGACGACCCCAACCATATTTTATTGGATAAACACACGGATTGAGATTTTGACCAAAATCCCAAAATTTTCGGTTCAAAATTTTGGTTTCGGACATTACCGAAATGAAACACTTGTGCAAAACTCCGAAAGTCTGTACTTCGGGCAACTTCGATGCATTTCGCAGGATATTGATGAAATTCGTTGTATTTTGATGCATTTTGGTAAAATTTTGTGTGAACTTCAACAAAATTTCTTGTGCATTTCAAATAAATTTAGGTCAAAAGCATGCAGGGGCCACGAAAATGATAGTGGTCGAAATCTGTCTACTTCGTTGGTGGGCTGTCAGCAAAATCATTGAATTTGGTGTGACTTTCGGTGCATTTCGGACAAATTTCGACCAAAAGCATGTGGAGGGGCCGCAAAAATGACAGAGGTCAAATTATGTCTGCTCTTTTGATGGGATGTCGACAAAATCAAACAAAATTCAGTCATTTTGAGGTTATTTTGGTCATTTTCGGTCAAAAACAGCCCACATATTTCGTGTAATCTGTGGGCTGGTTTCAATGAAACGGAGGCTATAAATGGATGCCACTGGTTTCGACCAAAGGGCACTTATTTTACCAGAAAGCCTTCGTATTTCGACCAAAAATGCAAGCACCAAGGGTTATCTTTGTTTGATGCAAACCTTCAAGTCATCTGCTAAAAACAGCCAAGTGGAAGTATTACAAGTGTAGTGAGTCATCGACTCGTTGCACCTGTAATATTTATTCGTAGCTAGTTTTGACTCAAGGTTGAGGAGTAGAGTGCGTTTTATGAGAAGAGTATCAATGATGGCACATTGTTGAGACCGTTCTTGCTCAGATTGGGCTGAAGCCTAGACTCTAGAGGCAGGCTTTTCTCATATATATATATATATATATATATATATATATATATATATATATATATATATATATATATATATATTGGCCATTTTGAAATGTTTCCAAGATTTCGGTTGAAATTTTGGTTTCATTCTCAATCAAAACCAGAAACGAAATCAAAATCACAAACCATGGATGAACATAGGATAAGAGAAGTACAAGGAATTACGGAATTCAAGAGAGCTTGAGGTTTCGTCGGTCGCCCTCTGCGCAGCACGTGATGCAGGCCCCAGCTATCGACTCGAAATTTCGCGGTATTTTGCGATCTGTAAATTTCGCTCGATATCTCGTGAAATATTGCGATTTATATGTGATTTGCATTCCGCTCGAAACCGTAGGCAGGATTTCGTGCCGGATTTTCAAAAAAACGAGCGGCCCACTTCACGCAAACCTGGCGCGAGCTTTCGTCAGTCTCCGTCCCCGCATGGCCAGAGCCATCAGGGTATCCTCTGGAGACATGGCTTTCAACCACGTGGTCGTAGACGTTCTCGCAGGAACCAATCGAAAGATCCCACAGACGGCGCCAAATGTTAGGGGATATTTTTCATTGGCTCGTGCGCTCCTCCTGCAAGGCAAAGGAAACGTGACAACGGCTGGCTCTCTTAAGAGCGCAGACCCTCGGACGCTCAAGTCAGTCAAGGTCTGAACAAAGGAGAGCTGAAGTAGTCGAAGAGCATTAGGGTTTCTGAGTTTCGAACCTGTACTTTAGAGCCGGGGGTTATACCTTTATAGACTTTCTGCAGACCGTCAGAGTTTGACATGTGGCGGCTTCTTTCCACACCTTCTATGCCCCCATGTGCCAGCCCACATGGGTCTCTAATGGCCTTTGTCGTTTAGCCTGTCAGGCAGTGGTAAAGGGGGGGATGTACCGGTCTTGTCTTTGCCAGGTGGAGATTCTGGAAAGCTCTAGTCTGGGAGGTCCTAGACCGACTCGGGCCGGCTTCCGTGGCCCGCACTCGTCCACGTAGCTCCATGGGAGTGGCGACACCTGCCAGCTCGATACCGCCTTACTGTAGGCGATTCGGCAGGACGAGGAGCGAGCTCCTAGTCGTCGCATGATCGGGTGAGCTCCGCGGAGACCTCATTGGTGCCGTTACTCCGCCCACTTCTTCTTATTGTTAATAGGCGAGCTCTTTGGCAGTTGCATGATCGGGCGAGCTCATGAGCGTGCTGTGGGTGGTGCGCCTTCTGAGGGGTTCTTTGAATTCTACCATGAGCGGTCTCTTCTGCGGGAGAGCCAATCGCGTGCGGGCAGAGCGAACTCCTTGGAGAGCTGCTGTCAAGAATTTTGACTTGCAGTACCTCATGAATGAGTCCTCGAGGAAGATGCTGCTATGTCCAAGGGACGCAACGATCCGCTTCTAAGCTTTGGGCGGGCTACGAGCACCAGCCGCGGGGCGACCTCTTTCACGTACGAGCTGGTCGCATACGGCCAGGGTTAGCCCCGGGCGGGCTGTGAGCCACGAACCGCTACTGTAAACTCCGGGCGGGCTACGAGCACCAACCGCGGGGCGACCCCTTCCGCATGCGAGCTGGTTGCATGCGGCCAAAGTCAGTCCCGGGCGGGCTATAAGCAACGAACCGCTATTGTAAGCTCTGGGCGAGCTACGAGCACCAGCCGCGGGACGACCTCTTCCGCATGCGAGCTGGTCGCATGCGGCCAGGGTCAGCCCCAGGCGGGCTGTGAGCCACAAACCGCTACTGTAAACTCCGGGCGAACTACGAGCACCAGCCACGGGACGACCTCTTCCGCGTGCGAGCTAATCGAATGCGGTTAGGGTCAACTCTGAACGGGCTGTGAGCACCAGCCACAGACAGCCTCTTCTGTTGGCGATCTGGTTGCGGCGGCCAGGGCAAGCTGTCTAGAAGTGTTCTTTGAATTCCAAGACCTATCCTGGTCATGGTCATAAGGCTACTTGCCCAAAAATCGCGGTCGAACTTGAGCCTCGAACCCACCCCCGGGGGCTTCCTGTTTCGATCACCCAAGGTCGCCCTGGGCGTGCCCCAAGACAGGGGCGACCTCCCTGGGTACGTCTGCCGTCTCGTTGTGTTATTTTTCCTGCTACTGTCACGTGGACGACGAGCCGGTGACATTTTTGGCACCATCAGATTGTAACTGACCAAAATTAAACTCGTTGCCAGATGGGGTCATAGGAGTTAGTGTTTCTTATGATCAGCATAGTGGCATCATCCAAGTGGACTGTTAGGAGATGAAGACTAGGGTTTGGAGAGAATGGAATTATCTCTATTGAGGGACTCAAGCCCAATATATATGTACATGTATGACCATACAACCCGACCCGACTGTACAAGTAACCCGACCCATCTATATACATTAACACTCCCCCTCAAACTCACGGTGGATCATGAACCGAGAGTTTGCCGATAAAGTGTCGGAAGCGAGCAATCGTAAGGGCCTTCGTCAGAAAATCAGCAGTCTGCTCCGATGACGAAATGAATGGCAAAGAGATGGTGTGGTCGAGAAACGTCTGGCGAACATAATGACAATCAACCTCGATATGTTTTGTTCGCTCGTGGAAGACCGGGTTGCTAGCAATCTGAATAGCACTCCGGTTGTCACAGAAGAGAGGCGTGGGCCCGGATATCACAACTCCCAAGTCGAGCAGAAGGCGGCGAAGCCAGACAATCTCTGCGGTGGTGGAAGCCATAGCCCTGTATTCGGCTTCGGTGCTGGAGCGAGCAACAGACTCCTGTTTCTTGCTGCGCCACGAAATGAGCGAATCACCCAGAAACACACAGTATCCTGTAGTAGAGCGACGAGTGGCTACATCTCCTGCCCAATCTGCATCAGAGTAGGCACGCAGCACCAACGGAGATGTGGAGGGAAACAGGAGTGAACAGGTGATGGTGCCTCGGAGGTAGCGGAGAATCCGAAGGACAGCTGCATAGTGAACTGAGCGTGGAGCCTGAACAAACTGACTGACAATGCCAACAGCATGAGCAATGTCTGGCCGGGTCATAGTGAGGTAGACGAGCATCCCAACCAGCCTCTGGTAGCGGGAGACATCCTGGAGCGGTTCACCGTCTGTAGCGAGAAGCTTCAAATTGAGCTCCATGGGTGTATCAGCAGTGCGTGTGTCCGTAAGAGCAGCATCAGCAAGGATGTCGGAGATGTACTTCTGCTGGGAGACCAACAGACCACGGGCTGACCGGGCAATCTCAAGGCCCAAAAAGTAGCGAAGAGATCCCAGATCCTTCATCTCAAACTGACTCTGGAGGTGCCGCTGGAGAGAGGCGATGGTGGCACTGTCATCCCCAGTGATGATCATATCATCCACATAGAGGAGAAGAACTGCAATGCCCTGACTGGAGGAGCGAGTGAACAAGGCATAATCGGAGTGACGCTCAACAAAACCGGCGGCCAGAACTGCACTGCGAAATCGCTCAAACCAGGCACGAGGGGCCTGCTTGAGCCCATAGATGGCTCGGCGCAACCGACACACGTGCCCTGGAGGAACTGAAGTGCCCGGAGGAGGAGCCATGTAGACTTCCTCGGAGAGATCACCGTGGAGAAACGCATTGGTGACATCCATCTGATGGAGAGGCCACCCTCGAGCAGCTGCCACAGCTAAGAGGGTGCGCACAGTAGTCATCCGAGCAACTGGAGCAAACGTCTCCTCGTAGTCAATCCCATACTCCTGGGAGAAGCCACGAGCAACGAGGCGAGCCTTGTGCCGCTCAATGGATCCGTCAGGTCGAGTCTTGACCTTGAATATCCACTTGCAGCTAACAGGCACCACACCTGAGGGACAAGGCACCAAATCCCATGTCTGGGTCCGCTGAAAAGCCTCAAGCTCAACTGACATGGCCTGCCGCCACTCTGGATGTAACGCTGCCTCACGGGTTGATTGGGGCTCCCGATGGGTGTGTATAGCAGTAAGGAAGGCCTGAAAAGAAGGTGAATAGGAGGCACTGGCAGAGTAGCCAGAGGAGTCAGGAGAGTCAGAGGGAAAGGCAGAGTAGCCAAACCTGTCAGGAGAGTAGTCATATCTGTCAGGAGGGTGATGTTCGCGCGCCGGGTAGCGCCGAACAGGAGCAGGATCCACGATCGGGGAGGAGGGGGCAACAACATCAGGCGAGGGAGTACCAGTGGGAATCGACTCTGGAGGAGGAACTGCAGACCGACGAACATAGACACGAGTAACAGGTGGTGGTGGAGGTGGCGAGGGAGACTGAGGAGGTGGTGGTGGTGGTGGTGGTGGTGGAGGTGGCGGGGAAGATGGAGGTGGAGCAGGCGTGGGTGGGGCAACAGAAAACGGGGGTAGAACGGGAATGTGGAGATGTGATGAAGGTGAGGAGGGTGACGCAGGAGAGGAGGGTAACGACGTAGAAGAGGACGTAAGTGGTGAGGGAAGATCCCGGGACTCAGTGGAAAAGTACGGGACATCCTCTACAAAGGAGACGTGGCGAGAGATACGGATCCGGCGAGCTAAGGGATCGTAGCACCGATAGCCCTTGTGCTCCCGACTGAGTCCTAAGTGAACACACCTAACAGACCTAGCAGAGAGTTTGGTGCGCTCATGGGGAGGGAGGAGGACAAAACACGTGCACCCAAAGGTACGAAGAAGAGAGTAGTCAGGAGATGTGGAGTAAAGCCGCTCGTACGGGGAAACACCAGAGAGGGATGAGGACGGAGTGATATTGATGAGGTGAACAGCGGTCAGGACAGCTTCAGCCCAGTAGGAATGTGGAACAGAAGCAGACTGAAGTAGAGCTCGTGCTGTCTCGAGGACATAGCGATGTTTGCGCTCGGCGACTCCGTTTTGTTCATGGGTATGGGGACACGACTGTTGGTGAAGAGTGCCGTGAGTCTGAAGGATCTCACGCATCTCAGAGGAGAGATACTCCTGGGCACAATCAGACCGAAAAGTCTTAATGCGTCGACCAAACTGGGTGTGAAGCATAGTAGTGAAGGTCCTGTAAATATGAGGAATCTCGGAGCGGCGACGCATGAGATAGACCCAGGTGCAGCGGGAGTAATCATCTATGAAGCTCACATAATACAAAAAACCAGTAAAAGAGGCAACTGGAGCAGGACCCCACACGTCAGAGTGCACGAGATCAAAAGGGGCGCTGGAACGGGAAACACTAGTAGAAAAAGGAAGAGCAAGGTGTTTGGCTAATCGACACCCAGTGCAGACAGAGAGGGGAGAAGGACACCCGACCCAAAGCGCCAGAGCGAAAAACGCTTTGGAGTCGATCACTGGATATGTGACCTAACCTTCTGTGCCACAAATCGGCATCAGAGGTAACAGACAGAGCCGACGGAGTGGAAGTGGGAACCTGAAGGTGATCCAACTGATAGAGTCCCCCTGCTCGACGACCCAGCCCAACTCTCTGACCCGTCCGCGGATCCTGCACAGAACAAGAAGAAGAAGTAAATGTAACGATCAGGCCCGAGTCACAAAGAGAACTAACAGATATTAAGTTAATGTTTAAGCGGGGAGCAAGGTGAACACGAGGTAAGGTTAGGCGACCAGTGGGATCCGAGGCAGGGGTGATGGATCCACACTGCGAAATGGGTAGACGAGTCCCATCAGCAGTGTGAATCCCCATGTGGGTAGGAGCAGGGCTACAGTCCGTGAGGACAGAAGGATCGGAGGTAAGGTGGCAGGAGGCACCCGAGTCGAAGATCCATGGAGCAGTAGTACCCGGAGTGGCAGAAAGACTGTGAGCTGGCGAAAAGCTGGTAGAGGCGAGGTATCGCAACAGTAACTCCTCAAAGCGCTGGAGGCGGTCGGAGTAAGACCGAGACTGAGCAGAAGTGTCCGGAGTGGCAGAAAGACTGTGAGCTGACAGAGAGCTGGTAGAGGCGAGGTATCGCAACAGTAACTCCTCAAAGCGCTGGAGGCGGTCGGAGTAAGACCGAGACTGAGCAGAAGTATCCGGAGTGGCAGAGAAACTGTGATCGGTCGAAGAGCTGGTGGGTGCGAGGTATCGCAACAGTAACTCCTCAAAGCGCTGGAGGCGGTCGAAGTAAGACCGAGACGGAGCAGGAGTGGTGGCAGGTGGTGCTGGAGTAGGGAGATCAGCAGCAGCAGCAGTCTCGCCATCATGGCGGAGGGGACCCTGACGACGTCCACAATCGACGGACGTGGTGGAGGGACGTGGCCCGAGAATACCATCAAAACGAGGAGACTGAGGGACTCGACGATCAGCGACTGTGTGCAGGCAGTATGGGAGCCGAGAGATGCTGTAGGAAGCCATACCCCTGAAGTACGGGGGCGAGCCGGCACAAGGGAGGTCTAAGGCAGTCCGTACAGAGGAGAAGGGGGGGCGGTGGGGCTTCAGGGGGGGTGCAGGAGGGGGCGGTGGAGCTTCAGGGGGGTGCAGGAGGGGGCGGGGGTACAGGAGAGGGCGGAGGGGGGCCTGCCGGGTGGAGGGAGGCGGAGGGGGGGGGCCTGCGGGGTGCAGATGGGGCCGGAGGGGGGGGCTGCCGGGTGGAGGGAGGCAGAGGGGGGGCCTGCGGGGTGCAGATAGGGCTGGAGGGGGGGGCTGCCTGATGGAGGAAGGCGGATGGGGGGCCGGCGGGGTGCAGGTGGGGCCGGAAGGGGGGGCTGCCGGGTGGAGGGAGGCGGAGGGGGGCCTGCGGGGTGCAGATGGGGTCGGAGGGGGGGCTGCCAGGTGGAGGGAGGCGGAGGGGGGGCCGGCGGGGTGCAGATGGGGCCGGAGGGGGGGGGCTGCCGGGTGGAGGGAGGCGGAGAGGGGGCCTGCGGGGTGGAGATAGGGCCGGAGGGGGGGCTGCCGGGTGAAGGAGTGGCCGGAGGTGACTGCCGGGTGAAGGGGAGGGGCTGCCGGGCGGAGGAAAGGCCGGAGGGGAGGGCTGCCGGGTGGAGGGAGGCCGGAGGAGGGGCTGCCGAGTGGAGGGAGGCCGGAGGGGGGCTGCCGTCGTCGCCATCGTCGCACGAGAGAACTCTAGAGCTCTGATACCATGTTAGGAGATGAAGACTAGGGTTTGGAGAGAATGGAATTATCTCTATTGAGGGACTCAAGCCCAATATATATGTACATGTATGACCATACAACCCGACCCGACTGTACAAGTAACCCGACCCATCTATATACATTAACATGGACGGAACCGGACGGCGGTGAGAAGCGCAGGTGAAGGATGGGGCAGTGCGAGTGAAGGTTGTGGTGGCTAGATGGTATGGCAAGGCTCAGGCGTGGGACTCCAAGACGACTAGGCTGGAGACGACTTACAATGCTAGGTAGATGTAGAGTGGTTGCAACTGCAAAGCAGAAAAAGTCATTTTTACTCATTTCAATATATACTCTCTCTCTCTCTCTCTCTCTCTCTCTCTCTCTCTCTCTCTCTCTCTTGTTCTTCGTCCAGTCTATCCCTAGATCCTTGTTTTCATCGTCAAAAAAAAATTGAGAGTTCAAATAGAAAGTATTCGAATCAAAGCATTATCGACCTAGAGAGAATAATAGTCTTTGTTAGTAATACTAAGTCAAGAAAGTGCAACTTGGAGCAAATCGGAAGCGAGGAGGATTCAAGAAACAATAAGAACCCACTTCGGATATAGTAGCTTATAAACATCAAACCCACATCTCAGAGGTGAAAATTTTCCAAGAAAAAAACCCGGTAATACAGGGAAAATACGAGAAGTGACCTGTCCCATTTGATGTTGGTCTCAGAGAGAGCCAGGTCTACCGCAGAAGCCCCTGTTTCCACGGCCATCGCCTTCCCTCCACTTCCAGTCGTTCAAATCGACTGGTTTCAGATCCGTTGGATTTGGAGGGGAACTCCAGTTCTGCCGTCAATGCCTGTCTGTCGGTGGGGAGGAAAATATCTTTTTTGGTTGTCGCCCTTGTCTGTCTGTCCGTCCTGTCTGTTTGTCATTTACTCAAAGTGACCTTAGCTGCTTTTGGTATTATTTTTTTTGACCCTATACATATTTTTGGACCCAAACACCCTCAAAGTCATCTCATCTTTCACCTCGTCCCCACCTTTTTTTTTTCCATTTTAGCCCAATCTCTACTCTAAACCCCCAAATCGGGCCTTGATCCTTTTGAAGAGGTCGTCGACAGTGGTTGTCGTGTGTCACCGAAGCCACCTAACCTTGATAGTTTACATCGGAGATTAGAGGTCGTCAACGAAGGTTGCCGCGTGTCACCGGAGCCACCAAACCTTGGTAGTTCACGTCGGAGGTTGGAGATCTTCGACGAAGGTTGCCGCATGTCGCCGGAGCCACCAAACCTTGGTAGTTCATGTCGGAGGTTGGAGGTCGTCGACGAAGGTTGTCGCGACTTGTTGGAGCCACCAGATCCAAGGTCGCTGGAGGTTCCACGTATCATTGATGTCGTCTGAGCTAAACCCTAAACCCTCATGTAGCTTCTAAATATCCCAACAGAATGTCATGTACTAGCGCATTTAATGATGCATCTACTGATGTATTTATTAGCGCATTCACTGGAGTATGTATTGGCACATTCACGGTCGTATGTATGGGAGTTTAAACAAGTGCAATTGTCTAGAAATTGGTAATTAATCGACAACCTTTAATTGTTCTACTTTTGTTGTCTAATAAAATTTTGATCCTAATATAAATATTTTTTCATATAGTGTACCAAACATGAATACAAAACTACCTATTTTGATTCTTTTTTATGGAGAAATTGTTAAAGGCAAGGATAAATATGATTACAAAGGGGGGGCAACTAAAACTTTTCTTTTATCTTCGTCAGCTGGCTATGACGAACTCATTCATAAAATCTACTATGTTATGAACACTACCGTGATGGAGTACGATATTTCAATTAAAGCTTTATATCCTACAACTGTTATATCTCCACCTGCAGATATTTTGAATAATGATAATATAGCAGTATTCATTGCCCACAACGTGCGTAATATAAACAATTGTAATATTCCATTACTAATTACAAGAGAACGCAAAGGGTCTATTCATGATATTGTCCCTCTAATGAATTCTACCCGGAATGATAGAATTAAAGCGAGAGTTTTCCCCAATGACATAATTGAAATCAGAAAAAGTCATTTTTTTACAAAAGACTTTGAAGATGAAGCTAGCCCAAATGTCAGAAATGGAACCAGCAAAAGTTAGTATGAAGGCTCTCTAAATTCCTCAACTTGGACAGGAGAGAGAATCAGCATATGCACCTATTATAAACATTAACAATAATATTGCTAATTTCCACTTTGCAGCATGCCCTGTCAATGTTGAATCCAAAGGCAATGAATTAGGCAATGACGAGCCTACAATATTAGAGAATATCATGGATGGCAAATGGTATATTAACTCTTTATTTTTTTATAAACAATTATTATTCGTTCTTAATGCCAATCATGATTCATATTCAATGTCATGTACATTGTAGGTTCGTCAGAAGTGATGATTGATATGCTATAAACTTGAATGCATATCCTACTCCTGACTGAATGGTAAAAGGGTTGGTTTCCAACCAATTCATGGACCTTAACATAGAGCCTACCGATAGTGGGTTTGGCTGTGATGTTCTAAATGCATTGGTCAATAACATGTGCCCCAAAATGAAAGCATATTCGAATATGATGTATACAATTCCCAAGAGAGATTCTTTTGTGAGACATATTCAGGAGCCTTCACATTCTATTGATGACTTTGACATACTCAATAGTTTGCATGATGATTATAGTCCGCAAAGATCCGATGTCAATTCTCCGACAATTCCTTCATTATATGTTATTAGGTATGTAAAAGATCTTGATAAATATAGAGTTATCATTATGTAATACAAAGTACTAATTCATACCATTATACTTGTGTTTTCAAGATTCATTCCACAATTCCAATGCAATATAAGGGTAAACATGAAAAAATGGCCGATGGTAGCTGGATTGTAACGGTGAACAAGCAGCAACTGATAATATCCGAATCCATGGCTACATTTGATGATACGTATATGCAAAATGATTTTATAAATGCTGTAGAAATGAGTAATGACTAAAGTAATATTCAGTTCTACCAAATATTTAAGAATAAAATAACCATAATATCGATGTTAAGTACATATGCTTTATATGCAAACATTGAGTATATGATTTTGAAATCGAGCAAAAGTAAATATACGATAAGATGCAAAGCTAAAAAATATTTATAGAGGTTGCATGCATCTATGTTGAAGGAGAATAAAGTTTTTCAAATTAAATCATTAATGTTTGTTCATACTTGTTTTTTACCGCAACGGGGGATTGATTATCAGCAAGCCACATGTAAGTTAGTTAGTGAGTATGTTATGGCTTGCCTCAAAGCACATGTATTATACACGCACAAGGCTATTATATGTGATATCAAGTAGTAGTATGATATGAAGATTTCCTACATGAAAGCATGGAAGGGAAGAGAGATTGTTATTAAAACTGTAAGAGGATCATTCGATGATTCTTATGCTATGGTTCATGTGTATTGTCATGAGCTTATGAAGTAGAATCCATGTACTGTGACAAATATTTTACAAGAAAAATATCGGTTCAAATGATTTTTATTGCCCTTGGTTCATGTATAAGAGTTATTCGAAAGAACTTACATAGACCGGTAATATATGTTGATGGATCACACTTAAAGGGCAAGTACAAAGGAACATGTTTCACTACGACCACGTTGGATGATGACAATCACATATTTCCTATTGCACTTGGGGTTGGCGAAGCTGAGAACAATGACAATTGGAATTGGTTTTTATTACAATTGAGTAATGTGCTTGGTCCTTGTAGACACACAAAATTAATCGCACCCAAACCCGACTCATGTGCACCGACCCGGGGGCAAGCCTGACACAAAACGGGGCCTACCGGACCCGAGCCAAGCCAAAAAAGAGGCCTGGTGGGCCTACACTCAAGTGGGGCCCACCCGGCCCCCCTTAGTAAACCGCGCCCCCTTCCCGCGGGAAGGGACCAGCCGGCCAGGGGAAAGAAAGAAAAAAAAAAGGAAAAGAAAGGAAAGAAAAGAAAGAAAAGGAAAGACAAGAAAGGGAAGAAAAGAAAGAAAGAAAAGAAACGAAGGAAAATGAAAGAAAAGAAAAGGAAGAAAAGAAAGAAAAAGGAAAGCAAAACCGTCATGTGCGGGGGAAGGTTGCGTGGACGTCTATACAAACGTGGATCTACGTCGATCCCTCGATCCGACGGACAAGAAACGAAGCCAGGTCGTCATTGATTTAATATGCAAGATTCAAATAAAGATTCAAAATGACGGAGCCATAACTACCTCGCCAGAAAAAGAAAGAAATAAAGATTAATTCCCCCCATAAATAAGTGAATGAATCTTGGGTAGTTATGGGAGACATAATCAAGGGATTCAAATAAACCTTCCCATATCTCTCCCACCCCCCTTTACCTATAAATAGAGGAAGAAAGGAAAGGAAGCTCTGCAAATGAAGAGACTCGCCTTCAACGACCAAAGGCTTCACGAGGCTCGGACAAGCCTACCCTATAGGAACGGCTTAGTCCATTGAAAGTCCTTATCAATATGAAGACCCTTGCACAAGAATAGGTTAGAAGCTAGAGGCAAGGAAGCTTTGCAAAGGAAGAGACTTGCCTTCAACGACCCAAGGTTTCACGAGGCTCAGGCATTCCCACCCTATAGGAACGGCTTAGTCCATTGAAAGTCCTTATCAATGTGAAGATTCTTGTATAAGAAGATCAACCCTTCGACTCCGTCCATGAAGAAGAAAGCCCAGAGAAGAAGCCTTCAACTCCGAAGACGCCAGAAGCAAAGGCCGGAGAAGAAGATCGAATCGGCATCACCCCATCGTCTTCAACAAGCCTTCAACTCCGAAGATGCCAGAATCAAAGACCGAAGAAGAAGATCGAAGCGGCATTACCCTGTTGTCTTCAATAAGCCTTCAACTCCGAAGACGCCAGAAGCAAAGGCCAGAGAAGAAGATCAAAGTGGCATCACCCCATCATCTTCAACAAGCCTTCAACTCCGAAGACGCCAGAAGCAAAGGTTGAAGAAGAAGATCGAAGCGGCATCACCTCATCATCTTCAACAAGCCTGTAAATCCAGAGATGCCAGAAGCAAAGGCCGAAAAAGAAGATCGAAGTGGCATCACCCCGTCGTCTTCAACAAGCCTTCAACTCCGAAGATGCCAGAAGCAAAGGCTGGAGAAGAAGATTGAAGCGACATCACCCCATCGTCTTCAACAAGCCATTAACTCCGATAACACCCAAAGAAGAATATTAAAGCGGCATTACCCCATCGTCTTCAACAAGACTTCAACTCTGATAATGCCCAGAGAAGAAGATCGAAGTGGTACCACCCCATTATCTTCAACAAGCCATCGACTTTGATTACGTCAAAGAAGCCCGGAGAAGAAGAAGAGCCAAATCCGACGTCACAACCGTCGTTGCCAAAGCCTAGCAAGCCGAAAGAAGAAAGAAGCCTTAGAGACATCGCCATCGCCATTCAAGGAGAAGATCAAGGCAACGGCAAAGCAAAAGCCAAAGCTGGAAAGCCGAAGCAAGGCATTGGTAAAGCCCGCGCCAAAGCAATGAAAGTGCCAAATCCAAGCAACTACGATGTACACGAGCAAAGCACCGCACGTTCTAGCCGATACGACGCAAAGTCCGAAAGAACTAAGACATCGCAAGTCTCTACCTTGTCCACTTTTAAGCATAAAGTGCCAAAGCTAGAGCCACGCCAAAGCAAAGCAAAGGCAAAACCAAAGCACGATCGACGCCCCGAACCGACGATCTAGGACGCCAAGATCTAGCAAGAGCCGAGGGAAACACGAAGACCAAGGAAAGAACCCAAAAACCCCCTAGTAAAGAAAGCACGAAGCACGAAAGGGATAAAAGCAACGGCGAAGACTCCTTAGCCTCTCAAGAAAACCTCATCCTCTAAAGATCACTATCCTGGACAACCCCTTCAGAGCTCCCGCACGAAGTAACGTGGAGACACGGATCAAAGAGACCCTCCAGAGGATCTTTCCCATAATCTCCTGATCAAATATTCGCCGCACCGGGCTCACCACCCCCAAGTCCCTCCCTTGTAATCCTTGTATGTGCAATAAAGACGAGCCAAATCTTTTTTTTACATGTACATATTTCTGGTACGCCCGGTGGGACCTCCTTTTCTTTTATCCATACGTCTGAGGGAGTTGCTTCAAGTTTTGCCATGGCCGGGACGAACAAAGATACGTTTGCTCTAACAAGCCTATCACCCATCGTCGAGTCTCCATAACTCCGACATGGTAATCCAGAAAACCCAGAGGATGACGTTCTCTCGGTAGTACGCATCTACACTTGACGTACTCGAACTCTTACGGATGTCTTCATACCAGAAACTGCTACCGAAGATGCTCATCAAAGAGTCGATGAGGCCTTGGCACATGAAGAAACGAGCCTTGATCTTGGAATCCATGTCCAGAAATTTAGGGAGGACCAGCCCCAACCCTGAACCCATTCGGGTTCTCCAATAGAACTTGCACCTCCTTTGCAGGAGGAAAATATCCATCATCAAACAGAAGCGAGTCAGTGCAACTACGTCTCCGATGATGACGCTGAGGATACAGGCATGCAACATCGAGATGCCATGTGTCATCATCCTCCGTCCACTCTCCAGCTCCAAGTCATACAAATAGGTGAACACCTGGCGCAAATCACTCGGCTGATGGAGAAGGATCGTCACATCAATGCCTTGCTTCAAAGGCTAAGCGCGAGGTATAGTACAGTAGTCAATCAACCTCCTGCTTCTCTAGTAGCCACTCCAGTGCCATCTTCAACTCCCGCTCTAGCAAAGGTTATCCCTATGATTCTAGCGGCTACTCTGGCACTCTCTTCTACTCCCATCCCAGCAGAGGTCATCTCTCCAGTACCAGTCTCGATGGCCACACAACCTTCGACGGTGACAATGATGACTATCCAACAGATACAGTCGTTGGTGGCTGACATGGTGCACTCCCATGGTGTGGGTGCAAATTTTGGCAGAATTCCACCTACCGCAGGACCCACCGACCCTGCCTGGTGGGCCCACGAAGACTACCGCAGGACCCACCGGCCCTGCCTGGTGGGCCCACGAAGACTACCGCGGGACCCACCAGCCCTGCCTGGTGGGCCCACAGAGACTATCACGGGACCCACCGGTCCTGCATGTGGAATCCCTAGGAGACAACCGCGGGACCCACCAGCCCTGCCTGGAGAATCTTCCAGAAACGACCAGAAACCGCCGTTTGCCCCGGATTTATTTCCAGAGTCTTTCTATAAATAGTAGAGCTTTCGAATGTAAAAGGATCCAAGTTTGAGATCCAGATTTCAGTTTCAAAACCAGAGCTCTGGAATTGCAGTTTCCATCCCTTCAACTCTCCTTGATCTTCTTCTTGTCCCTAAAGAGATCGGAGAGACTACAGTGACACTCGGCCTGTCGAGGTCACTTCAAGAAAAGTGTTAGTGAATTCGGGTTGCTCCCTATAGCACGGAGACGTAGGCTTCGGCTGAACTCCGAGATCACCTCTCGTGTTAACTCTCTCTGATTGCCTCTCTCTCTCTCTCTCTCTCTCTCTGTTTGCTTACTGAAAGAGCTAACTCAAAGTCACTAAGGCACCAGCCTTCAAACATACCTTCCAATCAACAGATCGAACAACGATCTACCCTTCAACAACAATTGACTGGTGAGGTGAAGTCTTCGGATCGGCACGAAGATTTTTCCCCCACAGTTTGGTGCCGTCTGTGAGATCCGAACGAGAAGCCAAGTCCGCTCTACAACAAGTATCCAGATCGGTTGAGCAGACAACCGATCTAGATAGTCATACTTCCTAGCCCCTTCAGTTCAGCAGACAACCGTTAGGACGTCGGCAATCTCGTTGCACCCTTCGCTCTCTAAATGGCGAGGACGAAGCATCAGGGTCAACCAGAAGGAAGTAACACTCGTCAGCCTAGCCCGGAGACTCGCTCAATGAGTCAACAGCTCAATTTTGGACAGCCCCTTATTGTCCTCGAAGTGGGGGTTCACTCAGGCAGCGGAAGATCGGTCGATCGACCGGTCGCACCACCTCTCCGACAATCAATTGGGCAGACTGCCCCTGCTCCTACTGAAGACCCTCCGTCGACCTACCAAATATCAGCGGTCAACTATTAACTTCTGCAACTGACTAAGCAAAATGCCGCCCTCACTGCTGAGAGGGATGCTCTCAAGAAGGCAGCCTCCGAAGCCGGGATTGCTCTTCCCATCCCCTCGACTAACGAGAGGGCCGGTCTACCACGACAATCGATCCACTCCGAGCCACAGAGATCAATGGGTACAGCTGCCCTTGAGAGGATTCATCGCGACCCAACTCCCTCTGCCGCCCCGTGGAAGCAGAGTGTTTAGGATCACATCGACGATGAATCCTCCTAATCCTCTTCCGGTCGTAACTGTGACAGGAGGACACCTTCAAAGCCCGAATTATCAAGAAGACACCAGATGAAAGGGGCGCCTTCAAAGAGTAGAGCTTCTCCATCCATCCCACTTCAGCGTAGAGTCGGAACGGATCTTCGTCACCGACTCCAATCGGCTGACACTCAAAGGCCTGAGCAAGACCTCGCGATCTTGCCTCTTGACCTGCATCCGGGTCGGGGGCATGGTCGAAGGGAGGGATACTCCTCAGTTGGACCTCTCCATCGGAGCCTGTTCGAGTCGACCTTTCCAAGAAGATGGAGAACTCCCACTCTCCCCAAGTTCAATTGCCTCAAGGGAGATCCAACTCTCCACATACTCGCCTTCAAGCAAGCTCTGACGCCGCATGAGGAAGAAAACAATGTACTATGTCGCACCTTTGCCGGGAGCCTCAACGAGCCTTCCCTCGATTGGTACCATAATCTCCGCGCTGGGTCCATCACCCAGTTCGGAGTATTGGCTAACCATTTCGTGCAGCATTATCAGCTTAACTTGAAGCCAGAGGAAAAAGCTTGACTCCCTCTACAGGCTGAGGATGGGTGCTGACGAGAGTCTCCGCAGCTTCACAAGGAGATTTCGCAACGAGCACGCCGCCCTCTCAGGAAGGCATTTGGACGACGAGGCTATCATGTTGGCCTTCCAGAATGCCCTCCGTTTTGACCTCCACATCTACAACGACTTCATTCTCAATCCTCCTCCTTCTCTGGGTTCGATGTTCGATCGGATACAAAGAGAGATTGAAGTCGAAGATGATCAAGTTACCCGAAAGGGGCGAGAGATGAAGAGGCGACCCGCCGAAAGGGAAGCCCCGAAGTATGTTGCCAAAGCTCACAACGCAGAGGCAGTGGTTCCCCCTACAAACAAAAGGTCAAGAAACGACGGACGCCGCTCTCCTTCGAAGAAAACCACTTTCATCGAGTGGAATCTACCGATCGAGCAAATCCTCGACTGCATTCAACATGAGGAATTCCTTCGGAGGCCTAATCCCCTGCAGCCAAATACCAAAGTCACTGCAAATAAAACAGTCTACTGTGATTTCCATTGCAGCCATGGACATCCTACCGATAAATGCTATCGACTAAGGTATCACCTCGACGATCTACTACGCGAAGGCTATCTTCAAGAGTTTGTCAAAGGAGGACAAGATCAATGCCGAACCTCCGCAAAGGGGAAAGAGGCTCGCTGGGTCCATCAAATCTCTTCCAACCGATCACCTGTCACTGTGAGTGCCAACGTCTACGGTATTCACGGGTCATTGCACAATCAAGCGCTGACCGGGAAAGAAGTTGATCAACAAGTTCGACGCATCTTCCACGTTCGCTCTGCAGCGAATAAAGAAGATACCTAGATTGAGAAGCCTACCAAGGGCTTGGCTTGGCCCTCTATCGTTTTCAATGACGCCGATCTTCAAGGAGTTCATACTCCACATCGAGACCCCCTGGTCTTGAAGCTCATCGTCGACGGTAGCACCGTCAACCGCATCCTGATTGACACCGGGAGCTCAATCGATATTATGTTCTCAGACTGCTTCAAACATCTGGGACATAAATACTCAAGTCTTGAAGTCATCCCAATGGTGATAACGGGCTTCAACGACGAACAAAGCATCACAATGGGCGAATCAAGATTCACCCTCGACCTCAACCGTGAGACCCGAGTCTCGGTGAGGTTTGCGATCGTTGAAGGAACGTCCAACTACAATATCATCCTCGGCCGACCATTCCTCCACCAGATCAATGCCATCTCCTCCTCCTACCATCAACTCCTCAAGTTCGCAACAGGAGAGGGTATTGTCTGTATCCAAGGAGATTAACAAACCGGGCGATCTGGCAAAGCCGCTGTGGCGAGAACAGATCGCAAGATAAACATCGCTCCCCCAAAGCGACCCAGAGATGAAGTTGGTCCTTCAAGTTAGCAACCAAAGGAGACTCCACTGTCCGAGCCCCCACCAGTCGAGTGGGAGGCATCGCCCTCGATCGAAGAAATCATCCCGATCAACATCGGAAGTGGAGATTTCCCTCAAGAAACATTCATCGGTACCGGTCTCAGCGACGCAAAAGCACGAGACATGGTATCGTTCCTTCAATCCAACATCGACGTATTCGCCTGGTGCTTCGAAGATATGCCTGGAATCAATCCAGATGATGCGTGTCATCGACTCACAATCAAAGAAGAAATGAAGCCTGTCAAGCAAAAGCCACGCACAATCCAACCAGAACTACAAGTTGCAGTTCAAGAGGAGATCAATAAGCTACTCACGGCAGGCTTCATTCGTGAAGTAGAGTACCCTACTTGGATCTCCAATATAGTGGCTGTCCCAAAAAAGAATGGGAAGGTCAGAGTGTGCATCGACTTCACCAACCTCAACAAAGCTTGTCCCAAAGATCCGTTTCCCATGCCAAGAATAGATAGGCTCGTCGATGCCATTGCTGGCCACGAGCTCTTATCTTTCATGGATGGATACTCTGTTAGAATTGGTGAGGTCTACAGCTCGTAAAACATATAGTTTAGCTATGTATGGTTGATAGTATAGGAATGCATATTGGTACGTACCTTAGTACGTATTCTGATTACAGAACAGAGAGCCATGGCTACATGGTAATCCACTTGAGTGGGAGACTCAAGGGACTGGTCCCATGTAACCTAAATACGTTCGCAGCTCTGATAAGGGTTGGTCGCCCTATCAGGATAAGCTGTTGGGATGACAGAGCGTGGGTGTCTCCACCACGATCATTACCAGGCACAGTGTCTGTGGCCGAACGGAACCAACACGGTGCACAGATCGATGAGCAGACATCGGTGCACTAAACCGTGTTTCTGCTTAGGGTAAAACGGTCCTAAACCCTGAGGAACCATGTCTGGTGGACTAACCAGTTGTGTGGTGCTTTGGCGCACCAATGTGTGAGGATCCGGATGCAGTGATCCAAAACCACGGTGTACTGGGTTACCCGGCTGACGTTGCATCAGCGTGTCACTCCTGCAGGCTATCCACACCCCTAACGGGAGGTGCGTTCCTTGGTCTGACCTACGTCGTATTAAACCCTGGCCAGGTGGTCATCAGGTGGACTGATGACGGATCCGGTTGCTCGTTAGAGTAATCGGAGGTACGATGTATGTGGTCAACCTGAAAGGAACCGAGTCATATGAGCACTCGAGTCTGACAGTATTCTCCACCGCTCGAGTTGCATCATGGCACCAGTGGAGGGACATCGGATTTACCATACTAAGCGGAGAGCAGGGGTATGAGGGAGAACATAGTAAGTCCGGGGGAATTGGAGTGAAGCCTGCGTCGCACTCTGGGTGGCTACGCAGGTTAACTCGGACTCAAGGATCGATGGTACACTCAGGTAGTGTGTCGATCGAGTCTGAGTTGGAAGCCATGAACCCTGGTCCCTGAAGGTTCCACCTTATCGACATTATGTATGGTTCTTATACCATCTCGTCGAAACACAGAACGTAGTTAGAGGAAGCGAGAAGTCCAAGCCTACGCTCCGTGAGTGCTTCACACTAGTGCACGGTAGATGCGGAGCTACGTGTATGCACTAAGGGGAAACCCTAGGTTAGTGCAGAGACACATGTAGCAATTCCTTGTCATAAGTGGACTTTACCACATGGGTGCGATGCACCGGAATATGTTGCGAGTTGACTAGTTGACTTCACTAGGGGCACCCTATGGGAATCTCAGAGAATAGTGAAATCACTGGTGCACTTCACTTATATGTGCCTTGTAAAGTCTCGTACACGAGGAACGACCAACTAGTGACATAAGGGCGTTTTGGTCATACCATGCGTCACTATGCACTAGGGGGGCCGGCCCTAAGTGTTGAGAGACTGGTCAAGGCCGGCCCTATTAGTTTCAGGAGGTTGTTGCCTCCGATGAAAGGGCCGGTCATGAGGCGCAGAAAATGGGCAGGTTTTGACCGTTTTCGAAAACAAGGAAAAGATAGAGATAAAAGAAGAGAAATATAGGGAGAGGTTTGAATCAGTCAATCCTATCCGCTAGGCTTATCCGTAAGAAAAAGGCCGACCCTATATAAGGCATAGGGAGAGAGGGGGGGACGAAATTAATGAGCCATGCAAGCCCTAGGGCTGGCCCAAGCCATGGGGGAAACCCTAGCCACCCCCTCTCCTCTCTTCGCATCTCCTCTCTCGTCTCTCTCTCCCTCGCTTGCGCCATTGGATGGCGACTCGTATTCCTCACGTGGTGTTTCGTAGAAGGAGAAGGCTCGTCGTATGGAGGCACTCAGAGATCCATCGACGAGGTGCCGTGCATCGTGTGAGATCGGGTGAACTAGAAGGCGTCTCCCGCAACCTTTTGCTGTCCAGAATCTGCACAGAAAATCAGCGTTGTTTTTGTGATTCTGGGAGCTATAGAAGTCCACACGACGTGAAACTTATTGAAAAAGTTGTGCCTCGAAGTTGGCTACCTGCAGTCCAAATTTCAGCCCAATCGGAGTTCGAAGCAAAAAGTTATGGCCATCGCACCGAAGCTATGTCGAGCAGATCCGAGCCCGTCTCCATCAACAAAGAAGAAATTTGTCGCGGTGAAAGATTCCGCACGCAGGTATGATCTCTAACAAGTAGATCTAACATAATTAGAACATGCATACATGCTAGATTGTTCTTTCGTGTTAGATCGTCGTTAGGGGTTCGCGTAGTTGCCATGCTAGATTCATACACGCATATGTAGATCGTTTCGATGAAAATTTTGATATGTAACGCACACCGCTCACGGTCCTCGGACCTATCACTTTGCTTCCGCTGCGGGCCTCTACCATGGATTTATTTCCAACAATTGGTATCAGAGCACGCTAGTGGTGTGCGTTTCATGTTTTTCATGAAACCGTCATGTGCGCGCATGAATAGTATGTGCCGCCATCGGGGTTCTACGAGTAGATCATGCATAGTATATATTTTGTATGTTCTATGAATCGTTTTTGCAGGGCGCCGCTTCTAAAATTATTCTGGATATGTGAATGCTTGCTACCGGGGGTCGGACCCCGTGTTAGCGAATTTGTCTGGATGCTTTTTCTTCTGTGTGTGGATAGATTTTAGAGCCATAGTCGGGCAAGTGGTGGAAGTTGACCACCCTTGATTCCCAGGCTTTTTTGCTAGGTTTGTTTTCCTTTTCGTTCTAGGAAATTGTGTACGAGCGAGCACTTGCTCGAAGCGTAATAGAGCTTTTTCGGTTACAGATTGAAGAGGAGGACTTGCCATGGAGATCCACCACCGGAAGGACGAGCGGAACCTTGGAGGACGATGGCGATCCGGCGAAGCGTACACGATGACGGCAAAGGGCATAAAGTGTCAGGAGATCATATACAGAGGCTTGCACCGGATCGAGAAGCCTTGCGAAGGAGACAGAGAGCCTGCGCTGTGCCAGTCAGGTTCAGGGGTCGGACCCTGAACTTGATTCAGTTGTGTGCTTGTTTCTTTCAGTAGTTCTTTATATTTCTGTAGAGAACCCCGATGCGATAATTTGATTATCTGTGTTAGAGGGATGCCCTTTCCCCTCGGGTCCTAGCGACCTTATTAGGATAGGATTCCACTAGTGACGCCTATTATTTAATTGACCCTTGATGATAGCAAGAATTCCACACATTTGGTTATGCCACCATTAGGTCAACACCCGATTAGTCGGGTATGCCTATTTGGCCAGCATCGAAACCTAGAATGAGTTGGAATTCTACTATGACATCATTCGTCAAATTTATAAGCGATGCGCCATGGTAGTGGAAGTCCTTTCCAGTCAGTCTGACCTTAGGTTAGGCTCCAAGGCATTAGTATGATAGCCAAGTTTGCGAAGCATCGATGTTCTTGGGATATGTAATGTGACCCTTGAGTGGAGAAATCCACTTGAGGCAGGGACTATGATATTCCGAGATCGATTAATGCTTCACGAAAGGCTTGAAACGCTAGTGGGAGCATGGTAGGTCCAGGGTCTAGTGTATAGGTTGTCGTGACCTTAGTAAGCACTCATACTTGTATAAAATAACCCTCAAATATAATAAGGGATGCAAGAGAGGACTTTTAGAGATCCCCTGGCCTCCACGACCAATCACTTCGTGCTCGGGTGGGAGGGCATAACTCAACAACCCCCTCGGGTGAGAGCTGTGTTTTTCCATGCCAAGTTACTTAGTGATCTCCCTCGGGATATGGCGGTTACGGCGCCAAGGGTTCAGGCTTTTACTCACCCTCGTGAGGGCCGTTAGAACTTCCGTTCCGTAATTGCCTAGGCTCGTGGTTAAGCATCCGAAGTACACGTGAGGTATTCGTTGCGAAGACAATGGTGATCACGTGGTATTGGCCAAAAGATAATCATGGTTCATCAAAGCCCTTAGTTGGCAAATTTGGATAGGGTCAAGGGAAAGACCCGTGTAAGCGGATGACCTGCACACTGCCCCCTCGGACAGGTGCAGCCTATTCCGAGATCTTACATACATGGTTAAATTAATCCATAGAGGTGTCTTCGCTGTAAGGGTAGCGCTGACATTTGGATATAATTAGCTTGTTTTAAAAATCCATAAAATAAATTATTTTGCATTCTTTCATTCAACCATATAGTTTCCCTATCCGCTATCCCATAAGAGAATTATCGGGTCTCTAACTACGTAGAGCGGAAGCGCTATCTTTAGCTTATGATTAGGGTAGTAAACGTACATTGGCTTCCAGTCTAAATATCCCTGTACTAGACCTAACGGGTCCAGATATCACTAGGGCACTAACTAGGGCATATGACGACTAGCAAGAGTCTAAGGAGATGTGCAAGTGCTATGTTATAGCAGACTTGCGGACAACTCTTTAGAAGCGAGTCAGAGATATGCCGGGTCTTCTCTAATAAAGTTTTACTTGCATAAGATGTCTGCTAGGCGAAGTCGATAGACTCATCGCTTATCCACCAAGATACTTGTCGGTACCGAGATGTCTGAGGGTATGTTTGTTCGGGAACACATACTTAAGTTCCAGATCGAACTAGATTCCAAAGACATAGTACCAGATGACGAGGTGGTGGAAGACGTCTGTCTTGCATCCTTGTCTGGAACCTCGAAGGCGTTGTCAGAGACTTTAGCTTTAACAAGCTAGAGATGACAAACGCAGAACTTCTAAGAAGATTTCTAAGAGACAAAGGATGGGATCAAGATTAAAGGCAAAGCCTTTAGTGCTTAACCTAGGTCTTCTTTAGAAGAACCTACGGGAGTAACTTATAAGAGATCGAAAACTATTCTAGTGCAGAAACTAGTGTGGCTATCCACACCCCTAACGGGAGGTGCGTTCCTTGGTCTGACCTACGTCGTATTAAACCCTGGCCAGGTGGTCATCAGTTGGACTGATGACGGATCCGGTTGCTCGTCAGAGTAATCAGAGGTACGATGTATGTGGTCAACCTGAAAGGAACCGAGTCATATGAGCACTCGAGTCTGACGGTATTCTCCACCGCTCGAGTTGCATCATGGAACCAGTGGAGGGACATCGGATTTACCATACTAAGCGGAGAGCAGGGGTATGAGGGAGAACATAGTAAGTCCGGGGGAATTGGAGTGCAGCCTGCGTCGCACTCTGGGTGGCTACGCAGGTTAACTCGAACTCAAGGATCGATGGTACACTCGGGTAGTGTGTCGATCGAGTCTGAGTTGGAAGCCATGAACCCTGGTCCCTAAAGGTTCCACCTTATCAACATTATGTATGGTTCTTATACCATCTCGTCGAAACACAGAACGTAGTTAGAGGAAGCGAGAAGTCCAAGCCTACGCTCCGTGAGTGCTTCACACTAGTGCACGGTAGATGCGTAGCTACATGTGTGCACTAAGGGGAAACCCTAGGTTAGTGCAGAGACGCATGTAGCAATTCCTTGTCATAAGTGGACTTTACCATATGGGTGCGATGCACCGAAATATGTTGCGAGTTGACTATTTGACTTCACTAGGGGCACCCTATGGGAACCTCAGAGAATAGTGAAATCACTGGTGCACTTCACTTATGTGTGCCTTGTAAAGTCTCGTACACGAGGAACGGCCAACTAGTGACATAAGGGCGTTTTGGTCATACCATGCACCACTATGACTAGGGGGGCCAGCCCTAAGTGTTGAGAGACTGGACAAGGCCGGCCCTATTAGTTTCAGGAGGTTGTTGCCTCCGATGAAAGGGCCGGTCATGAGGCGCAGAAAACGGGCTGGTTTTGACCGTTTTCGAAAACAAGGAAAAGATAGAGATAAAAGAAGAGAAATATAGGGAGAGGTTTGAATCAGTCAATCCTATCCGCTAGGCTTATCCGTAAGAAAAAGGCCGACCCTATATAAGGCATAGGGAGAGAGGGGGGGACGAAATTAATGAGCCATGCAAGCCCTAGGGCCGGCCCAAGCTATGGGGGAAACCCTAGCCACCCCCTCTCCTCTCTTCGTATCTCCTCTCTCGTCTCTCTCTCCCTCGCTTGCGCCATTGGATGGCGACTCGTATTCCTCACGTGGTGTTTCGTAGAAGGAGAAGGCTCGTCGTATGGAGTCACTCAGAGATCCATCGATGAGGTGCCGTGCATCATGTGAGATCGGGTGAACTAGAAGGCGTCTCCCGCAACCTTTTGCTATCCAGAATCTGCACAGAAAATCAGCGTTGTTTTTGTGATTCCGGGAGCTACAGAAGTCGAAACGACGTGAAACTTATTGGAAACGTTGCGGCTCGAAGTTAGCTACCTGCAGTCCAAATTTCAGTCCAATCGGAGTTCGGAGCAAAAAGTTATGGCCGTCGCACCGAAGCTATGTCGAGCAGATCCGAGCCCGTCTCCATCAACAAAGAAGAAATTTGTCGCGGTGAAAGATTCCGCACGCAGGTATGATCTCTAACAAGTAGATCTAACATAATTAGAACATGCATACATGCTAGATTGTTCTTTCGTGTTAGATCGTCGTTAGGGGTTCGCGTAGTTGCCATGCTAGATTCATACACGCATATGTAGATCGTTTCGATGAAAATTTTGATATGTAACGCACACTGCTCACGGTCCTCGGACCTATCACTTTGCTTCCGCTGCGGGCCTCTACCATGGATTTATTTCCAACATACTCTGGGTACAATCAAATTCTGTTACACCCGGACGATCGAGAGAAAACGTGCTTTGTGACTGACCGAGGGCTCTACTGCTACAACGTAATGCCCTTCGGCCTCAAAAACGCTGGATCTACTTATCAACAGTTAGTCACAAAGATGTTCGAAGATCAAATCGGGCGCAACGTCGAAGTCTATATCAATGACCTTCTCACCAAAAGCTACAAACGGAAGAACCACCTCTCTGATCTGGCAGAGACATTCCAAATCCTCCGAAAGTACTGCATGAAACTCAATCCAGCCAAGTGTGCTTTCGGAGTTCAATCGCGCAAGTTTCTAGGTCATCTTGTGACCAGGAGAGGCATCGAAGCCAACCCAGACCAAATTCGAGCTATTCTGGATATGCCATCACCTACGAATCGGAAGGAAGTTCAATGCCTCACCGGAAGGTTGGCAGCACTTAATCGATTCATCTCGAAGTCTTCCGACAAATGCAAGCCGCTCTTCGACAAGCTATGAAAGGCGGATACCTCTGGGTGGAGTCCCACCTGCGAAGAAGTCTTTCATGACTTCAAGAGATATCTTATCCGAGCTCCCATCCTAATAGCTCCACTCCCAAAAGAAGATCTCTAGCTCTACCTCGCCGTCACCGATCAAGCAATCAGTGCGGTATTGGTCAGCAAAAGAGAAGGCGTCGAACACCCGGTCTACTACATCAGCCATACGCTTCTTCCGGCCAAGACCCGCTACTCAAAGACGGAAAAGGTCATATTGGCCTTGCTCACCGCATCGCGTCGTCTCCAACCTTATTTTATTTCTCACCAGATCACGGTCATCTCAGAGCACCCACTCAAAGATATCATCGACAAAGCGGGTCGAGCTGGTCGAATGACCAAATGGGTGATCGAGATGAGTACTCTTGGGATCCAGTTCGAGCCTTGCACTTCACTCAAAGGGCAGGCAATCGCAGACTTCTTGGCTGACTTCCCAGTTGAAGACCCTATAACATGGGAGGAAGATATCGACATGCGCCTAGAAGACGAAGAGGAACCTCCACTCGGTCTGACTGCAAAGACCAATCCAAACCTTGAGGCTCCTCCTACTGCACCAGCTCAATGGAAACTTTACACTGATGGAGCTTCAAGCGCGATCGGTTCGGAAATTGGGATAGTCCTAGTATCCCCCGAACTTGATCATCTTCAGAAGGCCACTCTCCTTGGATTCAACGTCACCAACAACGAAGCCGAATACGAAGCACTCATCTCTGGACTCGAAATGGCTGAATCCCTGGGGGTGGATCAACTCCTCATCTACAGTGACTCCCAGCTGATTGTGAGGCAGATCAATGGGGAGTACACTGCAAGAGAAGAAAGGATGCAGCACTACTTGGCTCTGGTGTGACATCTTCAACAATGCTTTACTAGCACTGAGTTCATTCAAATCCCTAGGGCAGAAAATCGAGAAGCAGACGCCTTAGCCAATGCTGCCTCGGTTCATGGGGATTCCCTCGGAGGGAGGCAAATACAAATCGATTACCAAGAAGCACCAGACCACCCCCGAACAACAGATCGTCGCCACTACAGAGAGATCTGGGGGTAGAAAACAACTGGCCTCCAACCTTACTACTACAAAAAATGAACTCGAGGATTGGAGACAGTCAATCTTCGACTTCTTCAAATATGGCAAAATTCCCGAAGATCCACTTTAAGCGAGAAGACTTCAAAGGAAACTGCCATGCTGTACCCTTCAAGGAGTAGATCTATATTTCAGATTACACAATGGGATATTACTCAAATACATAGGTCCTTTGCAAGCAAAGACGATCTTTGTCGACATCCATTCTGGAACCTGCGGGAACCACTCGGGAGGAAGATCCCTTGAAGCCAAGACAAAGCTACAAGGCTACTACTGGCCAACAATGGCAAGAGATGCTCACCAAGTGGTTCAAAGATGCGAGCCTTGCCAACGACACGCTCGAGCCATCCATCTCCCAGCAGACGAACTCCATCAGTTGACAAGCCCATGGCCTTTCCATCAATGGAGGTTGGACTTCTTGGGTCCCTTCCCACCAACACCAAGCAAAAAGAAGTATCTGCTGCTGGCCACATATTACTTCACCAAGTGGGTCGAAGCAGTGCCACTTTTCCGGGAGACCGACGATGAAGTGATCAAGTTCATCAGACATAACATCTTCTCGAGATTTGGCATACCCCAAGTCCTAGTTGCTGACAATGGAACTCAATTCGACTCCAACAAGTTCCGAGAGTTCTACCTCAACAACGGGATCAAACTCTTCTACTCAACTCCAAGATACCCTCAATGCAATGGCCAAGCCCAAGCTTCCAACAGAGCTATCCTTGGTCTACTCAAGAAGAAGCTTGATGACAAGAAAGGACTGTGGGAGCAAATCCTTCCTGAAGTTCTGTGGGGCTATCGAACCACTCCTAGAAGATCAACTGGGTTCTCACCCTTTCGTTTGACATATGGGTCAGAAGCAGTGCTCCCAACAGAAAACATATCGAATACTTTGAAGACGAGAGCAATCGAAGAAGGAATTAACAAAGAGCTTCGAGTCAATGATCTGGATTTCTCCGAAGAACTACGAGACCGAGCAATCCTTCGCGTTGCCAAGTATCAACAGAGGATCAAACTAGCCTACGATCAGAAAATCTACAAGAGACAGCTCCCGATTGGCAGCCTAGTCCTCAGGGCAGTCTTTTACAACACAAAGGAGCACAGCAGCAGGAAACTGGCTCCCAACTGGGAAGGTCCATACATTGTCGAATCAGTAGGAGGCAAAGGATCATATCGACTGATTTCGCCAGAAGAAGACAGACTACCTCAAGCTTGGAATGCTAGACATCTCAAAATGTTCTATCCATGATGTAAATTCCATGATGAATAAAGATGGTGTTTTCAAAAATTCGTCTTCTTAATTCAAGTTCCGGAGCAGTTTCAAGTTATCTACATTCGAGTTCAAAAGTCATATGCATTCAAATTACTAGGTCGTTTAACAAGTTTGGGTGCTTGAGTTGCGACTCAACCCTATACAGGCAGATGTTAAACGGTTTCGGGTTGTAATACAAAACAACCTTCAAGTTACTAGGTCGATTTAAAGGGTTTGGGAGCTTGTGTTGCGACACTACCCCTTACTTACAAATGTTAAATGATCTTCAATTACAATATCGTCTAACAAGTTTGGGTGTTTGAGTTGCGACTCGACCCCTCACATACAAATGTTAAACGGTTTCAAGTTGTGCTACAACACGACCTTCAATTTTCAAGTTGCCTAACAAGTATGGGTGATCGAGTTGCGACTCAGACCCATATAATCAAGTGTTGAGTATATTCAAATGTTCCATCCAAAATACAAACATTCAAGAAGATCAATACAAGAGACATGCAATTTCAAACACAAAAAAGATCTTTATTTCTTAAAACATTTCTGAGTACAGGAGTGAGCTTTTACATATGAAGAGCTTACAGATACAACATCAGAAAGAAGGAGATAGAGTACATCAGGGTTTGGCTACACTTGGGGCACGCGACCTCTCCCCTTCGGATCCATCTCGAGCCTTGCTCGCTGCAGAAGCCTTCAAAGATTGGGCGGTACTAGCATGAACCCTGAGTGCTTCCACTGCCTTCTCCGTCGTTGCCCTGAAGCTCTCGCACTCAGCGCGTGTGTGCTCCAGCTCCTTCGCGAAGGCCTCCTCCTTGGCAGCAAGAGCGGCTTCTTTAGTAGCGAGCGCAGCATCCTTGGCGTCAATTTGAGCTTTCAGCTCCTTTATCTCAAGCGCACGCTCAATGGACAAAGTCTTAATCTTGTAGAATCGATTCTTCAGCTGCTCAAGCTCATGGCCTTGAGCCACATAGCTATCGTGCCAGCTCTTACTCTCGATCTTCTCCTTGCGGAGAGCCTCCTTCTTTGCAGTAAGAGCTTCCTTTCTGGCAAACAGAAGCTCCTTCATCTTGGCCTTCTCTTCGTTAGCGACCTCCAGTTCGGTCGTTAAGCGAGAGACCTCAGATAAAGCTCCCCGCTCTCCGGCCTTCTTGAAGAGTTTGCTAGCGAACTTCAGGACCGCTGAGTTCTGCAAGTAAACAAGAAGTGTTGGAAACATTTCTGAAGATACAACTCAAAAATCAAGTCAAACTGATGCACATACCACCACTTCAAGCTTGTCATAGGCTTCCTCCAGAGTAGCATCCAGAAGGTTGCAGAGCTTTCGGATCACACTCGTTGGGTGGTTGATATCAACCTCACCCAAGTTCCTTAGCTTCTGAACGGGGCCAACAGGAGTATCTGCAATCAACACAGAAGTTCGAACATTCAAACTGTTAGAATATTTCAAACATCAAAGGCAATAATGCAGTCAAGGAGGGAAGTTAGCAAATTTACCTGCGGCCTCGACTCGAGGTGCTTTACCCTTCCCCCGATCGGAGCTTTTACCCCGGGGGGTCGACCTCTCCTTAACAGGGGATGCCTCTGGCTGAAGTTGGAGAGCCACAGCCTCCACGCGGCTCCCTCCCTCCATGTGCACGGGGGAAGGGACACCTCGAAGAGGAGTGATCTCCCCTTCTTCTTGCTGCTCGCCGGATTGCTCGAGCCTAGCCATCAGGGCGGCCGTCTCCTCAGCCACCTGCATAGCCGAACGACGAGCGGCGGGAGTAGGTTGCTCAACCTCATCCCACCGCTCGATGAAGCACCCTCGATCTGAGGGATGCTCGGGGGTAACTGGTTAAGGGGTGTGGGGTTGCTTGCAACCCCATCACTCCCAGAAAACCTGATCTTCAAGCGTGTTGGGCGCTTCAACTCCTCAAAATGGTACGTGGGCTGCATCTTCAGGCCGTCACCCACAGCATCCATCACGTCTTCCATTCGACGGGCCTTAGCCTCGTCGATGGGGACGGGTTGAGACTCCTCATCCCCCCTTCTTCGCCACCATCAGTGGGGGTGGGAGGAATTTCTTCCTCACCACCCCCATCTCCTTCTCCGCCACCACCAGTGGGGGTGGGAGGAATTTCTTCCTCACCACCCCCATCTCCTTCTCCTCCGTCGTCGCCATCATCATCATCGTCATCATCACCGTCGTCGTCGCCACCTTCTTCTTCCCCTCCTTCTTCTTCTTCTTCTCCCTTCTCTTCATCTTCTTCTTCCCCCTTTTCTTCTTCTCCTCCTTCTTCTTCTTCTTCTTCCCCCTTCTCCTCCACGAAGACCTTCCTCTTCTTCACCTGGCCTCTGGAGTTTATCACCAGCTTCTCCTCTGTGGGCAGACGGCGCCTGGCCCCATAAGCTTTCTTCTCGACCCGGATAGTTCTAACGATCTTGCCCGATTAAGGATCCTCTTTATAATCGGAGTACAAGACCTCGTTATCTTCATACCGGGCCTGCAGTCGGTGGAGGAGGTTGGCATTGCCGTGCCTGACCGGGCAGTTCGAAAACTACTTCCACGATCGGGTACCGCACGTTAGCTCCAAGAAGAGATTGTCCAGAGCCCCGACCCGATCGGACGTCCAAGCAAAGGCTCCTCCAGCAGAGTACAACTCGATCTCTTTGTGCACCTGATTCCGTGGAGTCTCAGGCACTGAGAGAGGGGTCCACGCACCGGAAACCGATATCGGCCAGTCGGTGTAGAACTTGTCGGAGCCGACGGTGTCGACGATCGGGCGAAGAGCTGAGATGCCGGTCAGATTGAAAAATGGGCTATCCTTCCTCGAAACCCACTTGTAGTGGTAGAAGAAATAGCCCAACTCGATCCGGGCCTCTTCACTCTCAGGGATGCTGGAGTAGCATGCCCTGAGCTCCTCTTGGAAATCAGACTCCACGCGGCAGAAGGCGTAGATGATTCTCCACGCATTGCCAAAAATCTGTCCGGGGGCAAAGTCCAGAAGTATTCAACAGCCTCGTGGCGAACGGCAGTAGTGGGAGGCGCAGTTCACAGTTCAACTGGCCAATGGTGACTATCGTCCCCATCACTTGCTCCTTGCTGGCGATCGAAGTGAAAATTGTCCGCTTGTCAATGATGGAATGATATCGGAGGCGCAGCGGAAGGTGAAGTGGATCCCGAGGATCGCTTCGGTATGCGGTGCATTTTTAAAATTTTCATTCATATTAATCATATGCGCAAATGATAAAACAAATACGAATCGAACCCCTATAGTCATCTATCGAAATGATTAACATATTTCATATGTATGCATTATGATAGATCAAGGGGTTAGTAGGTTATACCTTCGTGCGGGATTTAACACCGCGAAGAATTGCTTCAATGTTGATGAAGACAAATTCGGATCTGCACGAACACCCTTCAGTGCAAAGGCCGTAACTTTCTATCCCGACATCGGAACGGAGCGAAACTTGATTTGCCAGAAAGAAGACTTCAACGCCAAGAATTTGTAGCTAGTTTGAAGTCATTTGGACTTCTATAGCTCTTGCAGTGATCAAAACAGTACAGATCTGCCCGTAAAATTTGGGCAGCAATCACGAGCGGGATCCTCGCGCAAGAGAGAAATAAATCCCATCGGATTCACCCGATCTCACATATCATCCTGGATCCTTGCACTATAATCTCTGAGTGCCTCAGAGTGCAAGCGATCTCCATCATTCTCACACACACACTTGAAGAAGAAGATGAAGGAATAATAGAGAGATGAACCCGAGAGAGAGATGACAAAAATCCGAACCATAAGAGAAGGGGGGATGATTCTTCTTCGGAAATCTGAGAAGGAAGCACCATTTCAGATCTGAATATCGTGCCCCTCACTCTCCCTTGCCATTTGAAACGGTTCCTCTCTCTCTCCATCTCATTACTCTCAAATTTAATGCCCCTTTTTATTACTAGTTGCCATATTATAATTGTTGCAATTAAGGAGATGATTCAAAATCTTTCAAATCTGAATTAATCCCTTAATTATAAGTTTGATGGCCATGCAAGCTAGCCCTAGTGAGGATGGCAGCCACTAGGGCATGCGGGATATTTTGAAATGACCAAAATGCCCTCATGCATCTAGTGGTCGTTCACCTCATGCGGGACTATGTATGGCCTATCTCCATCCATGATAATGCACCCTAACACTTAGGGCACCTCATCGGCATCAGCAACAAGTCAATACACCATGGGATGATGAATAGTATTTCTACTATTTACTGGGGTGCCCTTAGTAAAAGGTGGGGTGCCCCATAGTAAAAATTTTTAAACTCGCATTCTGCGTTCTATTGCAACACACACGGAATGGACTTCTCATGGTATAATGGCAACATCGTATGTCTCTACACTACTCTGGGGTTGCCCCTTAGTGAACACACTTAGTCCTGTGCAACCACCATGCTCCAGTGCGATGCACTCACGGAACACAGGATGATTAGGCATTATTTCTTCAACTCATAATATGCTGTGAGATAAGGAGAAAGTTATGATCCGTAACGATCGTGGATAGGGTGGAACCTTCAGGGACTAGGATTCATGGCTTCCAACCGAACCCGATCGACACACTACCCAAGTGTCCCTGTCAATCCTCTGGGTCCCGGTTAACCTGCGTGGCCACCCAGAGTGCGACGCAGGCTGCACTCCAATTCTCCCAGACTTATTAAGCCCTCTCGCATACCCCTGCTCTCCGCTTAGTATTGGTAATACGATGTCCCTCCACTTGGTGCCATGAGTTAACTCGAGTGGTGGAGAGCACCGTCAGACTCGAGTGACCATATGACTAGGTTCCTTCCAGGTTGACTATCACATCGCACCTCCGATAGCTTTGGCCAAGCAACCGGATCCGGTCAACAGCTCAACAATTGACCACCAGGCCTGGGTTTAGTGCGGTGTATGTCATACCAAGGAACGCACCTCCCGATAAGGATGTGGATGGCCTGCAAGAGTGGCGTGCCGATGCAACGCCAGCCTGGTAACCCAGCGCACCGTGGTATTGGGTCATGGTTAGATCCCTCACACGTTGGTGAACCAAAGTTACACGCAACTGGTTAGTCCATCGGTCACAGTTCCTCAGGGTTTAGGACCGATTACCCTAAGCATAAACATGGCTATATGCACCGGTGTCTGCTCACCGATCTGTGCACCGTGTTGGTTTCGTTCGGCCACAGACACTGTGCCTGGTAATGACCATTATGGAGATACTCATGCTCTGTCATTCCAACAGCTTATCCTGATAGGGTGACCAACCCAAATTAGAGCTGTGAATAATTTAGGCTCATAGGACCGATCCACTGAGTCTCCCACTCAGATGGACTACTATATAGCCATGGTTCTTAAAGTTCTGTAAACAGAACATGTATAATAATACGTACCTTTATACAATCCTAAATAAACTATCAACCATATACAGCCAAACCTAGGGTTTTACGAGCATATCAAACCTAACAATCTCCCACTTGGTCTACCGAGGAAAAACAGTCATGAGCTCTATAGCTTCTACATGCTGCCCAAAAGCCTTTGTAGGAATTCCCTAAAGGAATCAGCAACATTATCTGCAGATGCTACCTCAGTTACCGCCACTTGCCTTTTCTTCTAAAACTACCAGATCAAGTAGAATTTGTATTTGATATGTTTCCCCTTTATGGTGGTGCCTAGGCTCTTTCTACCGCTCTTTTGTTGTTACAAAAAAAAAAAACTGAGCCTCTGGTATGCTTTCCAAGTTTACTATGAATTTACCGAGTCATACCACCTATTTTCCTGGCACGCATGCTACAATGTGCTTAGGCTTCTGTAGTAGAGCCCGTGATGCATTATAGCTTCACACTCTGCTAACTAACCGCTTCTCATCCCAAGGTGAAAACTATACCTGAAGTCGATTATCTATATTACACATCTGATGCTAAATCAGATCTTGTGCATCCAATCGGCGTCAAGTCTTGTGAAGTGTAAACTAACTCGTAGTCCTTGTTTGACATGGATATCGAGTATACTCTTCACATCAGTCCAGCTAACTGGACCCGGATTCGACTAAAACCGACCCTCCAATCCTACTGCACAACAGATAACTAGCATCTTATACAATCATGGCATACATAAGACTACCCTTTGCATAAACATAGGGCACCTTCTGTATTTCTGTCATCTCCTTAGGTGTCATATGATTTATATCATACGACAGTTTCAAGCTTTAGCAAGAAACCCCTTTTGGAGTCTTGTATATTGATACTGGCTAGAACCATAGCTCAATGCATAGCCTGTGATAGCGTGAGAATCCTATTCTGATGATCTCGAGTTACCATGATCTCCAGAACATAACTCGCCTCACGAAGGTCTTTCAGTCGAATTAAGATAATAACCAGCATTTAATTTAGGCAACGTTCCTACTTTATTTTCAATCAGTAGAACATCGTCTATGTAAAGTACTAAGTACACCCTATAGTTTCATCGCTCCTCTTGTACACATTGGGCTTATTTTGATCAAATCTGTATTAATAGATCATACTTGATCAAGATAGATATTGCTTCTCCTGGATACTTGCTTCAGTCCATAAATGAACCTTTGTAATTCTGTAAGCCAAGTATTCCTGACCTGCTAACTCCTAAGCCTGGAAACTGCATCATATATCCTCTCTTCTGCCAAATTCTACCCAATGGGCTAAGTTGCCAGGTGCGCAAGCCTTAGATTCAGTATACGCCCACTCGAAGGAGGGTGCGCATAGTGATCCGCGTACAGGGTCTTTAACTTTGACCCAATCCAAATATGCTTTAATAAAGCTTTGATGAACCCTGGTACAAAAGAGTATCACTGGACACTGATGCAAGCATTGTTTCCATGACTTTCTGTTAGACAGTTCTGTCAAAAAAATTTCACTACTTCATCGTAGCTCTAGGGGCCATCCTCTTGAATTTATGAACTAATTTACAAAGTTTGTCCACAAAATCTTTCAAGAGCTCTAATGGTTCTCCTACTGCGACAAGATGGTTGTGGTTCAGAGCAAATTATTTCTACAGTTTCTGGTATACTAGTGTCTGTATCATCTACTACCAGTACGTTTCCGATCATGTACTCTCCACTAGTATCCAGTAATTCACCCAGAACTACCTTACTAGTGGACATATGGTCTATAATCGAATCCTACTCTAGGTAGATGGCATTCGTAGAAACGATCACCTTCTATTCCTTAGGATCATGGATAGTCCACCTTATATTTTTCTAGGATAACCTATAAACAGATACACCTTGAACTTAGTCTCCATCTTATCCCTCATGTCCTTCTGCACATATGCAGGACATCCCCATATACTAAAATGCCGTAGTATCGACTTTCGCTTAGACCACAGCTTTTCAGGGGTATGAGGCATTGATTAGATGAGACATTATTCAAGATATACTCTACTGTTTCTCAAGGTGTAACCCATAGAAGGTGGGTAGTAAACTTGGCAAAACACATCATTCTTTAGACCATGTCCAACAGGGTCTGTTTCCTTCTCTTGGATATTCCATTCTGGCATAGTGTCCCTGGAGCAATTAACTGGGATATCATCCCATGCCCCATCAGGTACCTATGGAACTCATCCAATAGATATTATCCATCTGGATGCTCTTGGAACCACATACGTCAGAATGGATTAACTCCAATACCTCAGTGGCCCTTTTAGTCATTTTGCCTTCCAAACAAGACTCACAGGTCGGAAGGATCTTCGAGGAATCTGTATCTAGAAACTCGGCCTTCACTTACCTTTGAATTATGTCTGATACAATATATCTCAGTTATAGGAACCACAATTGGGTTAGGTTATCCTAAGGATTAAGATGAATATGAATTAGGTACTACAGATGTTATGTAATCTATTTTCGAACTGGATTTTAATACAAAGATTTTATTATGAGCTATTCCTTTAGCAATGAAGGTACCTATTCAGTTTAAGAGATGCACTACAGCCATCGATTAGAACTGAAAACCTTTATTTAGCTTGGAGGAAACATAACTAAATCTCTAAGGATCAAAATCCTTCTATCGGAAAATCTAAGATAACATATTAACAGCTTCCGCAGTAGTTATGGTATCAGTATCTATGCTAGGACCACCTTACCAATAAGTAACCTTCTACTTTCCTTGAATCTCTATAGACATAAAGTCTATATTTCAAGAAGCAGAAGAACTGTTACTAGATAGAATTCAACTCTGCCAAGAGTTGATGTTTACCTGTCTTGGCACCCTGAGACCATATCTCTATCTTCCAATACCCCTTGTGTTGCCACATCGGAAGCACTTTTGTACTAGGCTTCACCAGACTTAAGAGTCTGTTCCTGATTCTATACAGGCATTGTTTTTAGTTTCTGATCAGTTCTTACTTTTAGGCACTTCATAGAAAGCCTAAGTTACGCACTAAAGGAATTACCTTTAATCTTGATCCCATCCTTAGTGACCTGGATAGCTCCCAGAAGTTCCGTATTTGTCATCTCCAGCTTGTAAAGGCTGAAGTCTCTGACAAAGCCTTCGAAGGTTCCATATAAGGATGCAAGACAGATGTTCTCCATCACCTCGACATCTAGCAGTATGTCAAAGAAAACCAGTTCGCTCTGGAATCCAAGAATGTGTTTCCAAACCAGTATTCCATCAAACATCTTAGTGCTGACGAGTTTCTTGATGGTGAGATAGCGAGTCATTTGACTGCGCCCCTCAGACATCTGATGCTGTAACAGAACATTACATCAGAGGACCCGACATATGTCTGACTTACTTCTGAAGAGTTATCCGCAAGTATGCTATGACATAGCACTTGCACATCTCTACAGACTCTCGTTAGTCATTATGTGCCCTAGCCTGTACCACAATGGCATCTAGACCCGATGGGTCTGGTTTAGGGACATTAAGATTTATAGCCATAGTAGTTTACCAACCCTAAACATAAGGTCATGATGACGCTACCGGTCTACGAAGTCGATACCCGTTATGTAGTTGTCTAATGGGATAGCGGACAGGGGATTTATGGTTGAATATAGATTGTATTAAAACTTATTTTAAGGATATTTTTAAAACAAGCTAATTACATCCATATGCCAACGCTACCCTCAAAGCGAAGACATCTCCATGGAGTAATTTACCAGGTATGCGAGATCTCGGATTCGGATACACCCATCCGAGGGGGCAGTATGTATCGTCCTCCGCTCACATCGGATCTTTCCGGCCCAATCCAAATCTGCCACAAACAGGCTATGATGGACCGTGGTACCTTTTGGCCAGCCCCCCGTGATCTCCATGCGACGCAACAGGTAGCCTCATGGGTGCTTCGGATGCTTACCCACGAGCCGAGGTAATCACGACACGGGAGTTCATGCGGCCCTCGCAAGGGCGGGAAAAGCCCTTCTCTCCTGGCATCGTGACCACCATATCCCGAAGGAGACTGCTAAGCCTCCGGTATGACAGAACATAACTCTCACCCGAGGGGGATGTTGAGTCATACCCTATCATCCAGAAATTCCGCAATTGGCCATGGAGGCCAGGGGCACTCACATTGAGTCCTCTTACACATCCCTTAATTATGGTGAGGGTTATTTTAATGCAAGTATTTTAGTTCCTAGGTTGCGATAACCTAGACCTAGACCCTGGTCATACCGCGCTCCCACTAGAGTTAAGACCTCTTATAAAGTATAGATAGACTTCGAAAGGACCATAGTCCCTATCCCGTGGATACTCAGTTGTCACCTTTCTCCCAAGAATCACATTCAGTGCCTTCGATACTAAATAAAATGATCATTACCCTTTGTGCTCTAGAGCCTAGCCTATGGTTTAGACATACAAGGAAAGGTCTCCTATTAGTATGACTCCTCATATGTAACTTGATGTATGATGTCGAAGATGATCACCACATCACTTTTGGTTTCGATGTCAAACCAATTAGGGACATCCGACAACCTCCGTCGGACCTCTACCTAACGGTGGCATAACCGAGTGTTATGGGATCCAACTACCATCAAATACCAATTAGACTACGGGTGTCAATAAATGGAGATCTAACCTAATGGTCGCATGGACCAAGTGGGGAAAAGACATCCCACAAATAGTGGGGAAAGGGCATCCCACAATCTAACACATACTGCATTAGACTATATTCTTTCACCGGGGTTTAAAGAAATATCCAACCAAAGAAAAACAAACATCCATTGATATCAAGTTCAGGGTCTGACCCCTGAACCTGACTAGCAATGCTCTGACATTTCTTCAATGGCATCTTCCAGATATTCCTTACTTTGGGCCACCGCGCTCGGTCCTCCAGTGATGAATCTCCGATCTATCCTTGTCCTCCAAGACTTCAACCTGTAACTGAAAATTCTAGTACGCTCCGAGCAATTACTCATTCGTACACATTTTCCTAGGTAGAAGATGTGGGTGCAAAAATTGTACCGGACCGGATCAGAGCGGCATGGGCCCGCGCAACGGCCCAAGTGTGTAAGCCCGCCCGGGTTCATGGGCTCACTCTATGGGGCTCGCAGATCAAGCCCTCCCCCTTATTGGGCCCGAACAACGGCCCAATAAGGGCCCAGCAAGGAGGCCCAGAACCAGTACCACATCATCAGCGCCACGTCATTACTGCCATATCGGGCACGTGCCTACGCTATAAAAGGACCCCCAAGGCATCCAGGAAGGGGGTTGGTCATTCGATCAGAGGAAGAGAGGATTCAGATCTAGAGCTTACTTCTCTCCTCCTGGTTTCTTTTCTTGTTGCTCCGTGCAACCCCCACTGTAAAAAGCTTCTCTCGGCCTGTCGAGAGAACGCTTCCCACCTTTATATTTATTATAGTGGAAACCAGGTGGCACCTCTCGCCCGGAGACGTACGTCGTAAGACCGAACTTCGACAACAACTCTGTGCGTCATCTCTCTCCTTCTCAACTTTATAATCTCTAACTCTACAAACCATCAACATTCGATCAAGGCTGTAGGGCGGGGTTCCCAATCAAGGCGGCTCGGAAATTTCCCCCCACAATCTTTGGTGCCGTCTGTGGGATATCGATAGAGGTCTTACCCACACCTCTACCGAATCCTATTCAGCTTGTGGTGACAAGCCACAAGTCCTCCTCCAAATCAACCTCAACACCTTCATCACGCCGACATCAACACGCTCGATGGTGAAGGCCAGCACCAACCCACCAAAGGTGGGTGCAAAATGAACAAACGATATACTGATCGAAGAAGAACAAGAAGTCTCGGTTGCAACCAACCGAAGAAATGTTCGGGAGCGGCTGAGGCCCCAAGGCAGCCATCCAGAAGGGCACAGTGATCGGCGAGACCCGTCATCCCCGAGGCGACGATCTAGCAAAGAGCACGCCACCCAAGGAGACAACGGTTCAGCAACATACCAAATTTCGGCTGCTGATTTCCAGCTACTGAACCTCCTCAAAAGGAACACAGCCCTCGAGCAAGAGAGGGATTCCCTAAAGAAGGTAGCTGAAAGAGCGGGGGTTGTGGTCCACAACTCTCCAGCTGCTGATGGAGACCAACCAAGGACTCGCCCAGCCGTGAGTCATCATCTTGAAGAACCACCTGTGCCGCGTATTGAGAGGTGTCAGGTATCCACACAAGCACCAAGGCAAATGGTGTGGGATCGTCTTGAAGTCAACGGTGCGCCCAGCTATCGCGGAGAAGGATCACCTCAGTCAACAGGGTCCACTAGACATTCTATCCCTTCGCACACGAAAGCAACAGATGCCCGCGAGCTGCTCAACCGACTAAGGCATACTGCCGACGTGGGACGCCGCCATCAAGACCGTAGGCAGCTAATCACCTCGGTGGGGCCACTGCATCCCAAGGTTCTTGCAATACCATTTCCTATGGGTTGGCGAACACCGAGCCTGCCAAAGTTCAACTACATCCAGGGAGACCCTGCTCTCCATATCCTAGCCTACAAGCAGGCCCTGACGCCCTACGAGTATGAGAACCATGTTCTTTGCCGTATGTTTGCGGGAAGCCTCGAGGGACCTGCCCTCGACTGGTACTACACACTGCCTACTCGTACGGTGACCACATTCAAAGAATTGGCTGAACTCTTTATGGACCATTATCGGCTAAACTTAAAGCAGGAAAAGAAGCTGGATACACTCTACCGGCTGAAGATGGGCTCCGATGAGTCTCTAAGGAGCTTCACGATGAGGTTTCGTAATGAGCACTCTGAGCTCACCGGTCGGTCCCATAATGAGGAGGCCATCATGTTGGCATTCCAGAATGCTATCCGGCCAGAGCTCCACATCTACACCGACTTCATCCGGTATCCTCCCAGTACCTTAGAGGCAATGTTCAAGCACGTACAGCGGGAGATAGAGGTGGAAGACAATCAGCAAGCAGAAGACTACGCGAGTCCCGTGAGTCTCGTGACTCCCGACATAAGAAAGATGATGAAGCTCCGAATGAAGCACACTACAAGAAGTCTGCCCATGCCGCGTCCGACCAAAAGGTACAGGCCAAAAGGTACAATGAAGATCCGAAAGCCCCTCCAGCAGAAAAGAGGCGAACTCCAAGGGAGCAAAGGGTGTTCACTGAGCTGAACACCTCCATTGAAGACATCTTCGCCTACTTGCAGAACGAGCCCTTTTGCAAGTGGCCACAGCCTCTCCCTCCAAATTCCGACCAGGCGGGAGATACGACAGCCTACTGTGAGTTTCATCGCAGCCATGGCCACCCAACCTCTACATGTCGGAAGCTAAAGCATCACATCGAAGACCTGATCCAAGAAGGGTGGCTCGATGGCCACCTCGCTAATAAGGAACCAGTTCGAGAGTAGGAGAGGCTGCAACAGTGCAAAAAAAAAAAAAGTCAATGTAATACATGGATGCATAATCGTAACGTCCGCTGGGCAACTTCTGAAAAAGTGTAACCGCTACTTTTTTGTATCAATAAAGTATTTCTTTTTTCTCAAGATCAATTCTCTCAAAGTTCAATTCCACCATGTTAAGGCATGAAAAAAAAAGGTTCCTGGCAACCCAGGTCAACCAAAGACCTTCGATTCCGCCCATTCAAGTCGGAAGCTCGAAGGCAATTCGGCTACGCCCTCTCGAGGCTAAAGTCCGATAAAAAGGCTCCTGGCATCCCAGGTCAACCAAAGACCTTCGATTCCGCCCATTCAAGTCGGAAGCTCGAAGGCAATTCGGCTACGCCCTTTCAAGGCAAAAGTCCGATAAAAAGGCTCCTGGCAACCCAGGTCAATCAAAGACCTTCGATTCCGCCCATTCAAGTCGGAAGCTCGAAGGCAATTCGGCTACGCCCTCTCGAGGCTAAAGTCCGATAAAAGGCTCCTGGCAACCCAGGTGAACCAAAGACCTTCGATTTCGCCCGTTCAAGTCGGAAGCTCGAAGGCAATTCGGCTACGCCCTCTCGGGCTAAAGTCCGATAAAAAGCTCCTGGTAACCCAGGTCAACCCAAAGACCTTCGATTCCACACATTCAAGTCGGAAGCTCGAAGGCAATTCGGCTACGCCCTTTTAAGGCGAAAGTCAGATAAAAATGCTCCTGACAATCCAGGTCAAGCTAAACTATCAACTATACTTATCCGAGGCGATGAGAATAAGTCCAAGACAGACGTCGCCGCTTTGACATGCACCAAGTTCAAGGAGACATCCTTGGCACTCGAAAACAAAGTCCGAGGTGACCAATGCCTCGGCACTCTACAAGCCCAAGGCCCAGCCCTTGGCACTCGAAGACAAAGTCCGAGGTGACCAATGCCTCGGCACTCTACAAGCCCAAGGCCCAGCCCTTGGCACTCGAAGATAAAGTCTGAGGTGACCAATGCCTCGGCAATCTATAAGCCCAAGGCCCTGCCCTTGGAACTCGAAGACATAGGCCGAGGCGACCAATGCCTCGGTACTCTACAAGCCCAAGGCCCAGCCCTTGGCACTCGAAGACAAAGTCCGAGGCGACCAATGCCTCGGCACTCTACAAGCCCAAGGCCCTGCCCTTGGAACTCGAAGATATAGGCCGAGGCGACCAATGCCTCGGTACTCTACAAGCCCAAGGCCCAGCCCTTGGCACTCGAAGACAAAGTCCGAGGCGACCAATGCCTCGGCACTCTACAAGCCCAAGGCCCAGCCCTTGGCACTCGAAGACAAAGTCCGAGGTGACCAATGTCTCGGCACTCTACAAGCCCAAGGCCCAGCCCTTGGCACTCGAAGACAAAGTCCGATGTGACCAATGCCTCGGCACTCTACAAGCCCAAGGCCCAGCCCTTGGCACTTGAAGACAAAGTTCGAAGCGACCAACGCCTTGGCACTCTACAAGCCCAAGGCCCAGCCCTTGGCATTCGAAGACAAAGTCCGAGACGTCGTCGCCGACGTATTGGCATTCGACCAAAAGTCCAAACTTAGTCTTGTCACTCGGGTCCAAGCATCAGATTGTCACTGGCCATCACCTTTTTTCGACGACTAACGGTTCCAAACCGGTCAGGGGGTGGTTGGTCTGACTCTGTCAGTGCGTGTCTCCACACTGGTGCAGTCGACGGTGGGTAACACGGGATAAAATGGTGCTTCCTTGATCCTGGCCAAGTCAACACCCTCACGTGACCGTAGTACCTGGTGAATACAGTAACCAGGTGCGGTAATATATTGGGTGAAGACCGGCTGGCCATCATGCGGCGTTATCCTAGATTATCTCTAAGAAACCCCCTCGAATATAGCATTGTCCCTCACCGACATCCCCGCGCACCAGCATTTTACCGAAAAAGTGTCGATTTCAAATGGGGCTGAAATTCGAAAAATACACTATTTTCAATACCGACACTTTTTGACCTCTTCTAGCAGCCCCAATAATGGGGTGTCGGCATCAACAAGCAGCCCCCCCTCGGTTTCGCACAAAAACCGAGTAGGGAATGGGTGACGGCACACCATCAACAGCACACCCCTCGGTTTCGTCAGAAAACCGAGAGGGGGTATGTGTCGGCATCAACAAGCAACCCTCCCTCGATTTCGCACAAAAACCGAGTAGGGAGGGGGTGATGGCACACCATCAGCACACCCCTCGGTTTCATCAGAAAATCGAGAGGGGGGGTGTGTCGGCATCAACAAGCAACCCCCCCTCGGTTTCGCACAAAAACCGAGTGGGGAGGGGGTGACGGCACACCATCAGCACACCCCTCGGTTTCGTCAGAAAATCGAGAGGGGTGTGTGTTGACATCAACAAGCAACCCCCCCTCGGTTTCGCACAAAAACCGAGTGGGGAAGGGGCGACGGCATACCATCAGCGTCTCACCCCTCGGTTTTGCACAAAAAACCGAGTAGGGAGGGGGTGACGGTGCGCCATCAGCAGCCCACCTCTCGGTTTGGACATAAAACCGAGAGGGGGGGTGTACGGTATCAATATCAACCCACCCCGTGGTTTCGTCAGAAAATCGAGAGGGGGGGTGCTCGGCGTTATCCAAACTTATTAGTCAATCCAATTCAAGTGGCATTCGCACACAAGGATCAGCCAAAGACGAAGAATTATATTTCATTGGGTTCGTTGAATAGCATCTCAACCAAACCTATTAGGTTGGTTGTACAAACTTCACAAGCAAAATTCCTCCTTCTCATCTGGGGGTGGACTCGTGGTAACCGTCGCGTCATCACTAGGGCCCGACTGCAGTCCCTAGTGAATACAGTAACTAGGTGCAATTGGATGTCGAACAGAGACGGATGAATTACCGCGTATCCATGCCTCTTCAAGACGCGCGTAGGACACTCGGCCAACGCGTTCTTTAGAGTCATCTCTTTATGAAGGTGATTACCGGAAAAGTTACTCGTCAAGGTATATGATGTTTCACGTCCACTTTGACCGGTTTTTCAGCGCCTACACAACGACACCTTATACACATTCATCTGACACGTGTATGAAAAGTTATGGCTGTCAGAGGTTTTCGAATGCCTTATCTCCGAAGCTGAGCAACGGAAAAGTTACTCGTCAAGGCGAACATTGTTTCACGTCCACTTTGACCGATTTTTCAGCACCGACGCAACGACATATTATATGCATTGATCTGGCTCACGTATGAAAAACTACGACGGCCAAAAGTTTTCGAGTTCATTTTCTTCGAAGGCCAGCGTCAGAATAATTACACGGCAATGACGGATGCGCTCACGCCCTCAATTTGGTTCGTTACGCGCCCAACTCGTAGCAAGCCAAGCGCCGGGCATGAAAGAAGAACTCGCACCTCTCCCGGCCCACGCGTACGTGCTCTTGGCGACAACCGATCAGAATGGGAATAGGGGGTCGAATGAACCGAACACCCTCCCGCGCATTCTCCTCATGTAATTCGTCACGCGGCGACTATGACGAACCTAACTCGTCCTCCCCTGTCGCGCACTCCGTCTCGCAGCGGACCGAGGCGACCCCTCCGTGTGTGCTGTCACACAGCGACCCGAGGCAACCCCGCATGTCCTCTTCGCAGCAGCCCAAGCCAACCCAGAGGGGGTCAGCGAACCACACCCGGGTGTCCCTCCTTGCATGACAACGGCTTCCATGTGCATCCTCCAGCCACTGCCGTCCGCACCCAGCATCGACCACCGCTGCTGTTACAGCCGTCCGACCCGTAGCACAGCACAAGAGAGAAAAAAAGAGAGAGATGGAAGGAGGAAGGACCTCACGCACGACCCTCTCTCTCCTGAAGCCCGGTCCGATCGCCCATCGCCCGTCGCCCGTCTGACACACCGGACCCGCGCTCCGCTCCAGCCCGATTGCATGCTACCGCTGCTGCTGCTCTCTCTCCTGAAGCCCGGCTCGATCGCTCGCCGCCCATCTGACACGCCAGGCCCCGCACTCCACTCCGACTCGATCGCGTCCTGCCACTCACGCTCAACCCCACACCGACACCGCCAGCCGTACGCGCCCCGCATGTCGCTCGTGCTCAACCATACGCTGACATCGCCGTCCACCATGCCTCATGTGCACGCCGACCGCACCCATCGCTGGCTCTCGCGCCGGCCTGAGTGCGCTATGGCTCGCCTGGTCCCACACCTCGCAGCCGCCTGTGCCACTCCGCCTGGGTCCGAGTCCACCTACGCTGCAGCCGTGTCATTTGCACGCCCCGCCGCCTCTGCTCTGTCTGTCCGTTGCACCCGAGCCCGTGGCTGCAGCCACCACTGCTGCTATTCGCTGAAACAGAGAAGGAAAGAGAGAGAGAGAGAGAAAGGAAAGACAGAGAGAGAGGGACGTCCGCTCTCCCATTTGGAAAGAGAGAGAGAGAGAGAAAGGAAAGAGAGAGAGAGTGACGCCTGCTCTCTCATGCAATCTCACATCTCACGTGAATGAAAACCAAAAACAGAGAAGGAAAGAGAGAGAGAGAGAAAGGAAAGATAGAGAGAGAGAGGGACGTCCGCTCTCCCATTTGAGTCAAAGCCAAAGGATGGAAAGAGAGAGAGAAAGGAAAGAGAGAGAGAGCGACGTTTGCTCCTCATGCGAGTCAAAGCCAAAGAAAGAAAAAAAAGAGAGAAAAGTTATTCTCTCACCAAAAGGGTCTCGGTACCCTCTCAGTACCCTCTCGGTATCCTCTCGGTACCCCCTCGGTATCCTCTCGGTATCCACTCGGTCGGAAAACACACTGCTTTTTTGGAAACACACCCTTGCAAAACCGAGACTTTTTGGCTTGCACCAAAAGGGTCTCGGTATCCTCTCGGTACCCCCTCGGTATCCACTCGGTCGGAAAACACACTACTTTTTTGGAAACGCCCCCTTGCAAAACCGAGACTTTTTGGCTCACGCCAAAAGGGTCTCGGCATCGGCAGAAGGAGACTCTGCTAATACGAACCGCAGCACTGACGGCCCTTGCCAACCATGCCAGGATCCTAAGGCGTTTGCACCTTGGAATTCCAACCGACCCAGGGGGTCCTGACCCGATTGGGAGGGGGTAACTGTGGGTGCAAAAATTGTACCGGACCGGATCAGAGCGGTATGGGCCCGCGCAACGGCCCAAGTGGGTAAGCCCGCCCGGGTTCATGGGCCCACTCTACGGGGCTCGCAGATCAAGCCCTCCCCCTTATTGGGCCCGAACAACGGCCCAATAAGGGCCCAGCAAGGAGGCCCAGAACCAATACCTCATCATCAGCGCCACGTCATCACTGCCATATCGGGCACGTGCCTACGCTATAAAAGGACCCCCAAGGCATCCAGGAAGGGGGTTGGTCATTCGATCAGAGGAAGAGAGGATTCAGATCTAGAGCTTACTTCTCTCCTCCTGGTTTCTTTTCTTGTTGCTCCGTGCAACCCCTACTGTAAAAAGCTTCTCTCGGCCTGTCGAGAGAATGCTTCCCACCTTTATATTTATTATAGTGGAAACCAGGTGGCACCTCTCGCCCGGAGACGTAGGTCGTAAGACCGAACTTTGACAACAACTCTGTGCGTCATCTCTCTCCTTCTCAACTTTATAATCTCTAACTCTACAAACCATCAACATTCGATCAAGGCTGTGGGGCGGGTTTCCCGATCAAGGTGGCTCGGAAAATTCCCCCCACAGAAGAATAAGGACAAGAATAGAAATAAGGGCCGGGAAAAACCAGGCCGTGGTCAACCTCCACGCGCTTGTCCCATTAGGCCTTACATTCATCCATCACAGAAACAATCGATATACCATGCAATTATATTTCGGGGTCCGACCCCCGAAAGCAAACAATCATACTATAGCGGTGCCCTGCAAAACACACTATGCATAACATGCGACAAATATGAATATATGATCTACGCAAACCCCGGTGACGCATTCGTTCATCAAATGCACATACGATTCGTTCCATGAAAAATTTTCTCATGAATTGCACACCAAAATGGCTCTGATACCATTTGATGGAATGATATCGGAGGCGCAGCGGAAGGTGAAGTGGATCCCGAGGATCGCTTCGGTGTGCGGTGCATTTTTAAAATTTTCATTAATATTAATCATATGCGCAAATGATAAAACAAATACGAATCGAACCCCTATAGTTATCTATCAAAATGATTAACATATTTCATATGTATGCATTATGATAGATCAAGGGGTTAGTAGGTTATACCTTCGTGCGGGATTTAACACCGCGAAGAATTGCTTCAATGTTGATGAAGACAAATTCGGATCTGCACGAACACCCTTCAGTGCAAAGACCGTAACTTTCTATCCCGACATCGGAACGGAGCGAAACTTGATTTTCCGGAAAGAAGACTTCAACGCCAAGAATTTGCAACTAGTTTGAAGTCATTTGGACTTCTATAGCTCTTACAGTGATCAAAACAGTGCAGATCTGCCCGTAAAATCTGGGCAGCAATCACGAGCGGGATCCTCGCGCAAGAGAGAAATGAATCTCATCGGATTCACCCGATCTCACATATCATCCTGGATTCTTGCACTCTAATATCTGAGTGCCTCAGAGTGCAAGTGATCTCCATCATTCTCACACACACACTTGGAGAAGAAGATGAAGGAATAATAGAGAGATGAACCCGAGAGAGAGAGATGGCAAAAATCCGAACCATAAGAGAAGGGGGGATGATTCTTCTTCGGAAATCTGAGAAGGAAGCACCATTTCAGATCTGAAATTCGTGCCCCTCACTCTTCCTTGCCATTTGAAATGGTTCCTCTCTCTCTCCATCTCATTACTCTCAAATTTAATGCCCATTTTTATTACTAGTTGCTATATTAGAATTGTTGCAATTAAGGAGATGATTCAAAATCTTTCAAATCTGAATTAATCCCTTAATTATAAGTTTGATGGCCATGCAAGCTAGCCCTAGTGAGGATGGCGGCCACTAGGGCATGCGGGATATTTTGAAATGACCAAAATGCCCTCATGCATCTAGTGGTCGTTCACCTCATGCAGGACTATGTATGGCCTATCTTCATCCATGATAATGCACCCTAACACTTAGGGCACCTCATCGGCATCAGCAACAAGTCAATACACCATGGGATGATAAATAATATTTCTACTATTTACTGGGGTGCCCTTAGTAAAAGGTGGGGTGCCCCATAATAAAAATTGCTAAACTCGCATTCTGCGTTCTAGTGCAACACGCACACACGGAATGGACTTCTCATGGTATAATGGCAACATCGTATGTCTCTACACTACTCTGGGGTTGCCCCTTAGTGAACACACTTAGTCCTGTGCAACCACCATGCTCCAGTGCGATGCACTCACAGAACACAGGATGATTAGGCATTATTTCTTCAACTCATAATATGCTGTGAGACAAGGAGAAAGTTATGATCCGTAACGATCGTGGATAGGGTGGAACCTTCAGGGACTAGGATTCATGGCTTCCAACCGAACCCGATCGACACACTACCCAAGTGTCCCTGTCAATCCTCTGGGTTCCGGTTAACCTGCATGGCCACCCAGAGTGCGATGCAGGCTGCACTCTAATTCTCCCAGACTTATTAAGCTCTCTCGCATACCCCTGCTCTACGCTTAGTATTGGTAATACGATGTCCCTCCACTTGGTGCCATGAGTCAACTCGAGCGGTGGAGAGCACCGTTAGACTCGAGTGACCATATGACTAGGTTGCTTCCAGGTTGACTATCACATCGCACCTCCGATCGCTTTGGCCAAGCAACCGGATCCGGTCAACAGCTCAACTATTGACCACCAGGCCTGGGTTTAGTGCGTTGTATGTCATACCAAGGAACGCACCTCCCGATAAGGATATGGATGGCCTGCAAGAGTGGCGTGCCGATACAACGCCAGCCCGGTAACCCAGCGCACCGTGGTATTGGGTCATGGTTAGATCCCTCACACGTTGGTGAACCAAAGTTACACGCAACTGGTTAGTCCATCGGTCATGGTTCCTCAGGGTTTAGGACCGATTACCCTAAGCAGAAACACGGCTATATGCACCGGTGTCTGCTCACCGATCTGTGCACCGTGTTGGTTCCGTTCGGCCACAGACACTATGCCTGGTAATGACCATTATGGAGATACTAATGCTCTGTCATTCCAACAGCTTATCCTGATAGGGTGACCAACCCAAATCAGAGCTGTGAACAATTTAGGCTCATAGGACTGATCCACTGAGTCTCCTACTCAGATGGACTACTATATAGCCATGGTTCTTAAAGTTCTATAAACATAACACGTATAATAATACGTACCTTTATACAATCCTAAATAAACTATCAACCATATACAGCCAAACCTAGGGTTTTACGAGCTGTAGACCACATCAAACCTAACAGTCAATGCCAAAAGCGGATTGGACTCCAGGAAGAGATGGTCGGACCTTTCCCTCCGTGAAGAAGGACAACAGTCTCTGCCACTTTGCCCTCTTCACATCAGTGAGTTTGCCACCGGTGTTATACTCGTACTCCGGCTCCTGGGATAGCGGTATCAAAGGCCCCAGAACAAAGCTTGCCTTGGGGATGTGCTCTGGCCTTGATGGTGCAGTAGCGAAACCCACTCCCTTGTGCCTCTTGCCAAGCTCACCAAGGGCAGCTTTGCCCTTGCCTCTGCCTTTCTGAACGGGTGATACCTTCGCCCTCTCCTTCCCCTTCTTCTTCGAAGGCACGATGTTCATCTTCTTCGAACTGCCGGATGAAGCCATCTCAAAGCTGATCGGGAGAACGAGAAATAGGAATTCGAGAGCAGAGTTCTGGAGTTCGAAAAATTCAAGCGTGAGGCAAAAATGAATCCAGAAATGGCATATAAACCCCAAAGAAATTGGCACGAAAATCGAAGAGACACGTGGCATCTCTAGGTCAAATCCTGTGTTTTCTGAAGGGACACGTGGTGTCAATCCGTAGCAAGCGCTCTTTCAGGCGAAGCGTCGGAACCAGACGAAGCGTCGAGCCAAATGAACCGCCGGTTCATGCGAACCACTGGTCCAAGCGAGCTGCCGGTCCGGGCGAACCATCGATTCAGAAGAATCGCCGGTCCAGATAGACCACCGGCTCAAAACAGCAATAGACTTCGCACATTTCGAAGACTTTACCCGTTCGATAGGCAGACGAACGGGTAATTCACCAAAGGATCGGGCAAAAAACAGGCTCTTTTTCCCGATCACTTCAACCTCGACCGGTTGAACTTAACCGATCGATCAAACTTGACCGATGGTCAAGTTCGACCGATCGGTTGAATTTCTACTGGATCGGTCGGGCAGAAAACAGGCTCTTTTGCCCGATCACTTCAACCTCGACCGGTTGAACTTAACCGATTGGCCAAACTTGACCGATCGGTCAAGTTCGACCGGTCGGTCGAATTTTTACTGGATCAGGCAAAAAACCAAGTTTTTTGCCCGATCACTTCAACCTCGACCAGTTGAACTTAACGATCGGTCAAACTTGATCGATCGGTCAAGTTCGACCGATCGGTCGAATTTCTACTGGATCGGGCAAAAAACTTGGTTTTTTGCCTGATCACTTCAACCTCGACCGGTTGAACGTAACCGATCGGTCAAACTTGACCGACCGGTCATGTTCGACCGATCGGTCGAATTTCTACTGGATCGGGCAAAAAACTTGGTTTTTTGCCCGATCACTTCAACCTCGCCGGTTGAACTTAACCGATCGGTCAAACTTGACCGATCGATCAAGTTTGACTGATCGGTCGAATTTCTACTGGATCGGGCAAAAAACTTGGGTTTTTGCCCAATCACTTCAACCTCAACCGGTTGAAGTTCGACCGATCGGTCAAACTTGACCGATCGGTCAAGTTCGACCGATCGGTCGAATTTCTACTGGATCGGGCAAAAAACTTGGTTTTTTGCCCGATCACTTCAACCTCGACCGGTTGAACTTAACCGATCGGTCAAACTTGACCGATCGGTCAAGTTCGACCGATCGGTCGAATTTCTACTGGATCGGGCAAAAAACTTGTTTTTTTACCCGATCACTTCAACCTCGACCGGTTGAACTTAACCGATCGGTCAAGTTCGACCGATTGGTCGAATTTCTACTGGATCGGGCAAAAAACTTGGTTTTTTGCCCGATCACTTCAACCTCGACCGGTTGAACTTAACCGATCGGTCAAACTTGATCGATCGATCAAGTTCGATCGATCGGTCGAATTTCTACTGGATCGGGCAAAAAACTTGGTTTTTTGCCCGATCACTTCAACCTCGACCGGTTGAAATTAACCGATCGATCAAACTTGACCGATCGGTCGAATTTCTACTGGATCGGGCAAAAAACTTGGTTTTTTGCCCGATCACTTCAACCTCGACCGGTTGAACTTAACCGATCGGTCAAGTTCGACCGATCGGTCGAATTTCTACTGGATCGAGCAAAAAACTTGGTTTTTTGCCCGATCACTTCAATCCCAACCGGTTGAACTTAACCGATCGGTCAAACTTGACTGATCGATCAAGTTCGACCGATCAGTCGAATTTCTACTGGATCGGGCAAAAAACTTGGTTTTTTGCCCGATCACTTCAACCTCGACCGGTTGAACTTAACCGATCGGTGAAACTTGACCGATCGGTCAAGTTCGACCGATCGGTCGAATTTCTACTGGATCTATCAAAAAACTATGTTTTTTGACCGATCACTTCAACCTCGATCGGTTGAACTTAACTGATCGGTCAACTTTGATCGATCGGTCAAGTTCGACCGATCAGTCATAATTGACCAATCGGTCAACTTTGACCGATCAGTCAGGATTGACCGATCAGTCCATCGGCACCGACACTCAACAAATTTCTTACACTCGTGGCAGGGGGTCGTTAGTTTTGCACCAAGAATCCAAGCCAGCCAGGATGATCTTTAGCTAACTTGGAGGGGGTAACTATGGGTGCAAATTTTGGCAGAATTCCCACCTACCGCAGGACCCACCGGCCCTGCCTGGTGGGCCCACGAAGACTACCGCGGGACCCACCGGCCCTGCCTGGTGGGTCCACAAAGACTACTGCGGGACCCACCGGCCCTGCCTGGTGGGCCTACGAAGACTACCGCGGGACCCACCGGCCCTGCCTGGTGGGCCCACAAAGACTACCGTGGGACCCACCAGCCCTGCTTGGTGGGCCCACAAAGACTATCACGGGACCCATCGGTCCTGCCTGTGGAATCCCCAGGAGACAGCCGCAGGACCCACCAGCCCTGCCTGGAGAATCTTCCAGAAACGACCAGAAACCGCCGTTTGCCCCGGATTTATTCCCATAGTCTTTCTATAAATAGCAGAGCTTTCGAATGTAAAAGGATCCAAGTTTGAGATCCAGATTTCAGTTTCAAAACCAGAGCTCTGGAATTCCAGTTTCCATCCCTTCAACTCTCCTTGATCTTCTTCTTGTCCCTGAAGAGATCGGAGAGACTACAGTGACACTCGGCCTGTCGAGATCACTTCGAGAAAAGTGTTAGTGAATTCGGGTTGCTCCCTATAGCACGGAGACGTAGGCTTTGGCTAAACTCCGAGATCACCTCTCGTGTTAACTCTCTTTGATTGCCTCTCTCTCTCTCTGTTTGCTTACTGAAAGAGCTAACTCAAAGTCACTAAGGCACCAGCCTTCAAACATACCTTCCAATCAACAGATCGAACAACGATATACCCTTCAACAGCAGTTGACTGGTGAGGTGAAGTCTTCGGATCGGCACGAAGATTTTTCCCTTACACATGGCGGTAGTCTTCCTCCAATCACGGCGGCCTACTCGAAGCCTTACACCGCAAGGATCCAGTAGCTGTGCTTTCCTACCGGGCTCCAGCCACCAAAGTTCCAGCACTTCGACGGGAAGGACAATCCAGGGCAACATATTGCCCACTTCGTTGAAACTTGCAACAATACCGGCACATACGGCGACGAGATGGTAAAGTAATTCATTCGCACCCTCAAAGGTAATGCTTTTTACTGGTATGTTGATCTTCTTTCAGGATCCATTGATAGTTGGGACCAGATGGAGAGGGTGTTCCTCAACCACTTCTACAGCACCCAACACATTGTCAGTATGATTGAGCTTACTGCCATCAAACAAAGGAAGGACGAGCCAGTAATTGACTATATCGATCGTTGGAGAAACCTTGCACTAAACTCGCGAGATCGCTTGTCCGAAGACTCGGCCATCGAGATGTGCATCCAAGGCATGCACTAGGGCTTGCTCTACATCCTAAAAGAGATCAAGCCTCGATCCTTCGAAGAACTCGCAACTCGAGCTCACGACATAGAGCTCAACTTAGCAAATCACGGGGACTTGAAGGGCAAAGACTTCCTGAAGGTGGAGAAGAAGGACAAGCCATCGACATCCAAACCAAAGCAAGTCAACGTTGCTGATATCGCTTCAACTTCCAAACCATTCAAGATCGGTGGCAAGCCGGACAAAGACAAGGCTATCACAACACCTTCGTAGCCTCACCGGCCACCAAGGATGACTCTTGAGGAACTCGAAGCCAAGGAGTATCCCTATCCGGACTCAGAAGTCTCCTCCATGTTCGACCAGTTGCTGCAGGAGAAGATGATCGAGCTTCCTCCTACAAAGAGACCTGAGCAAATGCATCGTGTCGATGATCCACTCTTCTATAAGTACCATCAAGTGGTTAGCCATCCAATCGAGAAGTGTTTTATCTTCAAAGAAAGAATCACGGTGCTCGCAAAGTAAGGAAAGATCAAGATCGACTCTAGTGATGTCGCTACAGCAACCATGACGTCCATCACCTTCAGTTCCTTTCCGCCGGTACTTGTTGCTGCATGACGGAGAACACCCAAATTGCACATCAATCGTCAAAGGCCAAAAGCAAAGTTTGCTCCGCAACCGAAACAGTTAGTTCCAAGACGATGACGGTATACTCCTGCACTTGCCAGGAGTGAAACACCATTGTCCCGGGGGCAATCGTCGCTCACGTCAGCACTGCTCCCGAGCAAAGCTACGTCACAACGTGCCCCTCCAAGAAAGATACGAGCAAGAAGATCTAGAAGTTGGCTTGTTGGGCCAACCTTACGTCCTCTACTCCAAGCCATCATCCGCCTCAATAGAAGAAATCGAGCCAATCGGTTAGGGATCGGAAGGTGGACCAGTAGAATCTCCAAGAGACCAAGTTTCTCTAGTCGATGAAGAATCTCTAGTCACAGTTCTAAGCCCTCTGCTTGGCAATGAAGAATCCACCAATGAAGATGCGTGTATCATGCTACCTTGGAGGCGACGACAGGTGAGACGTCACAAGTTAGATCGGGTGACAAGAATGCTCCCTAAATGAAGGACTTATAAGAAGAAAAACATAGCTCTAAGAAGAAAAACATTTATAAAGTACCGCCAGCAAGTCCAGATGATCTCCTCCAGTAAAGCCCTCTAGAACCTGCAACACTACAAGAGTTCTTCCCCGGTCACTTTCTCCCAGCTGATTAGTACCTTAGAGTCTCCTATTGCATGGTCAAAGTTCACGAGATACCGGAAGAGGAAGACAAAGTCAAGTCCTCTGAAGAAAGCAACTCCGATGATGAAAGAGACGGCTCCAACGAAAAGGACATTGCTTCCAACGATGAGGAAATCCTGCACTTGCCGCTCATAGAAGCATTTCACCTCCCGAAGAAGGCTCACCTAGCAATGGCCACAGCCTTGACCGATTCGGATAGCTACAAAAAGAAAATAAAGGTTGGTGAGAAAGGCAAAAGTGTTGCCTCCTATGAAGCTATAATTACCTTCTTGAATGAAGATCTGCAACTATGGATACGATTGCACAACCGTCCCGTCTATATTTCGGGTACATCAAGAAGAAGCCGGTGAATCGGATCCTACTGGATTGTGGCTCCGCCATCAATATCATGCACATCCAAACAATAAGGTAGCTCGGCATCACTACTGACCAGCTCTCACAAAGCCAGCTGGTCATCCAGGGATTCAACCAAGATGGACAATCAACCATCGGGATCATTTGTCTAAAACTCTCCATCAGCCAGCTCGACACGACGGTCCTCTTCCACGTCATTGACTGCCAGACGTCATATCGCTACTTGCTAGGAAGACCTTGGCTACATGAAAATAGTATTGTGGGGTCCACTTGGCACCAATGCCTCAAGTACTACAAGGAAGGCATGAAGAAGTGCATCATTACAGATGACAAGCCGTCCAATAATGTCGAAGCATACCTTGCTGATGCCAAGTTTTACCAGGCAAAAGACCTTGTTGCAGAAGTCCTTCCAGCTAAAGCTCCTCGAATCTAAAAAGCTAAAGAGGTGAGGCGAGATAAAACTCCTCCACCATAAAATCCAGTGCAACCTTTCAAGGCAATACACAAAGTTAGGGAAGCGCTAGTGCCAAAACAAAGGATGCACATCAGCATCAAGCCAAAATCTACACCATATACTCCATTACCCATCCAAGTTGCACCGGTCCTGTAACTCATGCCTCAATGGCTTCGCAAACACGAATGATCGCCTCTTACTTCGGCAAAAGAACCGGTCCCACCACTATCGGAGACCAATGTCATCACTCTGCAAGAGATGATGTTGCTACTACCCGGTCTAATGCAAGCTTCGAGTCCAATAGAACCTGTTGGCTCCTTCGACTCCAGTTGACTCGCATTCAAGCCGAAAGGGAGTTGGGGGCAAAACGCCACCAAGTTGCTATTCAAAGCCGGCTACAACGAGGACAGTGCCGCACATATGAGCACGCTCCCGCCAGCTGCAATACCACACGGGATGACTAAGACTCAAGCTCGTATCCTTCAAAGCGGTGAGCAAATTCTACCGAATCAGCGAGGCATCGGCTTCAGTCAAACCCCGATAGTCATCAAGATTGCAGTAGAGAAGACTTTTACCTCTAACTACATTGAGGTAAAGGTGGTAGATGAAGCAGGAGAGGGATCATCAGCCTCCGACGCATGCTTCACCTACACCGTTGGTCCCAATACCAAGTCCGCCAAAAGAAAACAGCGTCGAGCTCGATGTTGGGCCATACTCCAGAACCAGAAGAAAAGCACTAAAAGCTAATCAAATTCAAAGCCTATATCGGTGTTCGAAAGACTCAGGCCAGTCAAGCAAATAAAACGAAAGTCAGTGTTCGACCGTTTGGGGAGGCTGTTTGCTATGTTGGGTAGTAACATTCCAATTCCCACCCACCCTCCCAAGTCAAATCGATTGGTACACTTCGTGGATGGAGTCTTCAATGATAGCATCCTGGTATCTGTTAACCATGTCACTATCTTCGAAATTGCAAATAGTGATTCTTCTACTTCGGACGATGAGTTGCCAGACGCCCCGCCAGTCCTCAAAGAAGGGGGGCAATACACCACCGACGACTTGAAGGAAGTCAACTTGAGCATGCAGGAGGAGCCTCGGTCTACATTCGTAAGTGCAATCTTGACTCCCGAAGAAGAAGCTGCATACATTAAGCTACTCTAAGAATACAGAGACGTTTTCATATGGTCCTACAAGGAAATGCCAGATCTCGATCCTAAGATTGTTATACATCAGCTCACCTTCAAACACGGAGCTAGCGCCATCAAGCAAGGACAAAGACGCTACCAGCCAAAGTTGGTACCCCAGATAGAAGGCGAAGTCAACAAGCTTATTGAAGCTGACTTTATCCGAGAAGCTAAGTACTCGACATGGATCTCCAGCGTAGTTCTAGTTAAGAAGAAGAATAGCCAAATCAGAGTATGCATGGACTTAGAGACTTGAACAATGCATGTCCCAAAGATGACTTTCCGTTGCCAATCACAGAGTTGATGGTAGACGCGACGATGGGCCTTGAAGCGCTAACCTTCATGGACGGATCCTCAGGCTACAACCAGATCCGAATAGCACCCAAAGATGAGGAGCTCATGGCTTTTCGCACACCAAAGGAGATCTACTATTACAAAGTCATACCCTTTGGCCTGAAGAATGTAGGAGCCACCTACCAATGACCCATGCAAAGGATTTTTGATGATATTCTTCATCAAAACGTGGAATGCTATGTTGATGCCTCGTGGTGAAGTCAAAGCAGAAAGCAACGCATCCTCAAGACCTCGAGCTGATCTTCAAACAGCTTCGAAGGTACCAACTCTGCATGAACCCACTCAAATGCATGTTCGGAGTCTCCTTGGGCAAATTCCTCGGCTTTGTCATATGGCATCGAGGCATTAAGATAGACCAATACAAAATTGACGCTATCCTCAATATGCTTGTTCCAAAGACAGTACGAGATCTCAGAGGTCTCTAAGGCCACCTAGCGTACATCAGAAGATTCATGGCCAACCTAGCCGAAAAGTGTCACCCCTTTAGTTGCCTCATAAAGAAAGGAGCATCATTCAAGTGGGACGAAGCTTGTCAAGAAGGCCTCCAAAGCATCAGGAATTATTTACTCAAGCCTCCAGTTCTGTCAGCACTAATTCAAGGAAAGCCATTGGTCCTCTATATTAGTGTCCAAGAGTAATCCTTGGGGTCACTCCTGGCTCAAGACAATGAGCTAGGAAAACAAATAGCATGCTACTACTTGAGTAGCACCCTCATCGGTGCGGAGCTAAACTACTCCCCGATCGAGATAGTCTATCTGGCGTTCATCTTCGTTACAAAGAAACTACGACACTACATGCTGGCTCACACCATCAGGCTCATCTCGAAAGCTGGCCCACTGAAGTATATCATGTCAAGACCAGTGCTCTCCAGACATTTAGCCAAGTTGGCGCTACTCCTCCTCGAGTTTGACAACATCTTCGTCCCTTGGAAAGCAGTCAAAGGTCAAACTCTCACAAACTTCTTGGCAGAGTACCCTCTCCCAGCAGAATGGGAATGGTCAGAAGACCTCCTAGACGAGGAAGTGTTCTCCATCGACATCACTCCCTCTTGGAAGATGTTCTTTGACGGTGCAACATGGTAGGACTTGGGAGGAGCAGGGGTTATCTTCATTACTCCAAACAATGAGATACTTCCCTTCTCATTTCTACTATCGCAACCATGCTCCAATAACAAGGCAGAGTATCAAGCCCTGATTATCTGCCTCGAACTCGCCAACGACATAAAGCTTCAAGGGCTTGAAATTTTTGGCGACTCTCAGCTCGTCACCAGCAAATCTTAGGGACATATGAAGTCAACAAAGAAGACCTCGTGCCGCTACACTTACGAGCTCTGGAACTCTTTAATGCACTCGAGGCTACTTCAATCCAGCATGTCCCCAGAAATCTCAACCAGTAGGTTGACGCGCTCGCAAATTTGGCAGCTACACTTCTATTTCCAGAAAGAAGTCAGCTTGGCATCCCTATTTGCAAGAGAATGTTGATCACCAAGGAAGACATGCTTTTTGGGATTCCAGAACAAGTCAATGAAGCGCACGTCCTCGTGATTAACGAGCTAGACTGGAGACAACCCTTCGTAGACTATCTCATCCATGGAAAGCTCCCTGATGATCTGAAGTGCAAGATTGACATTCACCGACGAAATCTGAAATTCTTCCACTTTAACAACAAGCTTTACCGTCAAAGCTACAATGGTACACTCCTGAGGTGTCTCACAAAAGAAGAAGCGGAAGCGGCACTGCAAGAACTCCACGCTGGAATCTATGGCTTGCACAAGTCCAGTCCAAAGCTCCACTTTCGTATCAAGAGGATGGGTTACTACTGGCCCACCATGATCAAAGACTGTCTAGAATTCGCCAAAAGATGCTAGGCTTGCCAACTCCATAGCGACTATATCCGACCACCACCAGAACCCTTGCATCCGATAATTGCGTCATGGCCCTTCGACGGATGAGGACTTGACATTGTTGGTCCTTTGACCAAGTCATCCAAGCAGTATCTGTACATCTTAGAGGTGACAGACTATTTCTCCAAATGAGCTGAAGCAGTACCATTGCGAGAAGTCACCAGACACTCCGTCATCAGCTTCATCCAGAATGACATCATCTTCCGGTATGGCGTTTCCCACTACATTGTCACTGATAACAGGAAGCAGTTCAAAAATGCTACTGTCAACCAATTCTGTTCCAGGCTCGACATCAAGCAAAGGTGATCAACGATGTACAACGCCCCAGCCAACAGTCTGACAGAAACCTTCAACAAAACTCTTTGCAAGCTTTTTAAAAAAGTTGTGTCAAAGTCGAAGAAGGACTGACATAAGCGCATAGGCAAAGCATTGTGGGCATACCGTACTTCCTTTCGTACCCCGATGCAAGCAACTCCATACTCCATTGTCTATGAGGTAGAAGTTGTTCTTCCACTCAAGCTCTAGATCCCATCACTCAGGATAGCAATCCAAGAAGGCCTCGCTAGTGACGATAACACCCATCTTCGCTTGGCGGAATTAAAAACACTAGATGAAAGACACCTCGAAGATCAGCAACGCTTGGAGTGCTATCAATACAGGTTGACTCGTGCTTTCAACAAGAAGATTCGTCCTCGATTCTTTCAAACAGGAGAGTTGGTATTGGTAGTCAGGCGCCCCATCATTTTCTCACACCGAGGAGGAAAAAAGTTCGACGTCAAGTGGGATGGACCATATGCCGTCAAAGAAGTTTACTCCAACGGTGTGTACCTCCTATCAACACCAGAAGGGCTCACACTCGGCCCTATCAATGGCAAGTACCTCAAAAGGTACTATGCCTAAAGCAAGGTCACACTCCTTGAAGAAGAAAAAAAATCATGAACTATGTGTGACTTGATCCTCCTTAGAGGGGTACGTAGGCAGCCTGAGTAGTTACTTTAGGTTCAGTCCGACAAAAAAAAGAAACAAACAATATTCTATGCAAATGATCTGGGAAACATGATATTATTAGGTGATACTCAAAGGAAAGCAGTACATGGCATAAGGCTGAAAAGGAGATTACTAAGTGTGAAATATCAAAAGAAAAAAAGTACAACTAGTAGAGGGTATCCAAAGCTCAAAGACATTGCAACAATTCCTCTCTAGTGACCTCCACCTACTGCAACTCCAAGGGTCGAGAAGCCATGAGCTCGCGATGAGCTAACAAGTCTGCCTGCTGCTTCAAGAAACTTGCCCTCAAGATTCTTTCCGAATTCTCCGCTCGCTCCAAGTGAGACTCTGCTTTCTGAAGAGAAGCTCGCGCCGATTCCACCTTTTTTTGCGCATTCGTCAAAATTGAAGTAGCATCTACCAGCTAGCGCTCCGCCTGACACAAACTCTCCTCAGTCGTCGCCAACATAAAAGGAGTACTCCCCTCTAACAAAGCCACCCGAAAGCGATAGGCCTCACTATCAGCCACAAGCAAGCTCATATGCGCTACGAACAAAGAACTATCCACCTTGAACTCTGCCAAACTTGTACAGAATTCGGCACCATTAGTGGACCACCAATCTTGGAGAGCGCCAAAACCCTTGTCCTGGAATGACTTAAGCGTGGACCTGATGTACTACCGGCAGCTATCAAGGAGGAACTCTGAAACTTTACTCTTAGGTCGCGAAGCTTGGCGAGGTGCCTCAGAATATGTGGGCAAAACTTTACCCACCACTATGGCTGCTATAGGAGCTATCTTCGCTATGGAGGCCGGCAAAGTGGGAGAAGCAGTGGACATAGCCGAGCCAATAGCCTTTTCCATCAGGCCCGAGGGAACAACAACTGAAGCATGCCCTCTATCAGCACTCGAAACTTCAGCCTCCTCACGAAAGGTCAAGGCATCAACATTAATGTCATCCAGATCCACGTCCCCACTGGGAAAGTTTTCCCCGCAAAGCCCAAGGTGGGTCAAGTCATCCATAGGAACATCCAAACCATACTTCCCAAGCATCTCTGGTACAGCTTCGGTAAGAGAACACTTCTGATACGCCTTCAAAGAATTCAACTCGCATTCCACTACTACAACGGAGTCTGCCAAAAGGAAAATATGTATTACTCAGCATGATGAAGCTCCTAAAATCAAAGGTGGAGCAAAGAAAAAAATTGATATATACCTGCAGTATCGGACAAAGCCATCCTAGACAGAGGAATCACCTCATCCCCCAAAAGTTCGGGCTCCTTGGCCAAAGCATCCTCTGCCTGGTGAGACATTCAAAGTCACCCCGCACGGAACGCACAGCTTTTGCCTCTTAGATGGGGCACTTTCAATGGCTGTTTTCTAGAGAATCGAATGCCTGAGGGCACTCACAGGGTCAACCCCTGACACGGGTGCCAAAGAAGAAACCCGGCGGGAACTGGGAAGATGGCTAAGAGTCTTCTTAGTCCTTTGATCTCCCAACCAGAGATACCGATCCTTCGATCCCACCAAAGGATCAAAATGGAAGTCTTTACGCTTACTACTCGCCAAAACATCAACAGGAAGGCCGGCAACTAGTGGGGATACATGCTCCTCAATCCATCTGCAAAAACATGGGGTCGCGGCATCCTTCAACCCTAACTTTGTCCCAGGAAAGAAGCTATAGCTAGTCGACCGAGCATAAAGAGTGGCCCAAAGACGGTATCCCTCCTGTGGGCCAATACGCCCCTGCAACCGCTGAGGTATACCAGGTACCTCCTGTCGAAATCCCTGTTGGCGAGCAAATCAATGAGGAGAATACTGTTTCACCTCCACCGTGTCTCATTGACGCTAAACCAAATAGCAGGTCGACAACTTACCATGTTCCAGTACAAGCCACCAGAAAGCTCTTCGTTATCATAAACTATCGACCTCTCTAGAGGCAAAATTGAGTGCTCGAACGTAAACTCAACGTTTGTGCCTCCCATCTTTCTCAAAAGTGTCCGAGCACACTCTTTCGAGCGTTCCCAACTAATAAAGGCACTCAAGATTCCTCCTATGCCTGGCAAGAACGACAAATCCACAGGATGCCCACTTCTGGCAAAAATCCCCTTCGGGAAATAAAGTGCAATCCAACCACAGGAGTAGTGTAGGGGACCAAAGGAGTTAGACATGACGACTTCTTCCTTAGCATTTTCCAAGCTAGACAAGCTCCAATACGTGCCACTGAGCCCTAGTATAAAGCAAAAATAGCTGGCACCAAGTTGAAGAGCTCTCTCCTTGCTATCTGGGATGCCACAAGAAAAATCCCAGGGCGGATGGCTTCACCATTGCAAGAAAGAACGAACCGACAAAGGATAATAGCCAACCCTGCTACTCGATAAATGGCTCGCCACTCCTCGCTGTCTCGCTCCAAGCCGAGAACTTCACACGTGTCTTGACTTCCAGCCATCGATTGTTTCATTCGGGCCAAAGAGTCAATCAGCCTCATAAAGGATAGTAGTGGAGGCTTCTTTATTTGGGTAATTCTCCACATCGGGTGCGCAGAGGGGGCCGGGGACTAGTATTCACCCACGATGAGTAACAAACTTGATCCGATTGATCACACGCTGCGATGATAGCATACGCCTTGAACAACAAGAGACAAGAGCTCGGGAAGAAACTAGAATCCATCAGATCCTCCAAGGCAGGTACCTCCTCCTGGTAATAATTCCTCACCTTGGGACATCCTGAGATGATGTGGATATTGCGGAGGAAAATCCCTATCTCCCCCGCACTGGTAAGAAACATATTGGTATCCAGGCACCAAAGCTAGTAGAGAGCCCAATACATCCCCTCAGGATGACTGTACTCTCGGCAAGCCAGTGCTAGGAACTTTGCCAAAGGTTTCATCTTGGGTTCTACTCCAAAATTTTTTGAAAGCTCGCACATCCACTCGCGAAAGCCGCATAGGTGCTGAACGTCCCCATGAGGCCGGCAGTCTACGCCTTATCGAGTCAAACGAGAACATATCTTCTTGGCTACTATCGGTGTGGGCACGAAGTCTTCAGCACAGTGATGGAAGGGCAAGCTCAAACTCAGATGAAAAAGATTCATGGAAATCGCCTCATCAGTGTAGACCTTCTCGCTTAGCTTCGATATCCCATAATCTGCGTCAGCAACTCCATTATCTATGATTCACTCATGAATAAGAATCTGGAGCATCGACAGACGATTATCCCTCTTTGAAGAACGGTAGCGATACACCCGAGTAAGGGGGAAGCGAAGGTACTTACTCTCAGCGGAGAAGTCCTCAGCAATCCACCCCGGAGAAACCAAAACTCTCGTAAGCTCGGGTCCTGAAAGAAAACAAGGAAAGGCAAGTCAAGTCCAATAAAAGCTAGCTAAGCCTGAAGAGAAGTAGCTAGTCAAGACCAAGAAAGAAGAGTCCAAAAAAAAAAACTTGCCTAGGGGGTCATCCATCCCTGTACTGCAGCCGACCCCTCTCGCGTGCACAGGCCACCAAAAAAAAAAACGAAGCCACGACCCCAAAAGGAGCCGCATCCCCCTCTCTCCCATCGTCACCCACAACCCGCGCGGGGACCACAAGCCACAACCCGGGGCCCGCAGCTCCCCTCCCCTGTTCGAGACCCGTAGCCCGCACGAGACCCGCCCACCTGCGCCCGCGTCCACCGTCCACTTGCGCCCGCGTCCACCGTCCACTTGCGCCCGCGTCCACCGTCCGCCTGCGCCCCGGCCACTGCCTCCTACACCCCACGCGCTAGAGCCCGCGCCACCCGCTCCCGGCCTCTGCACCGTACTAGCCGACCTTTGTGCCCCACGCCGTACGAGCCACTACCTGCGTCCCACGTGCTGGAACCCGTGCCACCCATGCCCAGCCTCCGCTCCACACGCTGCACCAGGCGCCACCCGCACCTGACCCACCGCAGCCCGTACACGTGCCCCTCCATGGCCGCGTTCGTAGCCGCCTGCGCTGCCAGTCATCGCCGCTGCTGCTACCTTCGCGAGCCAGAGAAGAAGAGGAAAAAAAAGAAAAAGAGCACGCACCTCTACTTCGACATGCCATCTCCATCAACTCAATCATCCATCCCTCCCCTTGTCGGACCCACCTTCGGGATGATCTTCAACTCGCACACCATCGACGATAAAGGAGGTGACAACTAGGAAGATGGAGCAAGTCCCATGCAACCCTAGGCAGCCCCTTTGCTGACGACCTTCAAGCACCGATCCTCCGTGAGAGCCGCCGTCACCGACGAAAAAGGAGACGACTAAGAAGACGGAGCAAGTCACGTGCAACCCTAGGTAGGCCCTTCCACCGCCGGTCTCCAAGCTTCAATCCCCCACAAGAATCGACACCTGATGAAAGGAGCAGAGGGGTAGGGGTCTTTAAATAAATCTCGACCCCATCCCAAAAAGGAATCAAGGACAAGTGCCATGCGTTTCCTGTGTGCACAAGTGCTACGCGTTTCTCACAAGCACACTCGTCCTTGAGGAGGCATTTGTAGACACACAAAATTAATCGCACCCGAACCCGACTCGTGTGCACCGACCCGAGGGCAAACCCGACACAAACTGGGGCTCATCGAACCCGGGCCAAGCCAAAGAAGAGGCCTGGTGGGCCCGCCCTCAAGTGGGGCCCACCCGGCCCCCCTTCCTGTGGGAAAGGAGCGGTCGGCCAAGGAAAAGAAAGAAAAAAAAATAGAAAGAAAAGGAAAGGAAAGAAAAGAAAAGAAAGAAAAGGAAAGAAAAGAAACGAAAGAAAAGGAAATAAAATAAATGGAAGAAAAGAAAGAAAAATAAAAATAAAAATAAAATCACCAAGCATGGGGGGAGGTTGCGTAGACGTCTACACAAACGTGGATCTACATCGATCCCTCGATCCGACGGACAAGAAAAGAAGTCGGGTCGCCATCGATTTAATGTGTAAGATTCAAATAAAGATTCAAAATGATAGAGCCATAACTACCTCGCCAGAAAAAGAAAGAAATAAAGATTAATTCCCTCTATAAATTAGGGAATAAATCTTGGGTAGCTATGGGAGAGATAATCAAGGGATTCAAATAAACCTTCCCATATCTCTCCCACCCCCCTTCACCTATAAATAGAGGGGGAGGGGGAAGGCTCAAGAGGTCGGAAAGAGGAGGCAAGGAAGTTCTACAAAGGGAGAGACTTGCTTTCAACGACCCAAGGCTTCATGAGGCTCTGGCAAGCTTACCTTATGAGAACGACTTAGTCCATTGAAAGTCCTCATCAACGTGAAGACCCTTGCACAAGAAGAGGTCGGAAGCTAGAGTCAAGAAAGCTCTGCAATGGAAGAGACTCACCTTCAACGACCCAAGGCTTCACGAGGCTCGGGCAAGCCCACCCTATGGGAACTACTTAGTCCATTGAAAGTCCTTATCAATTTGAAGACCCTTGCACAAGAAGATCAACCCTTCAACTCCATCCATAAATAAGAAAGCCCAAAGAAGAAGCCTTCAACTCCGAAGACGCCAGAAGCAAAGGCCAGAGAAGAAAATCGAAGTGGCATCACCCTGTCGTCTTCAATAAGCCTTCAACTCCGAAGATGCCAGAAGCAAAGGCCGGAGAAGAAGATCAAAGCGGCATTACCCTGTCGTCTTTAACAAGCCTTCAACTCCGAAGACGCCAAAAGGAAAGGCCAAAGAAAAAGATCAAAGCGGCATCACCCCGTCGTTTTCAACAAGCCTTCAACTCCGAAAACACTGAAGCAAAGGCCGTAAAAGAAGATCGAAGCGGCATCACCCCATTATCTTCAACAAGCCTTCAACTCCGAAGAGGCCAGAAGCAAAGGCCGGAAAAAAAAAATTGAAGCGGCATTACCCCGTTGTCTTCAACAAGCCTTCAACTCCGAAGAGGCCAAAAGCGAAGGCCTGAGAAGAAAATTGAAGCGGCATCACCCCGCCATTTTTAATATGCCTTCAACTCCGATAACACCCAGAGAAGAAGTTCAAAGTGGCATCACCCCATCGTCTTCAACAAGCCTTCGACTCCGATCACGCCAAAGAAGCCTGAAGAAGAGGAGAAGCCAAAGCCGATGCCACATCCGTCATTGCCAAAGCCCACCAAGCTGAAAGAAGAAAGAAGCCGTGGAGACATCACCATCGCCATTCAAAGAGAAGATCAAGCCAACGCCAGAGCAAAAGCCAAAGCCAGAAAAGCTGACGCAAAGTATTGGTAAAGCCTGTGCCAAAGCAACGCAAGTGCCAAAGCCAAGCAACTACGACGAACACGAGCAAAGCACCACATGTTCTATCCGATATGATGCGAAGTCCGGAAGAACTAAAGCATCGAAATTTTCTACCCTGTCATGTTCAAGCACAAGCACCAAAGCATCGCCAAAGCCAGAGCCACGCCAAAGCAAAGCCAAAGCTGAAGCAAAACCAAAGTCGAAGCCAAAGAACGATCGACGCTGCGAACCGACGATCAAGGACGCCGAGATCTAGCAAGAGCCGAGGGAAACACAAAGACCAAGGAGCGAAGCCAAAAACCCCCTAGCTGAGAAAGCACAAAGCACAAAAGGGACAAAAGCAACGACAAAGACTCCTTAGCCTCTCAAGAAACCTGTACCCTGTAAAGATCTCGGTTATGGGCAACCCCTTCAGAGGTCTCACATGAAGTAACGTGGAGACGCGAATCAAAGGGACCCTCTAAAGGATCCCTACCACCATCTCTTGATCAAATCTTCGCCACACCCGGCTCACCACCCCTGAGTCCCCGAGTCTCGGCCTTGTAATCTTTGTGTGTTCGAAATAAAGACGACCCAAATCTTTTTTTTTGCATATACAGTCCTATTAAAAACTTAGTAATTATGTTTGATCGATACAAAGGATTACTGTTTCAGATTCCATGGGTATTTCCTGTTGCCTTTTATGGCTATTGTGCTTTTCATATATCACAGAATCTTTATGAAAAATTCAATCAATAATGGTTGTACTCATTCGATAATGGCAACGATTCAAACTCTAAATAATGATGTATACGAATAGCTCAATGATATTGAGAAAGAAAGATGGACCAAAGCATATTTTCCTCGTATAAGGTATAATATAGTAACGACAAACTCGTCAGAAAGTTACAATAATGTGCTTAAAGATATCAAAGAACTACCAATCATTATGCTTGCTGAGGGATTCCGATTGAGGTGCATGGTTTGTGGTTTAAACGACGAAACTTAGTGGCAAAGATGACAAGTATACTAACTAATTGGGTTGAGACACAACTACAAAACGACATGGTAAGAGCTCGTCCCATAGATTGTTTTGGTATTAACGCTGATGAATTTATAATAAAAGTTCCACATGGTGACGATTATGTTGACTTAACCAAGCATACATGCAGTTGTTGTAAATTTGATGTCATGTCACTGCCATGTTCGTATACGTTAGCCGGTATTATAAAATACAAGTTAGATTTGTATAACTATTGTGCACACTACTATTCCGTAAATAATTATCGGTCAATATACAAAGAGTCAATCTTTCTGGTTGCAGATAAAAGTCAATGACAAACATCGGAGGAAATTAGTCTTGGTAAGAAATTATTGGCACCAATCATGAAGAATCCCGTAGGATGGTCAAAAAAGAAAAGAATGCTCTCTCAATGTGAAGAACACAGAACAGTTAAATGTGATAGATGTAAACGAACGAGGTATAACAAAAAGTCGATCATGTAACTTTTCTATTCCACCGCATTAGACATGTACTTTTGTTTAACTCTTGAGACAAATTTGTTGTATTTTTGTTAACTTTTGAGATAGACTAATTAGAAGTATTTTTGTTAACTATATTGAATAGTAAAAAAATATTATTTTAATGTTAATTGATTGAATTTGATGATGATCTGACAGAGCCTCTGAGTTGGGGGTCTTCTTTCAAGCTTAAGGTTGATAGGGGCATAAGCGCAATTCAAAAAGCATTGGCGCAGCTCCAGGCGTATTGGCGTAGAACCGGGTGCAGACATATACGCCTGAATTTACTGGGAATCTGAGTTTTTGAACTATTCTGTCAAGCTTAAGGCGTATTGGTGCATAGGCGCAGATCCAAGTGTTGGAATTGGATCTGCTTATCAGAGTCGCAGTGGAAGCAAAAGATAGATCCGAAGATCATACGGTGTATGTTTTATTACAATTAATTCTACAAAACAATCTACATGCAAATCTATGATCTTAGCATATGTGCGGACACCCTAGAGGCATACTACGATCTACGGAAGATATGCATGCATCTAGTTAGACGTTTAGAATCATCATACCTTATGGATCTATAATCCGGAGATGACGAAACGATGAAGAATCGCACTTGAATCGCAAGGGAAACTGTCGGATAGCACCTTGTCCTTTGCGAATTGAAGAATCCTCGAAATCCCGTCTCTGAGTGCAAGGATTACGAGCCGACGGAGGAATCCGTTGCGAAGACGATGGCTAGCCACGAGATCTCCTCTTTCTCTTTCTCTCTTCTTCCTTCTCCTTCCTTCCTCTTTCTTCTTCCTTCTTCTTTCTCTTTCTTCCTTGGCCGAAACCACAAAGAGGGAGAGAGGATGAGAGGTTCGGCCCTTTTGGAGAAGGAGGCACATAAGGCCGGTCCTCCCTCTCCCTATTCTCTTATAGGGCCGGTCCCCTAGTGCTACAAGCAACCTAGGGCCGGCCCTAGATGGATAGGGATAAGGGTGGGTCGGTTTTTAGGGTTTCCAATGCCTATCGTGAAGCCTGGACGAAAATGCCCTTCACGAAAAGTAAAAAAAACTGAAAGAGAGACTGAATGAGGTGCGCTACTCGGAATCGAGTTCCGTCAGTGCCTATGAGCTCCTGGAATTATTCCGCTCATTCTAAGATCCATATTCAATATGTTCTAAGCCATATTTCAGTATTTACCAAAATACCCCTACGGCCCTTAACACATATGAATTAGGTTCTTAGGCTCCGGGCATGCGCTCTAACGCGCTACTTCGCATTCAACATATCCATCTAGGTCGGGGAACAATTACTATACCCAACGACAGGGTGGAACCTTCAGGGTTCGGGATCTCTAGCTCTAACTGGATCCCTGATTAACTGTTCCGGTGACACACCGAAAGTTCCGTTAATCAGCCCTAATCCGATTAACCCGCGTAGCCACCCAGAGTGCGACGCGAGTTGAACTCTAGTGATCCCAAATTTATGTTACTCCCTCGTAACCATGTTCTCTACTATACTCCGATAATCCATAGTCCCTCCTATTACTGGTGCCATGATACGACTCGGGCGGTGGGGATCATCGTTAGATCCCGATCGATCATCTGACTAGGGTTTGATGACTTGTCATCTATAACACCACACACCTTCTGTGCTATGCCTAGAATCCAGAACATCGTCAGTCATACTGAAAACCACCAGGCCTGGGTTAATTATGTGGACAGATTGACTTATCAAAACACACCCATCCATCATTGGACGTCGTATAACCTATAGAGATTATATGTCACTCAAGTGCCAGCCGGGTAACCCAACGTACCGTGGTATTGGACTATGGAAGGTTCGTACACGTTGGCACATCAAAGCACCACACAACTGGTTGGCCTAGTGAATATGGTCCCTCAGGGTTAAGGGAAGATTATCTATAGTAGTAAGACGGTTTATGCACCAGTGTCTGAATCACTGAACTGTGCACCGTCTAGGTTTCTGTTCAACACGATCATCGTGCTTGGTCAGGTGAATAGGAATCCCATGTTCTCGTGGTGGAGACTTCACCACATCCTCTACCTGCCAACAGCTTGTTCTCGGTGAAGCGACCGGCATCACCTAAGCTGTGAACTAGTTCTAGGTCTACACAGAACTGGTCTACTGGGTCTCCCAAGCATGGATCCACTATGCACCTCAGTGGCCTACTGTGTTCCTTAGGGTCCTTTTATTATATGCGTATTAACATATACCATGGTAGTATTCTAATTAAAGCAATAATCAAAGGCATCTTTATTAATATTAATACAGAAAATCCACGCTAAGGACACACAAGCTACAACAATCTCCCACTTGGCCTAGCGGGGAACAACAATCTTAACACCCACGGCATCCACGTGCTTCTCAAAAGCCTTGGTCGGTAACGCCTTTGTGAAAGGGTCCGCCATGTTATCTGCAGACGCCACCTGAGTCACTGCAACCTCCTCTCGCTTCTGCAAGTCCCGGATAATGTAGTATTTCTGCTCGATATGCTTGCTCTTTGGGTGATATCTTGGCTCCTTGGGTTGTGCTACCGCTCCACTATTGTCACAGTAAAGGACAATAGGATCTTGAGCTCCCGGTACGCATCCTAAGTCCGTGAGGAACTTCTTAAGCCACACCGCCTCCTTAGCTACTTCGTACGCCGCAACGTACTCAGCCTCTGTCGTCGAATCCACGATGCATCCCTACTTCACGCTCCTCCAACTGACAGCTCCTCCTAATGAAAACACAAACCCTGAAGTCGATCTCCTGGATTCCGGATCTAATGCAAAGTCAGAATCCGTATATCCAATCGGTATCAGTTCCTGTGAAGAGTAAACTAACTCATAATCTCTCATCCTACGGAGATACTTGAGTATACTTTTCACAGCAGTCCAGTGCCCTGGACCCGGATTTGACTGATACCTGCCCATCATGCCTACTGCATAGCATATATCTGGTCTCGTGGACTGCATAGCATACATCAGACTCCCTACAGCCGAAGCATAAGGTATCTTCTGCATCTCTGCCCTCTCCTCAGGAGTCTTAGGACCCTGCTCCTTGGACAATTTCATTCCATGTCTGAATGGAACGAGTCCCTTCTTGGAGTTATGCATACTGAATCTGACCAAGATAGTATCTATATAGGTTGACTGTGATAGCGAGAGAGTCTTGTTCCGGCGATCTCGAGTTACCTTGATCCCCAGAACATAAATCGCTTCACTCAGGTCTTTTATGTCAAATTGAGAGGACAACCACACCTTCACTGTAGACAACGTTCCAATATCGTTTCTAATGAGCAGGATATCGTCTACGTAAAGCACTAGAAAAACTACTGCAGTCTTATCGCTCCTTTTATAAATACATGGTTCATCCATGTTCTGTTCAAATCCATAAGACTGGATAGCCTGATCAAAATGTATGTTCCAACTTCTAGATGCTTGCTTCAGTCTATAAATGGACCTTTGCAACTTGCACACTAGACTTTCCTGACCTTTTGCGATAAAGCCTGGAGGCTGAGACATATAGATGTCTTCTTCCAAATCCCCGTTGAGGAATACGGTCTTGACGTCCATTTGCCAGATCTCCCAATCATAATGGGTTGCAATGGACAAGAGAATCTGGATAGACTTAAGCATAGTCACTGGCGAAAAGGTTTCGTCATAGTCGATCCCTTCTCGCTGGGTATAACCCTTAGCTACTAGTCTAGCTTTGTAAGTCTCTACGGTACCATCCGGACCTCTTTTTCTTTTGTACACCCACTTACACCCAACAGGTTTAATATTGTGAGGCAGTGTTACAAGTGTCCAGACCGAGTTTTGGGACATCGATATCAGTTCTGCCTCCATGGCTTCCTGCCATGCTGCATGGTCAGAGGATACCATCGCTTCGTCATAGTTCAGAGGATCATCCTCCTGAAAATCTGGATCCACCAAAAAGGCTTCTCCAATATATCTATCAGGAGCACTTGTGGTCCTCCCACTGCGACGAGCCTACGATGGTTCCATAGGAGTCGACTCTACAGTATCGTTTATCTTAGTGGTATTGGCTCCCACTACGTTTTCTGTCTGCGTACTCCCATCAGTACCAAGTAATTTTTCAAGAACTACTTTACTGGTGGGCTTATGGTCTATTAAATAATCTTACTCCAGGAATACGACGTTCATCGAGATGACAACCTTTTTATCCTCATGATCATAAAATAAACCACCCTTTGTCCCTTTTGGATACCCAACAAACAGACATATCTTAGTTTTTGACTCCATCTTATCTCGCTTGTCCTTCCGCATATGTGCTGGACAACCCCAAATCCTAAAGTGTTGTAAGCTTGGCTTTCGCTTCAACCATAGCTCCCAAGGAGTTAGGGGTACTGACTTTGATGGAACAAAGTTCAAAGTATATGCTGCCGTCTCTAGGGCATATCCCCAAAAACTAGGTGGCAATATTGCATAACTCATCATAGTCCAAACCATGTCTAACAAAGTTCGATTTCTCCTCTCAGATACACTATTTTGTTGCGGTGTCCCTGGTGCAGTCAACTGGGATACGATCCCATGCTCACGCAGGTACCCAATAAATTCATCCGATAGGTATTCGCCTCTTCGATCCGATCGAAGAGACTTGATACTTTTACCCGTCTGCTTTTCTACTTCAGCTCTGAACTCCTTGAACTTATCAAAGGATTCAGACTTCCGCCGCATTAGGTATATGTATCCAAACCTCGAGTGATCATCCGTGGAGGTGATAAAATACTCGAAGCCTCCTATAGCACGGACACTTATGGGCCCACATACATCAGTGTGTACCAACTCTAATACCTCCTTAGATCTGCTACTTTTGGCTCGAAGAGATCTTTTAGTCATCTTGCCTTCCAGGCAAGACTCACACGTCGGTAGGCTTTCTGAAACATCTGGACTTAAAAGTCCTACCTTAACCAACCTGTGAATCCTGTCTGAGGCTATGTGTCCAAGTCTTAGATGCCAAAGGAGTATTGGATTATCTGAGGGATTTTTCCTTTTAGATGAATTAATCACACAAGCTTCAGTTATGTTATCCTACTTATGATTGGAGTTAATTACATAGAGACCATTCTGTATCTTTCCCTTACAAACAAAGGAACCATTCAATTTAATTGACACACCAGAAACATCAAATAAAACTGAAAAACCTTCATTATTCAATAAGAAAACAGAAATTAAGTTTCGTCTCAAGGACGATACATAAAGTATGTCTCTAAGTAATAAACTTCTTCCATCAAGAAACTGCAAAGACGACATCTCCAACTGCTTCGGTCTCTGCCACGACCTCAATTCCCATGCTTAGGATCATCTCCCTATCACCCAGTTTTCTTGTCTCCTTGAATCCCTGCAAATTATTGCAAGCATGGTTAGTGGAACCAGAATCCACAATCCATGAAACTGGAGAACAACTGGATGCTACAAGGGATTTCACTATGTGGATTTGAGATATACCTGTCTCAGCCTTTTTGGGAGCCACGCAGTAGTCGCCCTTCTAGTGCCCCTTCTTGCCGTATCGGAAACATTTTTCTTTGGGCTTCGCCGGACCATTCTGCGTAGGAACTTGCAACTGCACCTAGCCCATCTTCACGGGCTTCTTAGACTTCCTTTTCTGAAACTTACCTTTGGCTTTCAGAGAAGAGTTCCGCTCTATGTTCAGGGATTGGGCTCCTGCCTTCATCCCGTCCTCTACCGCCTAGAGCGCCGCTAGGAGCTCTGCGTTAGACATCTCCAACCGATTAAGGTTAAAGTTGGTAACGAAATCCTCAAACGTTCCTGACAGAGACTCAAGGAAAATGTCGGTCTAGATCTCCGTATCCAAGATGACATCGAAGGAACCAAGCTTGTTCACATAGCCAAACAATTTCAGCATATGATCCCAAACTAAAGTCCCCTCTGCCATCTTCGTGGACACTAATTTCTTGATGGTAAGGTAACGAGTTACCCGACTACGACCCTCGAACATTTCCTTTAGGTAGAGCATCATGTCTGAAGCGAAGGCCATGTCTCTGACTTGCTTCTGAAGGACGGTCTGCAAGGATGCCACTATATAGCACTTGCACATCTCATCAGTATCTAGCCATTCTTTTCATTCCTTCAACTGAGCCTCAGTTGTACTTGGTCCCGGCATGGCCGGTTGAGGGGTACTTAGGGCAATTGTGTATTTACCAACCCTTAGGATGAGCATCAAGTTACGCTTCCAGTCCTCGTAGTTTGGACCCATAAGTTTGTTATCATTAAGTATGGAGGCAAGGGGGTCGAGCTTGGTCATGATTTCTGTAAACAATGGTTCAAAGCAAAATTATGGTTTACTACAATCTATTTCATGAAATTTAGAAATAGATAATGTTTACTCCAGCCGCTATGTCTTTACTACCTCAAGTGGAGACATCCAGGAATCTAAATTCCCTGGGCTCGAGCACTGAGACTATCGGCCTTGAATTGGAGACAGCATCTCGGTGAGAGCATGCAACCGCTTCTGCCAATGGGGTTTTTACGACCCAGTCTTCATCAGAATTACCCATGGTAAACTGAAAGACCTCCCAGTCTCCTTTTGGCCAGCTTTATGTGACCCGCGTGCGCAGCAATGGCGGCTTCACACAAGCTTTCTGATGCTTCCCACAAATCTAGGTGGTATCGGCAGGGGGGTTCATAGGCTCCCGCGGTGCAGGAAAAAACCGTCACCCACTGCCACCGGCATCCTCCATGTCCCGTAGAAAACCACTAGGCGAACCAGCATGGAAGGAAACACAGCTCTCACCCGGTGGGAATATCGAACTGCGTACCTCCCATCCGGACCATTAGTCGGTTGATTGTGGAGGCCAGGGGCTTCCTTTTGGAGGGAACCTCTTACATATCCCTTTTTTATGAGGTTTTATGCATATCTAGAAAGGTCACGACCTCCTAGACTTAGACCCTAGTTTATCGTGCTTCCACTAGGATTACAAACCTTTCCGCAAAGCATTAGTCTCCTCGGAAAATATCATAATCCCTACCTTGAATACTCAGCTTTCGCCTTTCTTGCAAGGATCACATTACATAGATTCCAAGGATCCCGATACTTTACTAGTTTGCCCATAATCCTAAGATCTGGAGCCTAGCCTAAGGTCAACATGGAAATGACTCCCACTACGATGACGCCTCGTTTACAATTTGATGCCTGATGTCATAGTACATCTCATCTTATTATAGGTTTCGATGCTGGCCAAATAGGGACATCCGACAACCTCCGCCAGACCTCAACCTAATAGTGGCATAACCAAATCGTGATGAGTTTATACTACTATCAAATGTCATCTAGAAACGGGTATCACACAGTAAAATCTTAACCTAACTTGGTCGATAGGACCACGTGGGGAAAGGGCATCCCACTAGGGTTATCATACTTCTTATAGAGACATTAGTTAATTATCTCTAAATAAATCTAACACTGCATCTATCTCGGTGCACGATACTTGGCTATCTGAACTACCACGAGGGCGGTTACCATGTTTCCTTTTAGCTAGCCACCGGATTCACACGTGTTAGAACCATATAGAGACACCGATGAATCCATAAGCTTAGTGCCAACCCTAAGCCTGATCTAGAGACACACTCACAAGCAAGATAGATAATTAAAATTATCATCGGGGTTCTCTAAACACTAAGTAAAGAGAAACAACAGAAATAGCATCCAAACTGAATCAAGTCCAAGGTCCGACCCCTGAACCTGATTAGCACAGCCAAGATATCCTGCTCTTCCGTTCTGCACGATCTCTGACGACGATCCCCATCATCGCCAACGTGCACGATTTCACCGGGTCTTTGCACACCATGGTACCGCTTGCCCGAACTGTGGATGTAGCATCATCTTTTTCTTTTTATGACCGAAAAACTAACACGCTCCGAGCAAGTGCTCGTTCGTGTACAATTTCGCTAGAAAAAAAAGAAAACAATCCTAGAAACATGGCTAGGGAACCGAGGATGGTCAACCCCCACCCTTGCCCATCTAGAGCCATAAAATCCACAATCACAATAATAATCAATGCAAAAATTAAATACGGGGTCCGACCCCCGGAGGCATGCAATCACAGATTACTATTCAGTGCGACACCTGCAAAAAGACGATACATAGCACAATCCATATGCATGATCTATGCCGAAACCCGACGAAAATATATGCCATCATATATTCACATGATATTTTTCACGAATTCATGCATAAAACACACACCAAAGCATGCTCTGATACCAATTGTTGGAATTGGATCCACTTATTAGAGTCGCAGCGGAAGCAAAAGATAGATCCGAAGATCATACGGTGTATGTTTCATTATGATTAATTCTACAAAACAATCTACATGCAAATCTATGATCTTAGCATATGCGCGGACACCCTAGAGGCATACTACGATCTACGAAAGATATACATGCATCTAGTTAGATGTTTAGAATCATCATACCTTATGGATCTATGATCCGGAGATGATGGAACGATGAAGAACCGCACTCGAATCGCAAGGGAAACTATCGGATAGCATCTTGTCCTTTGTGAATTGAATAATCCTTGAAATCCCGTCTCTGAGTGCAAGGATTACGAGCCGACGAAGGAATCCATTACGAAGACGATGGCCAGCCACTAGATCTCCTCTTTCTCTTTCTCTCTTCTTCCTTCTCCTTCCTTCCTCTTTCTTCTTCCTTCTTCTTCCTCTTTCTTCCTTGGCCGAAACCACAAAGAGGGAGAGAGGATGAGAGGTTCGGCCCTTTTGGAGAGGGAGGCACATAAGGCCGGCCCTCCCTCTCCCTATTCTCTTATAGGGCCGGTCCCCTAGTGCTACAAGCAACCTACGGCCGGCCCTAGATGGATAGGGATAAGGGTGGGTCGGTTTTTAGGGTTTCCAATGCCTATCGTGAAGTCTGGATAAAAACGCCATTCACGAAAAGTGAAAAACTGAAAGAGAGACTGAGTGAGGTGCGCTACTCGGAATCGAGTTTCGTCAGTGCCTATGAGCTCCTGGAATTATTCCGCTCATTCTAAGATCCATATTCAATATGTTCTAAGCTATATTTTATTATTTACCAAAATACCCATACGGCTCGTAACACATGTGAATTAGGTTCTTAGGCTCCGGGCTTGCGCTCCATCGCGCTACTTCGCATCCAACGTATCCATCTAGGTCGGGGAACAATTCCTATACGCAACGACGGGGTGAAACTTTCAGGGTTCGGGATCTCTAGCTCCAACCGGATCCCGGTGATACACCGAAAGTTCCGCTAATCAGCCCTAATCCGATTAACCCGCGTAGCCACCCAGAGTGCGATGCGAGTTGAACTCTAGTGATCCTAAAATTATGTTACTCCCTCGTAACCCTGTTCTCTACTATACTCCGATAATCGTTAGTCCCTTATATTACTGGTGCCAGATACGACTCGGGCGGTGGGGAGCACCATCAGATCCTGATCGATCATCTGACTAGGGTTTGATGACTTGTCATCTATAACACCACACACCTTCCGGTGCTATGCCTAGCATCCGGACACATCGTCAGTCATACTGACAACCACCAGGCCTGGGTTAACTGTGTGGACAGATTGACTCATCAAAACGCACCCATCCATCACTGGACGTAGGATAACCTGTAGGGATTATATGTCACTCAAGTGCCAGCCGGGTAACCCAACGTACGGTGGTATTGGACTATGGAAAGTCCGCACACATTGGCACATCAAAGCACCACACAACTGGTTGGCCTAGTGAACATGGTCCCTCAGGGTTAAGGGCAGATTATCTATAGTAGTAAGACGGTTTATGCACCAGTGTCTGAATCACTGAACTGTGCACCGTCTTGGTTCCTGTTCAACACGATCATCGTGCTTGGTCAGGTGAATGGGAATCATATGTTCCCATGGTGGAGACTTCACCACATCCTCTACCTGCCAACAGTTTGTTCTCGGTGAAGCGATCGGCATCACCTAAGCTGTGAACTAGTTCTAGGTCTACATAGAACTGGTCCACTGGGTCTCCCAAGCATGGATCCACCATCGCCTTAGTGGCCTACTGTGTTCCCTAGGGTCCTTTTATTATATGTGTATTAACATATACCATGGTAGTATTCCGATTAAAGCAATAACCAAAGGCATCTTTATTAATATTAATACAGAAAATCCATGCTAAGGACACACGAGCTACAACACCAAGTGCATTGGTGCATAATCAGGCGCAGACGTATACGCATGAATTTACTGGGCCTTGAGTTTTGGGCTCTTCTGTCAAACTTAAGGCGCATAGGTGTAGATCTAGCCGAATTGGTGCCATTCCAGTCGCATTGGTGCAGAACTGGGCACAAACGTATACGCCTGAATTTGCGACCTCTGAGTTTTGGGCTCTTCTATCAAGCTTAAGGCGCATAGGCGTAGATCTAGACAAATTGGTGCAGTTCCAGGCGCATTGGCGCAATACCGAGCATAGACGTATACGCCTGAATTTACTGGGTCTCTGAGTTTTTGAACTCTTCCGTCAAGCTTAAGGCGTATTAGTGCATACGCGCAGCTCCAGGCACATTAGCGCATAACCTTGACGTATACGCTTGAATTTACTGGGGACCTGAGTTTTTGAACTCTTTTGTCAAGCTTAAGGCGCATAGGCACATAGCCAAGCGCAGACGTATTCGCTTGAAGTTGCTGGGTCTCTGAGTTTTGGAGCTAATATGTCAAGCTTAAGGTGTATACATAATAACACATAACACAAGTCTACAACCACAACCACAACCACATAACACATAATAAAAGTCTACAATAACACATAATACAACCACAACCACAATCACAACCTATAATATAACACAAACATGGAACCACATAACTACAAGCATTGTCCAAAATAGAGCAAAAAACAAACAGCCTTAAACCTTGTCCAAACATGGAAATTTGTCCACATCAAGTATTTAATAGATCTACCTTGTTCAAATAGCCTTAGACCTTGTCCAAACCACCAACACCCACAACCAATAATATTACAGACCTTATACACATAAAGTACTCAAATAATACAACCTTGTCCAGACCACCAACACCCACCACTAATATCCATCGGCTTGAAATTAGTCATCAACACGCCCCATCAGCAATTGATAAGCTATCCTCCTTCTGATGATCGTCATGTCTGCTTGAGCAAAATCTACTTGTTTATTTAAAGTGAAGTAGCTGACATAGGCCATCAGTAAAATACCACAATCCCATCTATAATATAAGATAGAACATGAATGTATATCAATTAATTTTAATTCAAAATAATATAACATTATTTAATAAAGGAATATATTTACCTATTAGATTGCATTCTCAATTCCGATGGATAGTTCTATATTTTCACTCCGTCGGACCCTCAGGAGAGAGAGAGAGAGAGAGAGAGAGAGAGAGAGAGTGAGAAAGAAAGAGAGAGAGAGAGAAAGAGAGGGATCGAGTGCAGTGAACCTCCTAGCGTCCCTGCTGAGCGTCGTTGAGCAACAACCTCGAGCGGCCCTTCAAAACCTTCTCCGTCACCCTTCAAAATCCTCGCAGTCGCCCTCGAGCGGCCCTTCGAAATAGTTCGGGCCATGGGGTATTAAACCCTTGGGCCGAACCTCGGGCCGAACTGAAGAAAAAAAAAAAACAGGTTGGACTCGCCTGACTCGCCCGAATCACAAGCGGGTAAGTCCGAGTCTGTGCTAACCCGAGTCTTAGGGTGAGTCGGCTTGATTTTTTCCCAATCCGAGTCGACTCAAGCGAGTCGGGCCGAGTTTTGGTACCATGGTGCTAACGTCAAGCGAAGGGGCCTTTGAAGTTCAGGAAAGGGGTATATAGTAATTGTAGACTTCAACCTAATAATTCAATGTGTTCAGAAAAGTGCATAAAGGGTTGATTTGCAGGTATTAAGTTTCCTTCCAAATCCCCAATAATTTAGGAAAAGTTGCATTCACCTTCTGTCTAACTTGAGGATCCATTCCATCATCCATGCAAATTGTTTGAGCCATATATATATATATATATATATATATATATATATATATATATATATATATATATATATATATATATATATATATATATATATATATATATATATATATATATATATATACCATGAAGACCATGAGGAACCAACACAAAGAGTCTTGCATTATGCTACCTCCAGCGACCACGACTCTTTTTCCCAATGTGGTGTGTTGTAGTACATGGAGCACCAAATCATTCGAAGGGACTTTTGCATGAGGAAGCATGTTCTTTGGCTGATAAAGAAGAAGCATGTCACGGATATATTTTCTTGATGATAACAAATGACGCAATATGCAGGGGGAAATTGTCACACATGCATGATTTGTCTGCCGCCTGACCAAGAAAAATGTCACTTTTAAGAGTGTATGCGCAGAAAAAGATTCGGGTCGTCTTTATTGCAAACACACAGATGCCGGGACCCGGGGACTCGGGGGGTGGTGAGCCGTGTGCGGCGAATATTGATCAGGAGATTGTGGGAGAGATCCTCTTGAGGGTCCCTTTGATCCGCGTCTCCACGTGGTATTCGTGTAAGAGCTTTGAAGGGGTTACCCAGGACAGAGGTCTTTACAGGGTGAGGGTTTCTTGAGAGGCTGAGGAGTATCGGACATTGCTTTTGTCCCTTCCATGCTTCGCGCTTTCTCGGCTAGGGGGGGTTTTTGGCTTCGTTCTTCGGTCTTTGTGTCTCCCTTAATCCTTGCTAGACCTTGGCGTCCCTGATCGTCGGTTAACAGCGTCGATTGTGCTTTTGGCGTCGGCTTTGGCTTTGGCTTTGCTTTGGCATGGCTCTGGCTTTTGCTTTGCTTTGGCGCTTGCGCTTGAACATAGACGGGTAGAGACTTGCGATGCTTTAGTTCTTCCGGACTTCGCGTTGTGATGCAGATGAGGCTACTACGTCCAGATTTGCTACAGCTGAGGGCATATTTTCATCCATGCCGGAGATCCAGGAAGCCGATCGTCGATCCGTCTGCACCAATGGAAAGCCCATTCGGAGATCTACAACTTTGGTCTTTATTTTATTTCGATCCGACCAACGGATCTTTAGTTATTTACATTTTTATTTCTAGTTTGGGTAGGTGCGAGCCATGTTCGAATCCGGTTCGAGCCACAGATGCCGAACTGACTCGTTTCTGTGTTTACTTTTTAGCCGTAGGATTTTAAGTTAGGATAGATCTCAATGGATGAGATTTGAAGGAAATCAAAGAAACCCAAAACCCTAACCTAAATCCCAACCGGCCGGCCCCCTCTCTCTCTCTCCCGCGGACACACCCGGCTCCACCTCTCTCACCCGCGCGTCCCTCTCTCTCTCTCTCTACCCGACCGGCCCCTCTCTCTCTTTCTTTCCTTTCTTGTTTCCCTTGTTTGTTTCCCCTATAAGTTCTAAAACCCTAATTGAGAAAAGAGAGAAGAATATGAATTGAAACCCTGGAACGGAGAAGCGTTGCGCTTGTTCAGTGTATCCCTTTCGAAGAATTCCTCTTTGCTTTCAGTCTTTTCTTCCTTCCGCAAGCTTCTACCCCGTCGCCTCACCATTCGTCTATGGCTTCGCGGAAGATCGACACGGAGTTTCTTCGTCTTCAAAGATCAATCATCTCAGCTTCTTCACCCCTTCTTCTGGACCACGCCTTCCCTTCCGCACCTTTCATCTGCATCAACGGAGTTCCCGTCAGCCGCCGGCATTGACCAACGCACGGTTTGGATTATCCTCTGATACTTTTCATGTGATATTTTCCTTTTCCTTAACCGGCCTTATTGCTGATTTCGTATTAGGGTTCCTAATATTTGTTTTCCGAGAATCTCATCCATTAGGGTTTATCGGTAGATCTTGGGTTGTTCTTGAAACATTGGCTTATTACTTTGAGATTGTTATTGCTATCATTGCTGGAATTCAGTTATTATAATCTGAAATTAATGTTCATCTTGTCATTTTTATTATTTCGTAAAATTAAATATGATTGGGGTAATGAATGGATGATGAACTATGATCATAGGCTTTGCTGAAATTTGTTTATATATGCTGAAATCTGATTTTTAATGCCTTAAATTCTGCACTTGGATTTATTTAAGCATCCGCATCCCATCAAGTTGGTATCAGAGCGCACTAGTCGTCGCGTCCTTACGCAACGGCCGGTCCTCTCGCATTATTCGCATCATCGCATGTTTGCTGAAATTTTTTTTTATTTTCCTTCTTTCATTTTAGTTAGTGCCTTGCATTAATTAGTAACACGCACCGCGTGATCGCATACATTTTAGGACCATCCCTTTCTCTCTTGAGTGAATCGATAGCATCTACTAGACAATCCATAATGGCTGGATCTTCTCCACCCCGTACTTGGCAAGATGCCTTCATGAGGCAACAAGAGCACATGGATAGGCTTCAGACCCAAATAGAAACCTTGACCTTAGCCTTCACTAATTCCCAAAATCAACCCCGACCCCATCGCGAACCCAGGACTAGAGCGTCGCCAGGGCATAGTGAATTAGATCTAGAGTCCGGAGGTGACATCGTCAGTTCCTCTGATGGATCTGATAGACGAAGTAGGAGAACTCATAGGAGATCGAAATCCCATTGGGGCTGGGATCAGGGCATTAAAATAGAAATTCCTGAGTTCGAGGGTAGGATGGATCCCGAAGAGTTCCTAGAATGGGCCGAGCGAATCGACCAATACTTTGAGTGAAAGGAAATCCCCCGCGACAAACAAGTCAAGTTTGTCAGCCTTAAACTGAAAGGTCATGCACTGATCTGGTGGAAACAGTTGCAGACCACTAGGGGTAGAAACGAAAAAGAGAAAATTTCCACGTGGACACACATGCGAGGAAAAATGCAACAGAAGCTCCTCCCTTCTGATTTCAAGTAGAATGTGTTCCAGAAATTTCAAAACTTGCGACAAGAGCACAAATCAGTAGATGACTACACCAATGAATTCTACAAGCTCCAAGCTCGCAATGATCTGCATGAAGATGAAGAGCAGAGCGTCGCTAGGTATGTTAATGGTCTTAAGCCTTCAATTCAAGAGGTGTTGTCCCTTCACGACTTGTATCAGGGCAGTGATGCACACCGTCGGGCTAAGAAAGTCGAGTCTCACCACTCCCGATCTGCGTCCCGGCGATATGACAACACTAGGTCACCATCCGGATCTATTAGTAGACCACTCCCTGGACTTCCACCTGTAGCTGGTATAATTTCTGCACCCACTGAGAAGGGTAAAGGAGTTTTAGGACCCAACCCGAGCCAGATTAAGTGCTTCAAATGCAACCAGCCGGGTCACAAGTCAGCCGATTGTCCTCGCCGTCAATTCCATCCACAGACAAATCTTGCGGATAATGACGAGGATAGTCATGAGTCTGAAGGGGAACACTTCAATGACCTTGTCTTGGAGGGAGATGATGTGACTGCACCACTGTTGGTTATTCACCAGTCGACATCACCCCAGGCACCTAAAGCGTTGTTACCCCACGAGCTCTGTAGAGGACCCCCTAAGCCACACTGCAAGAACCAAAGGTTCGAGTTGTTCTGAACAGTCTGCAATATTAATGGCATGGACCTTTGCGTCTTGATCGATGAAGGTTGCACCACCAATCTGATCAATGAAAGGGTAGTTAGGAGCAAGAAATGGAAAGTTAAACCATTGGCTCACCCTTACAAAACATCCTGGCTAGACAACACCACGAGCAAGCTGGTAACTCATTGTTGTTTGGCAAAGTTGTCCATTGGGCTACAATATCGAGATAAGATCTGGTGCGATATCCTTCCGTTAGAGGTCACTGATGTTATCTTAGGGCATCCATGACAGTTCGACCGAGATGTCCAACATCACGGAAGAGCCAACACCTATACCTTCCTTAAGGACGGCATCAATGTCACTCTATGGCCTACATGTTTTAGGAGACACCGATCCCACGCACCTCAAGCCCTTCTGAGTCAGAGTCCGTCCGTGCCACCATTCGCTGAAAGTTTAGTTGGGTGTTCATCTGATTTACTAAAATTTGATAAGGGATTAGACAACATTTTGCATTCCATCGCCTGCACATCGCATTTAGAGTCTGTAGGCATTCATAGCACTCGCATTCATCATTTGCCTGACATCCATACAATCATAGACCAATCATATGTGCATCCATGTCATCCAAGTGTTGAGTTTAACCTTAAAGACGATTTTGGCATGTTTGATCATTTTTCGATGCAAAATACTTATGAATCATGCTTTCAACTTTCAGCCAACCCATCATCTTTAACTTTTCGAAATCATAACAAGTGGCATGATGAGTTCTTTAATTTCTTATTTTATTCACTGCATCCCGATAATGATTGCATCACATATCTTCGTCGTCTTCTAGAATCCACTTGTTTTGCACTGTGCGCAGGCCACTTTGGGCAACACATAATGCACCCGCAACCCAGGGCCTTTCAAATACACCATTGCCTATCGCGCAAGCCGATGACCCGCAGCACATTATGCTCCAGCGGCCTTTCTTTTTACATGTCATTTGAATTTCATGTCAACCCAAACTCCTATTATCACATGAAATTATCTGAGTATTTTGACGATCTTATCGTGCCGCGGAGGATGTTGGTTTTGGCTTTCAGGTCTTCGCTTGGCGTCGAGGGGCAGGGGATACGAGATGGAGTTGCTGCATACTTGAGGCGGATCACTTGGCCACCAGACCCGGGAGAGCAGATTCAGCGGTTGTAGTTACTACCAGGAGAGCCCCCGCCGGATCCAGGACCTTGCTCGACAGGAGTCGAGTTCTTTTGAGTCCGGGGGACTTAATGCAGACGAGCCTACTACGTGCAGATTTGCTACAGCTGAGGGTGTATTTTCATCCGCGCCGGAGATTTAGGAAGCCGATCGTCGATCCGTCTGCACCAATGGAAAGCCCATTCGGAGATCTACAACTTTGGTCTTTATTTTATTTCGATCCGACCAACGGATCTTTAGTTATTTACATTTTTATTTCTGGTTTGGGTAGGTGCGAGCCATGTTCGCATCCGGTTCGAGCCACAGATGCCGAACTGACTCGTTTCTGTGTTTACTTTTTAGCCGTAGGATCTTAAGTTAGGATAGATCTCAATGGATGAGATTTGAAGGAAATCAAAGAAACCCAAAACCCTAACCTAAATCCCAACCGGCCGGCCCCCTCTCTCTCTCCCGCGGACACACCCGGCTCCCCCTCTCTCACCGCGCGTCCCTCTCTCTCTCTCTCCCCGACCGGCCCCTCTCTCTCTTTCTTTCCTTTCTTGTTTCCCTTGTTTGTTTCCCCTATAAGTTCTAAAACCCTAATTGAGAAAAGGGAGAAGAATATGAATTGAAACCCTAGAACGGAGAAGCGTTGCGCTTGTTCGGTGTATCCCTTCCGAAGAATTCCTCTTTGCTTCCAGTCTTTTCTTCCTTCCGCAAGCTTCTACCCCGTCGCCTCACCATTCGTCTACGGCTTCACGGAAGATCGACGCGGAGTTTCTTCATCTTCAAAGATCAATCGTCTCGGCTTATTCACCCCTTCTTCTGGACCACGCCTTCCCTTCCGCACCTTTCATCTGCATCAACGGAGTTCCCGTCAGCCGCCGGCATTGACCAACGCACGGTTTGGATTATCTTCTGATACTTTTCATGTGATATTTTCCTTTTCCTTAACCGGCCTTATTGCTGATTTCGTATTAGGGTTCCTAATATTTGTTTTCTGAGAATCTCATCCATTAGGGTTTATCGGTAGATCTTGGGTTGTTCTTGAAACATTGGCTTATTACTTTGAGATTGTTATTGCTATCATTGCTGGAATTCAGTTATTATAATCTGAAATTAATGTTCATCTTGTCAGTTTTATTATTTCGTAAAATTAAATCTGATTGGGGTAATGAATGGATGATGAACTATGATCATAGGCTTTGCTGAAATTTGTTTATACATGCTGAAATCTGATTTTTAATGCCTTAAATTCTGCACTTGGATTTATTTAAGCATCCGCATCCCATCACATCGTATCGGCTAGAACGTGCGGTGCTTTGCTCGTGACCGGCGTAGTTGCTTAGCTTTGGCACTTGTGTTGCTTTAACGCGGGCTTTACCGGTGCTTTTACTTTGGCTTCTTGCATTGGCTTTTGCTTCGGCATCGACTCAATCTTGACTTCGAACGACGATGACTACTTCTTTAAGGCTTCTTTATTATTCCGGCTTACTTGACGGTTGTGGCATCTGCTTGGCTTCTCTTCTTCTCCGAGCTTCTTTGGCGTGATCAGGGTTGAAGGTTTCTTTTGAAGACGACGGGGGTAGCACCGATCTCCGTACGACGGTTGTAGCATCGGCTTTTATTGATGATGACGGTGGGGGTACCACCGGTCTTCGTGCGACGGTTGTAGCATCGACTTTTGTTGATGAAGACGGCGAGGGTAACACCGGCTTCGTGCATCGGCATTTTATCATTCCTCTTTCTATCGATATATATTAGTTGGGTGCCAATTTTAAATAGGTGGGTGCCTAGAACGGTGCCCTCCTCACGTTTGTTCGACTGTGCGAGGGATTTCCATAGCTTCAGCTGCACGAACGGTCCTCTGGTAGTACGTAACCACTAGAGCGAAGAGAAATCAGAGCTCGATTTGTGTTCCTCTCTCCCTCTCTGCAGCTCGATTGAGCTACTGGGGGGGTGGGGGGATTTGCTTCTTCTCCATCATCTCGCCCTAATCTTTCGACCTCCAGCAACGTGGGTAAGCTCATCCTCCCCTCTTTTTATTGTGGGTTTTATGGTTTCTTGATTTATTTGTAGGAATCTTGATTCAGGATTGGGCGACATATCGTTATTCCTAGGTCTAATTTGGCTTTTGAATCGGATCGGTTCGAGTTTCTAGGGTTCTGTCTAATTAGGGTTTTGAGTGTTTAGAGTCTGAACTGAATCCGGGAAGAAAAAATGTTTTTTATATGCTGGAGATTTGGTTCAGGAGCACTGATTCTACTGAGAGGATGAGTTGAAACAGCAAGGCTGATTACTAGGGTTTTACCAACTTCCTCAACTGTGTTGTTGTGCTGTCTGTCAGGATCCGCGCAGGTTATATAATTTTTATATTGATGATATATTTCATGGGTCTTGAAATCTGGATTGCCCAACATTTCTGATGAGTATTTTCAGTGGATTTTGACTTTCAAAACTTCATTTTTTTGACTTTCTACGGGTGTTTTCATGTTGGTTACACTGGTTCTTGCAGTATCTATTAACCACTGTCAATGGGTTTTTTTTTTTTTTTGGGTTTGGTTAGGTCTTGAGATCAGTCTGGAATGAGCTTTTTGTTAGGGGAAAAGGATTTGATTTTGATCTAAGGTATAGAAGCTTCTGGCATGGAGACGACGGAGGCTGCTCCGAATTCACTCGGTCCACGCTTTGCGCCTGAGGATCCAACACTCCCAACTCCCTGGAAAGGCCTGATTGATGGTAGCACAAGCCTGTTGTACTACTGGAATCCCGAGACAAATGTTACCCAATACGAGAGACCAGCTCCTCCGTTGCCGCCTGGCCCCCCTCCCTTGGCCTCCACACCGAAGCTGGCCCCGATCCCCGTGGTTTGCAGTCTGCTGCCCAAGGGCACCATGCAGCAGCAGCAGCAGCTGGGTCAGCAAACGGATCAGCAGCCAAGCAAGCAGATGCCGCTTCAGCATACCCAACCCATGCTGTATCAGCAGGCACCACAGATGGTGAATCAGGTGGCCCAGCAAAACCAATGGCAGCAAACCCAGCAAATCCCACAGATGCATATGCAGAAGATCCCATACCCCCAAGTTTCTTACCTGCAGGGGCAGATGATGCCGCACCCCCATGGGCAAGAACCACAAGCTCAGCGCCAGCAACCACAAGGTCCGCAAATCCCATGTCAGCAGGTGCAACAAATACAGGGGCCTAATATCGGGCAACAACCACTGGAGCGTCATATTATGCATTCGCAGGGACAACAATCGCTGGGGATGCACATTATGCATCAGCAGGGACAACAACCAACGGTATCACAAATTGCGGAATCCAAGATTCCACAAAGCGCACACGAGCAAGGGCAACACCCACAAGGACAGTACAGTGCAAATCAGCAAGGGCATCAGGTTGGTTTTCCAAGGGTTGAGGAGTTCGGGCATCAGGAGGGAAAACATGCCAGTTTTTCTCTGCAATTGGTCCAACAGACTGGCGTGATTCCTCCTAGTCATCATCACCTGCAAGGTGCAGCTCCTGGGGCTCAGTTATCACCGGTTGGAGTCCCTTTAGCACAACCACAGTTTCACCTTAGTTTGCCATCTTCTGTTACTATGCAACAGAGCGGGGCTTCATCTATTCAGTTGCAGCAGCCGGGAATTGATGCAAGCTATAGGCAACGGCAAGTGGGCTGTACCCAGGTTACCAATCAGATAGGGCACTCAGTGGTTTGTCCTCCTATGGGATTCAACATTGGATACAAAGAAGACGAGCGTGAGACATTGGGAAATGAATTTCATTCTTCTAACAGGATCGGAGGGTCAATGATGTCCCCACAGCAAACAATGCTTGCAACCCTTCCCCTTGCACGGAATGAACAGGTGCACTTTTTTCCTTTATGTTTCTGTCTTTTGTTGAGCTCTTCTGTATTAAGTTAGACTGGGATGCATCTAGAACGGTGCATTATTTCCATAGGCGCTTAAGCTGCAGCATGCATGAGTTCGAGAACCTAAGACATTTTAATTCGTTCATAGTTAATTCTAACCTGAAGGACTCACTCTGAGATTGGTAAAGAGCTAAATCATGAATATATAAAACCTATATTAGGATAATCACATATAGACTGTTAGCAGGCTGCTGGCCATAGTCTGTTATTACCATAGGTCCATAGAAGCTCCTGATATCAATGACAGACTTTTTGTACAGTCCAACCCTTGCATAATATATTATGATCACATATTTTCCGAAACATGGTTCAGTGGTATCTAAATTTAGCCTTAACGTAAGTCATTTGTGACAATTCAGAGACATTTTCTTATGATCCACGTAAAGGTAAATGACCAATCAATTATTACATGTTTCATGTTTGGGTATGTGTTTTTTTAGTATGCTTTTACATAATATGTGCTTTTTTGTACTACCCAACTTTTCTGCTTTATAGTGATGTTAACCCGATGATTAGGTTTATGGACATATGGGAGTTAATGTTTTAGGCTTTCGATTGGAGGTGTTGAGTGGAGAGTATGGCCTTGCTGTCCAGAAATTCTGCAGATGGCAAATTTGGATTCTAGAGGTATTATGAGAGGATTATGGCTGTGGTTTTGTTGTTTAGGGATTCTAGAGTTTTAAGCATAATGTAGATTGGACTTGGGTAGGTATCAAATTGAAAGATCCTATGCTGATTTGGCTTCGGTAGGCTAGTTCTTTGGAGTATGAAGCCACTTGATAGTTGATACACACACGATTTGAGAAAGGTTCCAATTCGTGGTAGGCTTGTTGATTTTGTTAATCTTTAGACTTTAGGTTAAGATTTTTGTGTTGTACCACCGTACCACCATCACATGATGTGAGGGTGACTTAGTTATGTGTGTCTGAAGTACTAGGCCTCTTAGGGATTGTTTCGGTTCCCCTTTGGGATGCAAACTTCGAGTGCTTGTTTCCAGTCTAGAACAGGGCAACAAACAAAACTTGGATATATTTGCTTCAAACTTGTTTGCTGCAAATTAGAGTGTAGAATAAAGTTCCAATACTTAAGGGCTAGTAACAATAAAATATTGCATTAATAAGAACAAATAAGTCCATAAAGATTCAAAAAAACTTATATAAAAATGGATAAATAATAAGGTGAAACCCAAAAGGTTAATGCTAGCGGGCTCAAATATTAAGCATATAGACTCGATAACTAAAAAATTCAGACCTAAAAATGATATCAACAAAATAAAATAATAAAGGATAAAATGAAATATGCTATATGAGGATGAAGATCTAAAGCGTTAGTATCTCTCGGTCGTTCCTCAAATGTCGTCGGCCAAGCCTTCCAGTGTTCTAAAAAGTGGCCCATGCGGCCGCCTAGGCGGTGCCTAGGTGCTAGGCAGCCTCCCACTGTCCAGCCTAGGCCCTAGGCGCTCCAGAAAAGCGGCCAAGCTCCCATGTGGAGCTAGGTGGGGCAAGGTGGCCTCCTAGGTGGTCTAGGCGGGCTGAGGTTGGCCAGGCGGTCTAGGCGGGCTGGGCGGGTTCAGGCGGGCTCTTTAGCGGTAGTCACTCTCTTGATCCGGCCTTCCTCAGTGGTAGTCCCTCTCTTGGATCCAGCCTTCCTCAACGGTGGCTCACCCCTTTTTTTAAAAAAGAACTAAAAAAAAGCCAAAATGGCGCCTAGGCGGCCCCCCACCGCCCGACTAGCGCCTAGCTCTTTTTAGAACCTTGGCCTTCGGCCCTCAAGCGATCCCTAAATGAGAGTGAAGCATAAATGGAGGTAGAAGATGGATTAGAATAAGTTAAGTAATAAACATGACAGAGTTTTGGAAAAGAAGAGGGTGATATTAGCAAATATGCCCAAAGAAGAAGTGTAAAAATTAGAAATAAGTAAATTGTTGGAAGGGTGAATGAGTTAGGAGGTGGCCAAGAAGATAGGGGAAAGAAGGTAGATGACAAACCATGGGGATAAGGGGGATAAACCAGTGATGGTCAACACTTTGGTTTGTGTGTGTGTGGGTGGATTGGGGGGGTCAATCATCTCCAGATTGTGGCCGACTATAAGATTCAAAAGACTCCTATAAGGGGCCGGCCATATGAAACCTAGAGGGAGAGGGAGTCTTAAGTATGGAATGATCCCTCCCAAGGTATGTAGGTCGTCTGAAGAAATTGCTTCAGATTCAGTCTGAGGTAAAGAAGAAAGACTTCATCTTCTTCGACGGTCTTCTCCACATGACCATAAATCTTGTGAGGTAATATTCTTATAATCCTTAGGTTATTTGCATGTGCTTTAAATTTTTAAAGTCATCTATATCACTTTCTACTAGAAAGCATATGCCCCGATCTATAGTTTTAGATTGCTTTCGCCGTGCACTCGGTTATCCAGTTCTTTTACCCCCCCACCACCACCACCACCACAACCACACACACACACACACAACATCAATTTCCCATTGGGGTCTCCTAATTGATATTTCCAGAGGTCTTGATGATCTAGTGGAGGCTTGGAGCCGATAAAATATTACCACTTCCAATAAGCGATTGGTTTTACGCAGTTTGAACCCATCCTGAAGTCTCATATCTTGTATGTCATGACGTGACGACTACAATGGAAGACGAGAGTGGGATTGGAGATTTAGTGGAGGATGCTCTTGATGCGGTTCTAGTTGTGCTTTATAAACTACAATATTTCTATAAGAGCTATAGAAGACTAAGATTGTCATCCTGTTTACCTCCACATTATCGGCTAGTGTCCATTATGATGCTATGCAGAGATGAGTTGACCGTGATAGAGTTTGATGACAAGGATCATGGGTAATATTGGTCTCTTTTTTTTACATATTTTCTTTTATATTCCTTTGTGCATAAGTAGTGGGTTTTAATAAAATAACTTGCCCTATTAGTAATAGAACTGGAAAACCATGTTTGACGACATAAATTGATTCATGTGTGGTTTTGTGACAACAATTTTGATTGCCATTTTCCTATTATGTGGAACCGGAAAAGTATCCGGAGCTTTATTTCCGGATACTCACTTACCTAGCCAGACATGATACGATACTTACCTTATTGATACCTCCTTTTGATTACGATTCACCTATTGTGAGGAATCCAAAAGAGGCTTTCCCATTTTCCCTAAATCCTCACATCCGGCCTGCTTATGCCATCATTTTGTTTCACATGGCAACCAATATTGCTACGGTCTTTAAAATATTCAACTTGATATATTTATAACTTTATAAGACACTTGACAACTGGTTGTTATGTAAAGGTAGCATAAAATTCGCATGTTAAGGTGTTGTTTTTATTTTACATGTGTGTGTGTGCTTGAAATCATTCATATTCTTTGGATTTCATGCAATAAAGCGAACAGTGTACGTATCATTGATGGGAATATTAGATCATTCCTATCACAAATCCCATTAGTGCAGTATTTTTACATCAAATAGCTGTCGGAATTGCTAGGTTACTTTACAACAATACATGAACCTGTGCCCTTTCTTAAAGAACTTGAGCCTGAAACTTTTATTTAAAATTCTTTATTTTAATTAACTCTTTTATATCATCTATTGAGCCAAACCTTTAGCCAACGGAACCTTTTTGTTTCCAAACGATCAATCCCTCATATAAGAAAGACTCGACACTACTCGTTTGCTTTTGCCATATAAATTAATTTAATAATCCTCTGCTATTAATTCTAAATAATCGAACCTGAATTGTTGAATTTTATATTGATAATTATTTAATTGAACTCATCATTGATCTATTGCATCATATAGGCTTTGCATTAGTGTCCTGCACCAAGGAGGCTCTGTCTATTTGCTTTGATATACACTCCTTCAAGATTGATAGTGCATAAAAATTTGTGATTTTAGATATGTGTCAGGGCTCAATGCATTTAATGACCCATGAGAAAACTTACAAAGATAAACACCATGTAGGCAAAGGAACTTAGGTTGGCAGAGATCAACTTAGCTAGCTAGTTCTTCAATCATACGAGGTTGATTTTATAAATTCCATTATACAACCTTATTATATGTGCTCGCACAAGCTGTTCTTTGGAATGAGATTGATAGAAGTCTCGTTAAGGCTCATCGACAACTTTTTTTTTTTCTTCTGTTAGTGACTTAGTTCTCTTGTTCATCTGAACCGCTCCCCCCTCCTCATACCTTGTTCAATAAAAGTCGACACTTTTGCTGCATTTGGTTCTGTTACATAAATATAACTGCCTATTTAACTGATGATCTTTTCCTTTTTTCTAGGTCTCCTGTTGCTATTGGCATGGAGAAACCATTGTGAATGTTATCTTGAGTTTTCTGTAAAACCTATGAAAAGATTGGTTTAGAAATTGTTTTTTTTGTGAAAACTTTAGGACAGAGTGATGGTGATACTGTAACAATCACCCAAAACACTCAAGATATTGTTTGCTTTGCTCGTTCCTGCACGAGAACTTCCCAGGAGGTCACCTATCCTAGTACTTCCCTTACCCAAGTATGCTTAACTATGGAATTCTTATGGGATCCGCAACGGCTCACGGTTTTAAAACGCGTCTTAATTGTTTGGGAGGGAAAATTATATATATAGCCTAAAATTTCCTCTGTAGATGATGTGGGACTAATTCGTAGCCTTAGACACCTCATCTCATCCATCTTGGCTATCCCCACCTCAGGAGTGTTGGCTATTGGCTTGGCTCTTGGATCTTAGTTGTCACAATCCACCCCTTTAAGGGTCACATGTCCTCGTGTGAGATTAGACTCCCCCATCGCGAGGAGAACCGACTCTGATATCATTTTGTAACATCTCGTCCCGCACAGATAAGATATTGCCCGCTTTGCTCGTGCATGCACGAGAACTTCCCAAGAGGTCACCCATCCTAGTACTTCCCTCGCCCAAGCATTCTTAACTATGGAGTTCTTATGGGATCTGCAGCGGCTCACGTCTTATTTGTTTGGGAGGAAAATAAATAAATGAATATATATATATATATATATATATATATATATATATATATATATATATATATATATATATATATATATATATATATATAGGGTAGATATCCAGTGAGATATGAGATAACTTTGAGAAACCAATCTAAAGATTTTAGAATTTGATAAAACTTGGTGGGCATGCTCTCTATGGCAAGTTGATCATCCTCACAAAAAATCATCAAATTCTAAAACTTCTAAGGGCATCAAATGTTAGAAGATTTATCGACCGTTCATTAAAACCAATAATTTGAATTGTGTATTTGATGCCTCTAGAGGTTTTAGAATTTGATGATTTTTTGTGAGGATGATGAACTTGCCATAGAGAGCATGCTCACCAATTTTCATCAAATTCTAAAACCTCTAGATAGGTTTCTCAAAGTTATCTCATAGAAGAGTTATCTCACTGGATCGTTATCATATATATATATATATATATATATATATATATATATATATATATATATATATATATATATATATATATATATATATATATATATATATATAGGGAAAGGGGAGCCTGGACCTGAGGTGCAGCGTCGTTGTTGCACCTCAGGCATTGTTTGCCACTTTAGAAGTTTTAGAATTAGGTGATTTTTGGTGGATGTGTTCTCTAGGGTAAGATGATCATCCTCACAAAAAATCACTAAATTCTAAAACTTCTATGATCATTAAATCATTGAAACATTTTTGACCGTTCACTGTAACCGTTAATTTTGCCGAGCTCATTTGATGACCCTAGAAGTTCTAGAATTTACTGATTTTTGGTGAGGATGATCACCTTACCCTAGACAACACACCCACCAAAAATCATCAAATTCTAAAACTTCTAGGGAGGGTAAACAAGCGAGAGGTGCAACAACGATTCTACACCTTGGGTGCAGGCTCCCAGCCCTCATATATATATATATATATATATATATATATATATATATATATATATATATATATATATATATATATATATATATATGAGAGCGTGACTTTGTATGCCCAGGCATTGAAGGTTTCAATGTATGCTCCTCTATTAACATACATAGAGGTTTTCAAATTTGCTAATTTTTTATGGTAATGATATCTATGTTGTAATGATCATCCTCACAAAAAATCAGCAAATTCTAAAACCTCTAAGCATTTCAAAAAAGCTCATTAAATTAATGGTTGAAATGGACAGACGATACAACTTCTATCATTTTGATACACCTAGAGGTTTTAGAATTTGCTGATTTTTGATGAGGGTGACCATTTTGCTATAGATAACATATTCACCAAAAATCAACAAATTCTAAAACATCTAGATCCATCAAAATGTTAGAAGCTTTATCAGCCGTCCATTTCAAAACTTTTTGATTTTTTTGAGGATGATCATCTCAACATAGATACAATCTCCACAAAAAATTAACAAATTTGGAAACCGCTATGTATGTTAATAGAGCATACAGTGAAGCCTTCAATGCATGGGCATACAAAATTACGCTTCCATATATATACATATATATATATATATATATATATATATATATATATATATATATATATAATCTCTTTCCCTCCAGGCAATGTGGGACTAATTCGTGGCCTTGGACACCTCACCTCATCTATCTTGGCTTTCCCCGCCTCAGAAGTCTTAGCTATTGCCTCTTGGATCTTGGTCGTCACATATGTAGTTGAGGTGGGTTATTCAAATGTGGTGGACTCTAAAGAGTCACATTCATGTAAAATCAGAATAACTTCTATTTCAGCTGAAGGTTCGTACAAGTGGAGAAGATGATTAACATGGTAGTGGATAAGAATGAGTGGACCTGATACAGTATGATTCTCGAGTTGACTGCTAATAATTGTGATAGGATATTTTGGTTATGATTGGAATGTTTTGTGCTCAAAGTTTTGGATGTGTTGATTGATGGTTAGGTTCTTTTTTTCCTTAGGAAGTATGTGCTTCTGATTTTCTAGACATTTATATCACATAATGCTTTTTATTAACTGCAAGTGTCAGTGACAATAACAAACTTATTGCTTTTGTTTCAGGATATAAGAATGCATCCCATTAATCCCCAGTTCATTTCACCAGGTTATTCACATGAATTTGATATGGTACTCGGGCATACAGTGCCAAATATGTACAATCATGCTTTCCCAAATGTTGCTCCCATGAGGCCATCTCTGGCAATGTTAGGCTCATCAGATAATACACATTTCTCTGCAGCTGATGCATACCGACAACACCATGAAGTTACTGCAACGGTAACAAATCCTTTGTCAGCATATTGTATTAAAATTTGAGTACTGAAGTTAATTTATAAAGAATAGTATCACAACTTCAGTGACTGCTTTGAATGCCTTTTGAGAATGGTAATGCGTTGGCAATTTTTAAAGACAGTCTACATGAACAATTGCCACACATATGATGTTCTACACAATTTAGGCGTGGAATGCTGGTACTGTGACAAAAAATTATGTGAGCAATTTATGTTATGATTTATAACTACTAAATTTTTTTGACAATGAAAACAACCTTGACAGCAAAGAAGAAAGACTTCAAGAGTGGCCCTATAGACTAGATAAGTTTGAACCCATACTAATGTATTTATTGTACCTCTTAAGAGACAATGTGAAGCATCTGTAACTAGATAGAGCAGTTTCGTAGGACATTCTAAAACATCCCCACTTGTCCCCGACTCCCCATAGTTACCAAGTCAGAAGTTGGGATAGGGGAGAAGTTGGAAAAATCGGAAAAAAGTCGGAAAGGTTAGGAATGAATAGGGAAATGAACGGTAGAATTTTACAAATATTTATATATAGATGTTACAATAGGTTTTTTGAGCAATACATGACGAGATTAAAACACAATTAATCAGGATTAAAGCGTGAAAATTGTAAATTTCTCATAAAATCTCGACTTTTTTAAAAAACGGAAAAGAGCCGCGTAGCGAACGTTAACTGAATAAGTCGTGTTTTATTCGAGACTTATTCATAAAATCGGAGTTTTTGGTAACAGAGCATGTCCCTATATATATATATATATATATATATATATATAGAGAGAGAGAGAGAGAGAGAGAGAGATAAAATACGGTGTGCGGTGCGTGTGGTGTCGATGCACGCAACGGTGCATCGAATGGCTGTGGTGCGACACCGCACGCCGCATTTTATCATATATATATATATATATATATATAAGAGAGAGAGGAGCATGACTTTGTATGCCCATGCAAAGAAGGCCTCAATCTGTGCTCCTCTATTAACATACATAGAGGTTTCTAAATTTGCTAATTTTTTGTAGATGTGAGATCTATGTTAAGGTGATCATCCTCACAAAAAAATTTACCAAATTCGAAAACCTCTATGTATGTTAATAGAGGAGCACAGATTGAGGCCTTCTTTACATGGGCATACAAAGTCATCCTCCTCTCTCTCTCTCTCTCTTTATATATATATATATATATATATATATATATATATATATATATATATATATATATATAGAGAGAGAGAGAGAGAGAGAGAGAGAGAGAGAGAGAGAGAGAGAGAGAGAGAGAGAGGCTCCTTGTTTCTTTGAGTGGCAGCTCCCTATGACCGGGGCGACAAGCGGTCACCAGGGGACTACGATGGAGTAGGGTGGCATGCACCCCCGAGCGTTGAATAGCACTCAGATCCAACCACGAGGCACCCTCAACTAGTGAATTATATACAACCTCGATCGACGAGCACCCTTACTGGTGAATTGCACTCCACCTCAGGCAGACACCCCTGATCAATAAATCACACTCATCCCCTTCCTCTTCCTTTTCCTTTGCAGTCCTCAGCGCTGACGTATTACATCTGCTCCACTGTTGTCCCTAGTGCTCCGATGGTTGGCCACGTCTTAGCCTGCTACCCTTGTCACAGGGGGCTTCCATACAAAGTAGCCATGTTGCTTTAAGAGTCGGCCTCCCATTTCTCCTGTACATGCATGCACACACACACACATTAGAGACAGAGAATACCTCTTCAATATGTATCATGTCATTGTTGACTCAAACTAATATTATTTTTTATAAGTTAATTACTTAGTAACAAAATTTGATGTTGGATGACTAAGGATTTGCCCAATCTAGTGTTTAAGGAACTCTGCTCTATAATGATAACAAAGTTTCCAATTTGAAATTTTTCTAAAGTTGTACAACTAAAGTATGTAAATCTTTATGAAAATGAGAGGGATGCAAGGTCATATAGAGGGGAGTATGTCACTAAAAGGATTATTCATTCAGACAAGTCTTTTGAGGGTCCTTTAATTTCAATAATAGTAATCTTGGACGAAGATTATGGCCAGATATAGAGACCAAGGATTAACTTGTGATTGATGAGGGGTTGTAGATTTGTAGTGGAATTGTAGAAGTTAGAAAAATGTGTGAGGGAAATTGTAGAGTATAAATTTGAGATAGAACGAGATAAATAAAAGATAACTAGTGAATGTGATGTATGCAGGTCTATTTAATAAGTAATGTGCAGAATTTAAATAGATAAAACAGAATTTCAGCCCTATGTAATTGAATTTCAACACCTACAAAAGGGGGGAAATCACATGCTATCATCCGACCAAGGTTTCCAAGACATCAAACAATATTTCAATGATAATAAAAGAGAATTTTAGTTTATAAATGATAATCGCAGCAAGCACAATAGTTCACAATTATAAAATAATTGGCCAAGTTTATTAAAGAAATATAGATCTTATTAAAGAACCAATGGGATATGGAGACCTATGAGGCCAATGATGATCTAAGCCCAAAAATAAGCAAAGGATAAGGCCAAGGGTAAACACGAGGGGTGATTATGGCTAAGGAGCGATATTATCGTTAATCTGTGCCTTGGTCAATATTCGGTGCATTCCCGATATCCGGTAGACGAGATGGCGGATGAGGGAGGGCGGTTCAGAAGACATGGTGAAGAAGTAAAGACGACGATCTCTAAGGATGAAGAACCCTTGCGTCGATTTTTCGCGAAGGCTGTAGATGAAATAAGAGCGGTAGATGAAGAAGCTTGCGGAGGAAGAATAAGCAAAGAAACGTGGATGAGGAATCGGAGATGATCTCTAGAACAAGCCGACGGCTCCGTTCTTGAAAATTAGGGTTTCCAAAGTCATGCAAAAAAATCTCCCCCACTAGGGTTTCAAAGAGGCTTTAAATAAGAGGAAAGAAGAGAGGGAGAGAGAGAGAGAGGGAAAAGGGGGGGAGTGTGAACGAATCTCGCGGGCAAGGGTGCCACGCGGGTAGAAGAGAGGAAAGGGGCATGGGCCGGGCTTTTCTCTGGTCTCCTATGGACTTCCTTTGGGTCTCAAATGATCTCCATCGTCTATCCATTGGTTCTAGATTAGATCCAATGGATATTATTAAAACCGACTAACGCGACTTAAAGCACTTTAGGCTCAAGTCGGGTGCGAACATCCCCCGCACCTAAGCTGACCTGAAATATAATGCTTAACTCTTGATCCGTTCATCAAATTTATATGAAATAAAAAACAAAGTTGCAGATAATGAAAAGAGCTTTCCAACGGGACCGACGGATCGTCGATCGACTTCCTGGATCTCCGTAGGGATGCTAAAAGGCGGGTTATTGTCTTGAAATCCTGCACGTGCCTACGTCAAAATACGTCACATCGTACACAATTGTAAAGGCATTGAGAAGTTCCATGATATCACATCGTGGTAGGGACCAAGGCGTCTCAACAAGGTGGAATTGTATTATCAACCGAGAAGATTTGAGCAAATTTCTTTGGTGAATAGTGGAGCTTCTAGGGTTATATCTACAATTTCAAGGCAATCCCCTCCTAATGATTTCCTATCCTTCTTGGCTTAGACATGTTGATTCAATGCAACCATTAAATATGAAAACAAGTAAAGAACTGCCACCTAAGTGTCTCTAAAATAGGGAATCACCACCGGATGGACGAGGACTTTCCCACTTTGGCCTTCTAGAGGCCGACTACCCAGGTGGAGAGAGGATTTCCACTCTGGCCGACGGGTATGAAGAGTCACCAAGGGGTCCTGGTGGCTCTTCTAGATGCCCGCTGGTTGGGGTCGGTCTACTGGACTATCGAGCGAACCGTTGGACTGGTTGTTTTCATTTGATTCAGCCGAGTCTTCGAGTCATCCGGTTGGTCTGTTTGACTTAATTAGTGCAAGACAGCTTATTAGCCTCTTCTCCTTGATTCCTTGTTTTCTTCTTCTTGTCAAAAACTTTTGAGAAAAAATTTACATTTCATTTTATAAACACTGCCTTTTTTACGCAACACTCTGACTAGAATTATTAGGCGTACCATTTCGTTACTTTCAGGCAAAATTTAAGATCTTACACTTCGTTTTATTAACACTGGGTACTCAATAGAATAATTAGATGAACCTTGTTATACCCAAGGTACAAAATATCGACATATTTCGCGAAATATTTCGCGATATAATAACATTTAAGTAAATGTCGTTTTATTTTCTCCATTTACTTTAAGTTATTATATGTAAATAAGCAAATACTCCCCCATTTGATTTCAATAAAAATATCAAAAAAATCAAAAACCAAGTGAATCAAAAAGTAGGTTTTCAGTTTTAGTAGGAGAAAACAGTTTTTTCAGTTTTTCATAAAATTTGTATGTTGAGAAAAGTGGTTAAATCAACTCATTTTTAGCTCAAAAAATTCCACAAGATGTAGAACTACAAGTACATCTAGAAATGGTGTGATGCGTATGCTTAATTTAATCCAAGTGCAGAATTTAACAATAAAAATCAGATTTCAGCATGTAACAATAAATTTCAGCAATGCTTATAATCACGTTTCAGCATTCATTCATCACCAATCAGATTTAATTCAGAGAAGTGATAACAACTGGCAAGAGAATAATTTAATTTCAGATTATAATAAACCAGTCCAGCAATACCAATGATCACAACCTCAAATAGAATAAGCCAATGTATCAAAGACAACCATAGACCTAAAAGTTAAAATCCTAATGGATGAGATCTTCGGAAAAACCAAATACTTAGGAAACCCTAATGACAATTCAGCAATAAGACCGGTTGGGGAAAGGAGGTTATCACATGAAACTACCGAGGATCGATCTCACCGTGTTTTGGTCAATGCCGGCAGCTTTCTGATACTCCGTTGTTGCAAAGGAATGGCGCGGAAGGGGAAGGTGTGGTCCAGAAGACGGGGTGAAGAAGCCGAGACGATGATCTTGAAGAAGAAGACACTCCACGTCGATCTTCCGTGAAGCCGAGGATGAATGCGGCGCGACGGGGTAGAAGCGTGCGGAAGGAAGAAGTAGACAAGAAGCCGAGAGGATTTCTTCGGAAGGGATAACCGAACAAGCGCACACGCTTCTTCAATCTAGGGTTTCAATTTTCAATTCATCTCCCATTGCAATTAGGGTTTTTAGAATAAATAGGGGATGAAACACCAAAATACTCAAAAGGAAAGAGAAAGGGAGAGAATCCGCGCGGGAGGAGAGAGAGAGGGACGCGAGCACGCTTCCCAAGGCGTGCCCGCGCGGGTGTGTCCGCGGGAATGGGAAGCCGGCCGGGTGAGAGGTTCGGTTGGGGGGTTTTTGGCTTCCAGCGAATCTCATCCATTGAGATTTAATTGACCTAAGATCCTATGGCTAAAAACCTAACACGAAAATGAGTCAGTTCGGCATCTGTGGCTCGAACCGGATGCGAACATGGCTCGCATCTACCCAAACCAGAAATAAAAACTGAAATAACTAAAGATCCGCTGGTCGGATCGAAATAAAGTAAAAACCAAAACTGTGGGGCTTCGATTAAGCTTTCCACTGATGCAGACGGATCGACGATCGGGTTTCTGGATCTCCGGCGCGGATGGAAATACGCCATCAGCTGTAGAAAACTGCACGTAGTGGCTCGTCTGCATCAAGTCCCCCGGACTCAAAAGAACTCGACTCCTGTCGAGCAAGGTCCTGGATCCGGCGGGGGCGCTCCTGGTAGTAATGGCAGCCGCTGAATCCGCTCTGACTGCTCTCCCGGGTCCGGTGGCCAAGTAATCCACCTCAAGTATGCAGCAACTCCATCTCGTAACCCCTGCCCCTTGACGCCAAGCGAAGACCTGAAAGTCAACACCAACATCCTCCGCGGCACAATAAGACCATCAAAATACTCAGATAATTTCATGTGATAATAGGAATGTGGGTTGACATGAAATTCAAATGACATGTGAAAAGAGAGGCCGCGGGAGCATAATGTGCTGCGGGTCATCGGCTTGCGCGATAGGCATTGGTGTATTTGAAAGGCCAAGGGTTGCGGGTGCATTATGTGTTGCTCAATGTGGCCTGCGCACGGTGCAAAACAAGTGGATTTGAGAAGACGACGAAGATATGTGATACAATCATTGTCGGGATGCAGTGAATAAAATATGAAATCAAAGAATTCATCATGCCATCTGTTATGATTTCGAAAAATTAAAGATGATGGGTTGGCTGAAAGTTGAAAGCATGATTCATAACTATTTTGCATCGAAAAATGATCAGACATGCCAAAATCGTCTTTAAGGTTAAATTCAACACTTGGATGATATGGATGCACATGTGATTGGTCTATGATGGTAGAGATGCCAGGCAAATGATGGATGCGAGTGTCATGAATGCCTACAGACTCTAAATGCGCTGTGCATGCAATGGAATGCAAAATGTTATCTAATCCCTTCTCAATCGACAGCGAAACAGATGAACACCCTACGAGATTATCTGCGAATGGTGGTATGGGTTGGTTCTGACTCAGAAGAGCTGTAGGTGCAGGGGGTGATGGGGACTGGTGAATAATCAGCAGTCGTGCAGTCACATCATCTCCCTCCAAGACTAACTCATTGAGGTGTTCGCCCTCAGACCCCTGACTATCCTCGTCATTGTCCGCCAGATTTGTCTGGGGATTGACTTGTCGTTGAGGACAATCGGCTGACTTGTGATCTGGCTGATCTACCGATTTGTGCTCTTGTCGCAGGGTTTGGCGACTTCTGTTTTGGCTGGTCTGCATGTAGTACGCCAGCGGATTTGTGCTCTTTTCCCTAACACGACGACTAGTGCACTCGGATACTTTCGAGGACAAATTCTGGAACACACTTTGTTTGGAATCAGAAGGGAGGAACTTCTGTTGCATCTTTCCCCTCATGTGTGTCCAAGTGGAAATTTTCTCTTTTCCTTTTCTACCCCTAGCGGTCTGCAACTGTTTCCACCAGATCAGTGCATGACCTTTCAGTTTAAGGCTGACAAACTTAACTTGTTTGTCGCGGGGGATTTCTTTTCGTTCTAAATACTGGTCGATTCTCTCGGCCCACTCTAAAAACTCTTCGGGATCCTGCCTACCCTCGAACTCAGGAATTTCTATTTTGATGCCCTGATCCCAGCCCAATGGGATTTTCGTTTTCCTATATGTCCGTCTACTCCGCCTATCAGTCCCGTCAGAGGAACTGACGCTATCACCTCCGGACTCTAGGTCTAACTTGCTACGCCCTGGCGACGCTCTAGCCCTGTGTTCTCGATGGGGTCGAGGTGGATTCTGGGATTTGGTGACGGCCAAGGTCAAGTTTTCTATTTGGGTCTGAAGCCTACCCATGCGTTCCTGTTGCCTTATGAAGGCATCGTGCTAAGTGCGGGGTGGCAAAGATCCAGCCATTATAGATTCGATCGACTCACTACCGGGGAAAAAGGGATGGTCCTAATATGGATGTACTCACGCGATGCGGGTGATTAACTAATGCAAGATACAAACTAAATGAAAAGAAAGAAAATAAAAAAAAAATTTCAGCAAACACTCAATATGCAATGATGCGAGAGGACCGGCCGTTGCGTAAGGACGCGACGACAAGTGCGCTCTGATACCAACTTGGTGTGATGCGTATGCTTAATTTAATCCAAGTGCAGAATTTAACAATAAAAATCAGATTTCAGCATGTAACAATAAATTTCAGCAATGCTTATAATCACGTTTCAGCATTCATTCATCACCAATCAGATTTAATTCAGAGAAGTGATAACAACTGGCAAGAGAATAATTTAATTTCCGATTATAATAAACCAGTCCAGCAATACCAATGATCACAACCTCAAATAGAATAAGCCAATGTATCAAAGACAACCATAGACCTAAAAGTTAAAATCCTAATGGATGAGATCTTCGGAAAAACCAAATACTTAGGAAACCCTAATGACAATTCAGCAATAAGACCGATTGGGGAAAGGAGGTTATCACATGAAACTACCGAGGATCGATCTCACCGTGTTTTGGTCAATGCCGGCAGCTTTCTGATACTCCGTTGTTGCAGAGGAATGGCGCGGAAGGGGAAGGTGTGGTCCAGAAGACGGGGTGAAGAAGCCGAGACGATGATCTTGAAGAAGAAGACACTCCACGTCGATCTTCCGTGAAGCCGAGGATGAATAGCGGCGCGACGGGGTAGAAGCGTGCGGAAGGAAGAAGTAGACAAGAAGCCGAGAGGATTTCTTCGGAAGGGATAACCGAACAAGCGCACACGCTTCTTCAATCTAGGGTTTCAATTTTCAATTCATCTCCCATTGCAATTAGGGTTTTTAGAATAAATAGGGGATGAAACACCAAAAGACTCAAAAGGAATGAGAAAGGGAGAGAATCCGCGCGGGAGGAGAGAGAGAGGGACGCGGGCACGCTTCCCAAGGCGTGCCCGCGCGGGTGTGTCCGCGGGAATGGAAAGCCGGCCGGGTGAGAGGTTCGGTTGGGGGGTTTTTGGCTTCCAGCGAATCTCATCCATTGAGATTTAATTGACCTAAGATCCTATGGCTAAAAACCTGACACGGAAATGAGTCAGTTCGGCATCTGTGGCTCGAACCGGATGCGAACATGGCTCGCATCTACCCAAACCAGAAATAAAAACTGAAATAACTAAAGATCCGCTGGTCGGATCGAAATAAAGTAAAAACCAAAACTGTGGGGCTTCGATTAAGCTTTCCACTGATGCAGACGGATCGACGATCGGGTTCCTGGATCTCCGGCGCGGATGGAAATACGCCATCAGCTGTAGAAAACTGCACGTAGTGGCTCGTCTGCATCAAGAAACCATGGTCCGTCAAAGAAAATTTTGAATGTATAAAAACTTTTCTTTATAAAAACTCATTTTTTCAGACTTAGTAAAAAAACAGTGTTTTGCATTTCAGCATAATTTTTGCACGATTTCAAACTTGCACAACTTTATTGTTTTAAGTCCGTTTTCAAAATCGTTTGAAGCATTATTTTAACAATCAACTAATCTTTATTTTGGAAATATTTTTATCCACAAAAAAGATTAAAAGCTATTTTAAATACATAAATCAAAGCAGGACCAAACAAGACTGCAAAAGACTCACAGACTCAAATGTAGAATACATGCTTTGTGATGCTCTACACCTGTAGATTGGGTATAGTTATTATCTGAGTGTTCCAAATTGTGTATATATACTTGGTTTATGACTATGCAGAGATTCACTGAAAAATTCCGTTAAAAAATCAATATTTCCACCATTTCTATAAAATCACAATATTTCCACACTGTCGAAATATTTCCACGAAATATTTCCATATCCAGAGGGGTCGAAATATTGACCGAAATGAAAATTTTGAACCTTGGTTATACCTTCTTGCATTGGTAAGCACACCCTACTAAGCACTCACATATTAGCCATCAGCATTACTTATGATCATTGAATGTGAATGTGATGCATTCAGACGATATAGTGGAAAAACTCTTTTTTGAGCACATCAAGTGTCATCAACCATCATAGATTACTTGGTAAGCTCATTGCTTCCAAAATACCTCCAATTTTCTTTCAAAGTACCTCCCTATTTTCTTTTGGATGAAATCAATGTATTAAACTAGTTTCAGCGCCCATCACTATGTCTTTGCTGATGTAGTTGCAACAGTGCTCATGTTTTGAAAATTTTAAATCTTATTATGTTGTTTTGTGAAGAGGTCCATTAAACAGATGTTAAGACATTGATTAAAATTGTATCTACGATCCTTGTAGTAGAGCTCCTTTTCTCTTTTGTTGTTTATTTCAAGCCACTGTGAATGTTATAAGTTCTATGATTCTATCTACTTGCCCATACCAAAAGATTTTGCCATTCTATCTGATCTTTGAGGTGTTAATGTTAAACTTTGTAGTACTAACTGAGCACCTCTCAAATCTAATTTGAGGGTTAGGTGTCCACTATGGGAATATCCGGCAATGAAGAAACATAACTACCTTTTCTCTATTGGTTGCATAAGTAATATCATTGTTTGGACTATCATTTGTTTTTATTTTTATCATGTATAACAGCGTTTCTATTAGATCATGTGATGTTGATTCTTGTTAAACAATTTATTAGGGTGGCATTGTTCCTGCTCCATTCATGACCTTTGGGGCCTCTGACTTCCCTCCCGAGATTCTCATAGAGGTACCTATTTGTCTTAAACTTGTTATACCTTTGAGTTACTAAAGCCTTATTATTTTTTATTTTTTCTTCTTTTTTTTTTTTGTGTAGAGAAATTATCATAAACATGTGCATTGGGCGACTTCATACTTTCTCTATTAACTGTTACCATTATCTCAGATGCGATATTTGCTCCTGAGAGGAGTATGTCGTATGGTATGCTGTTATGCAACCAATTATTCAGCTACTGTCCATCTGTTGGAGGGTGCGTCCCTATTGTTCATTGTCCTTCCAGAGGCCAAATTTTGAGAGGGTGGCCTTCATCCAAATAACATGATGTGGCTGGAGCTTCCTGCTTCAGACTCCACCACTTGGTCAGGAATTTTCCCCTCCTTGCTGCCTTGAGTTGCTTCAGTAAGCAACCTTGTCCACATCGGACTTTTCTGTAGCTATGTTTTTTCAACTTGAGGGATGATTGAAAATCATTATTCGTATGTTTTTATTGATTCTTGCCATGATTTTTGTTTAGTTATTTGATGTTGTGTTACTTTCTACCTTATTGTTTTCAGATGCATCTTGCCGGATTCTTGTCCCCTACACCAATTCAGGCACAAACATGGCCAGTTGCACTACAAGGTAGGGACATAGTGGCCATTGCCAAAACTGGCTCCGGGAAGACATTGGGTTATCTTATCCCTGCATTTATTCATCTACAACGATGTCAAAATAATCCTCAGTTTGGTCCTACGGTGTTGGTACTGGCTCCAACTCAGGAGCTTGCTACACAAATTCAAGAAGAGGCAATTAAATTTGGTCGTTCATCAATGGTTTCCTGCACAGTAAGTTCTGTTTACCCTGCCTCTTTTAATTTTAGGAAAACGTAAAAGGTAACACATCTTCTACAAGTGTATTTGGCCGGCATAAAAATGTATTTGTACTTCGGGGCAGTATCCATTTGAAACATGTAACTAAGTTAGTACTTGCTTTCTTCATTTCTGCAAGTACATGCCTGGATACATTGCATTTCATAAATGTAAGCTATACACGAGTTTAATTTCTTCAAAAATTTGAAAGTTGCCTCTGTACTAACTACAAGAAACCGAAATAATCATGGCATTGTGTCGGGCTCTGTGCATTTTTACCTTGTTGCAAAAATCTCCATATGATTATCAATTTTCTTTCAGCCTTCGTATTCTTGACATTTTTTATTTATCCTTTTATTGATTAGGCATCCTATCTGTTTTTCACATTCCTTGTCATTATTTTATTTTACAGTGTCTGTATGGCGATGCTCCAAAGGGTCCTCAGCTTAAACAGATTGACCAAGGAGCAGATATTATTGTCGCAACACCTGGTCGGCTCAATGACATCCTCGAGATGAAGAAAATCAACTTCTGTCAAGTTTCTTTTCTTGTAATTGATGAAGCAGACCGTATGCTTGACATGGGTTTTGAACCTCAGATCCGTAAGATTGTCAATGAGATTCCTCCACACAGGCAAACTCTCATGTACACAGCGACATGGCCTAAGGAGGTGAGAAAAATAGCTGGGGATCTACTCATGAACCCTTTCCAGGTGAATATTGGCAATGTCGATGAGCTTGCTGCGAACAAATCTATCACACAGGTGATTGTTAGGAATAAAGGCCTTCTCCTTCTGTCTTTGAGATTTTGATTTTTCATTGATTCTTTTCTAGATCTAAAATTGTTGAAGTGCTCATTATTTCACTTAAGGCATTTCCCCTAGGTAACTATGTTATTAAATGCTGGTTCAAGTCGTTCGACAGATCTTGAACTAGCCCATGCCAATTAGGATGCATTAACATTATATGGTTAGCTTCAGGTTTGCAGCAGGCGGAAAACTGTCGTTGATCGTTTTGAAACCTTCTTAATTAGAATCATTCTTCTTTATCAATCCCATTTTGGGACAAGATTTCTTAGTTAGAATTGTACTCCATTGATGATGATATTAGTGGTGCAATTGAGAAAGAAAAAAGCTACTTCATTTCTGCATGTGCTGTTTTTATTCCTTCATGCTGATGTTTGTTGGTGATTCTTAGTCAATTCCTTCTGTACTCTATCAAATTAAATTCTTGTCAGGCTTATGGGGTTCCTAAGATTGTTTGGTCTATATGGGTTGTGGGTTGGGCTCTATTGCAAGCTGGTGTACTAACCAGATTTACTCAGTAGTTGCTCTTTGCCGAATAAAGTCAAAGGTTAGAGCCGTCCAAAAAATATGCCCATGGATAAATTTTTAATAATGTGGTCGGTCAGTATCAGCTCTATCCTCATTAAGGATGCTTCTTCTATATCCAGATTTCATCGGTAATGAAACTCAACATTCTCTCTTCATCCGTATTATGGGGTTGTTTGTTGATTTGCATGTAAAACTAGTAGATGAAAATCGATTTTATTGATTTTGTTCTACGGTTGGTTGTCTTTTCCAATTTCTTTAAAATTTTAAAGAGTAAATGCCATAAGTTCTCAAAGTTGAGATTTTGACACCTTTAGTATGTCTGTTGAAATCTGTACAAGAGTCAAGACCAAAATGTGGGACTAAGTTCATACCTAGTAGGGCATGGGCACGGAGTTGGGTTAGTTAAACCCAAACCTAACTCATTATTTACCCTAGATCCTAACCAAATACGGATCAAAGAGTTCATTGCAGGCTGGTGAAGCTAGATTGATCTCCAATTGACATGGTATGTCTCTAGTAAAATACTAAAATTAGACCCGATCAAGCCCCATTTAAATCTAACAAAAAATTGCTTTAAATGTCCAATCATTCTTACCCTAAGTTGAGATTGGACCACCAGGTGATTTTGTTGGTTCCGAATCTTCTGATTCCAAATTCTAGATCCGAAACTAATTTGTTTCTGATCTGGGTTTTAATGGATTGAGACGTAAGCCAACCCATGTGGACAAGAGCATAACATTAACCTTTGCTCTCTGCCCTTTCCATGTAACCCGCCCCTCTTGCTCAATCCATCACCCACCACCTTGTGATAAAAATATTTTAGATTACAATTTATATTATACCAAAACGTGAAATCATTTTCTTCATTTTTTATATGGTATAAGACACATGAGGATTGATTTATATCTGCAACATTTTTATATCTTAAGCAAGGTACAAAAAATCGATGTATTTTACGAAAAATCATGATATATATCGCGAAATATTGATATATCGTGATATTTCATGAGATATATCGTTTTTTGGCAGGGTCAATAAATTGGTCGAAATCGAAATTTGGAACCTTGATCGCAAGGCACCCTGTAAAAATGTACAATAGACTCACTCTTTGTGTTGTGTTTCTGGGGAACCGGCCATTTCTTGGTACTTTCAATTGATACTAAGATCAAGTTCAACTTGGAAAGACCGTGATTCCGTGCAAAAGAACTTGAGACGACTATGTTACAATGTAAACTTCCAATCTATATCTACTTTCTTGTAAGAAGGCTAACTTCAACAGGATCCTCAAAATAGTTGTCTACATGAATGAGTAATTTTGATAGAGAGACAATTGGCCATCTTTACTAGTTTTTCTATTAACAAAAGGTCCCTTGTCTAGGATATAGAAGGGGGGCGAACAAAGAAGGGAAAAAAACCCAGCTTCTCTCATCTTCATATAGAGACGCTGTGGTACTATCCACCTTTACCTCCAAGTGGAGAGAGAATCTCAAGAAAGTCATGGAAACATTTCAGACACATTCCCAGTTGCAATTATCCTTCTATTTCCTCTGCTAACTTTATAGCTAATTTATATCCCATACCATTTGGGTCCCATACGATCTATCTTTGAACCATAAAGTATCTGTGACAGTCCTAGAATTCTGTTGCTTCGTCGATCATAGGGTCTGCCCATTTATTATCTCCTTGCAGATTCTCAACTTTTACCACCACTGATCTAATGGAGCGATGTTAATTCTTCTATTCCTTTTATGTGTAACTTGCCTCTCGAGACTCTTACATGTACCTTCATAAATTACCACTTTGGTAGCCCTACTTCGTGTCAAACAGTAACGACCAGCCCTAAATATTTAGGTGAGGTACAAGTGAAGGTTGGTCAAGATCAGTTCCAAATGTAACCTATCCCACTATGAGGAGTCTTATTTTTGAACACAAGCTCACGATAGACTTATTTAACTTTCCCTTTTTTTTTCTAGTTTATTTAACCTATAGTAACCTGGTAGCAAAATCAATCAGTAATCTACCCTGTTCCAGCTAAATCCTTACTGAATAGATTAATGACTGTTGACCAATACCCTTCATTAGCCCGGTAAAGCAGAAAATCCTGAAGCTCTTCTTCCTATTCTTTTTTTGATTGTGTGCTGAATGCTTTGTCAATTGATTCTCTCTCTCTCTCTGTCTCTCTCTCTCTGTGTGTGTGTGTGTGTGTGTGTGTGCACATGCACCTAGGGCAAACAGCAAGGATAAGCTTACTACTCTGGATTTAATATCTCTAAGGAAATGGCTAGTGCAAGGGTAAATCGGTAGCGCATCGGATGTCATGTATATTGTACTTCATTGACATTGACAGCTTTTATCCACACATGGAAGCTATAAATGGGCTGTTCATTTAAGAATTACCTGAACCAGACTCCCTTGCCCTAGGGTGCCCTGCAGACTTTTACACTCACTTGAATATTTATGTTTGCAGGATCGTCTAATCCATATGTTTGTATGACTGGATCTCTTTCCATTCTCGAAGGCTGATTTTATAATGGGACTGATCTACCTGTTTGTTAATCAGTTGCTATGCTGCAATTCCATACGCCCACGTCTTTTTTTGTTTGTTGTTGTAGTGGTTTGGACGATCTTTTGCTGAATCTAGTGACCTTTAGATGCATCACTATTCCGGAGTCCAGACCTCCTAAATAATACTGGCCTTCCTAAGATCCTTTTAAGTTAAATAAGAGTCTTGCAGCAGTAAACTGTTCCTAAGTTCCTTTTTTTGTTGTAGTGATTTCTTTATACTCTGTTGGGTTGTTCTTCCTTCTTGCTAATGCAAGTACATGGCATGCAGTATGTGGAAATGGTTTCACCAATGGATAGACAGAGACGTCTAGAGCAGATTCTTAGGGCCCAAGAGCGCGGATCGAAGATCATCATCTTCTGTTCGACCAAGAGGCTGTGCGATCAGCTGGTTTGCGGGATAGGACGTAGTTTTGGTGCGGCGGCCATACACGGAGACAAGTCCCAAGGCGAGAGGGATCATGTTCTGAACCAGTTCCGCAGTGGCAAGGCACCAATTCTTGTTGCCACTGATGTTGCTGCTCGAGGGCTTGACATCAAGGATATCAGGCGAGTATATTATCTGTTTTCAGAGTTGGTCCATTTCTCAAGTGGGGGAAATCAGGCACTCCATTTCTTCATCACGATTCACGAGTAATAAAAGTCGAGTCCAAGCCTCTTCGATACTGAAATATGGCCGTGTATCTGAAAGCTTGATATCCATTTGTGACTTACCCCTAGAACATCTGTGGCTTATGACTTCAATAAGGCTTTTCTTTTCCTGGGAATTGGAATTCCCAGAAGATGGGCCTATTCCAATGTACTTTCCATACCGAGGCTTGTATGCCTGCCTTTTTAATGGGAAATGGAAGCCCATTGTTTGTGGGGTTTCATTTCCCAACCAAACACCGAAGGTTTGTAAATTCCACGGTAGCTCCCTCATCGTGAAAGGATGTACCTGTATACAAAAGCAGGTGTGGGAAGATTTGTAAATTCCTGGGTACTGTGGGTTTTTATGGAAAGAAAATGGGAATGTGCCCATTTCCTGGGTATTCCAATTCCCAGAAAAAGAAACAGAGTAAATTATTTATATATTTTTTTGCTGGACACCTAAATTTAATATCAGCCACATTTTTAGTACTTAGCAAATGGTGTCTTGGCCTGATTCTTTGTAGGCATCTAATTTTGATTGATCAATCCTTTTTTCCCCTTATCCTATTAATTTTCATATCCTATTAATTGTGGCACCATTACTTTCTGTATTTATTGGAATAAAAAAAGATCATAGTCTTCAAGGTGAATATGGATCGGATTTTTCGACTCTTTGGAAATGACAAAAGCACTGGCTACATGCGACACCCACGCACACATGCCTTTTTTTTAATGTTCTAATGAAGTTTTTGGATGTATGTACTTAGATGTTTCTTGTGTGATTTTTCTTGCCCATTTTTTAGCATCAAGATAATTAAGGATATGCTGATTTCTCAACTAATTTATTTTTCATATTTCCTGCCACCCCCTCCCTTCCTCTTCTCTCTCCTCCTCGTCCTGGCTTTGTATCTTACTCGGTTTACTATGTTCCCAGGGTTGTAATCAACTATGATTTCCCAACAGGGATTGAGGATTATGTCCACCGGATTGGACGAACTGGAAGCTCCGGGGCCACAGGGGTGGCCTACACCTTTTTCTCTGATCAAGACTGGAAGTATGCGTCCGATCTAGCAAAAGTCCTCGAAGGTGCGAATCAGCATGTTCCGCCAGAAATTCGTGAAATAGCTGCACACGGAGGGCCCGTCTACCCCCCGGCTCGTGGTGGAATGAGGGATTCCGGCGGTGGTGGCCGATGGGACTCCACAGGCGGCCGGGGCATGAGGGATGGCAGTGGTTTTGGCGGACGAGGGGTGAGGAATGACTTCTGTGGTGGGCGTGGAGGTAGAGGGCGCATGTTTGGCAAACCGGTTGGTCCCGTAGGTTGGGGTCGCCATGACCGCAGCCCACATGACCCTTACAACAGTCCTGATGTGCGAGGCCAGTACAACAATCGAAGGAGGATCGGGGATAGGTTCAGAGACCAGAGTTACAGTCGAAGCCCAGATAGGGTTCGGGCTTGGGGTTATGACAGGAGCAGGAGTCGAAGCCGTAGCAGGAGCTGGTCTCGAAGCAGGAGCAGGAGTAGAAGCTGCAGCCATGCCAGGTTTGACATGCCAGAGGGGCGGAATTTCAGCCGCCCATCGGCTGCTCTCTCTAATTTCAGCCGCCCACTGGCAATGGCTGGTGGACGCAGTGCTCCTGTTGTGTCGGGGTTCGATGCACCTTTGTTGTGCGGGATTTCCCCGATGTCACCTGGCCGAGACGGCCATTCTTTCCTCAAGAATGACCTTGCCCATCAGCTGCCATGTCTGGATGCTGGAAGGCTTAGGTTGCCTGAACCTACTAGAACAATTGTGGAACCAGGCCGACATCAAGCTCCAGAACTGTAATGGAGGCGGTCTCAGAGCCTGTAGACTGAAGTTTGCTTTTGGCAGTGATCTGAAGAATGCCATTGTCTTTGTCCTTTGAAATTGGCTCAGTTTTGCTGGAGCGTTAGACAACACGTACGGTTTTGCAGGAAAGGTTGGTGGTTATTTTGGTCTTTTTTGGTGGTTGTCAAAAACTGGAGGGTTTTTTCTGGAATGTAATTTTTGTTCTCGGAATGTACAACTTTTTTTATTTGGTATTTCAAAGGGGGAGTCAGTCACTTGACCTCCGGGAGGCGCTACAGCCTGGCGCAAGCAAGAAACCCCCACTCGCCGGCGGTTAATAACACCAGAAACCGTAACCCGACAGGAACAACTACGCTCCAACAAGGCGAACAACCAGACCCTAACTCTAGGGACGACACGTCGCCTCCGGCGGCCACCAACCGCACACACCAGAGGAAGAAATTCCCGATAACAAAGGGGAGAGAACAAAATAATTTCAACACCACTAACAAAACAAAATAAAAACGGCGTACCATCGCTTGATCCAGTTGCCAAGCAAAGCAAAATCGGAGTCGTAGCCAACGCTGCCCCACCGTCGTCGACCCATTACTACCGCTGCACAGCTAGGAGCCGCCACTGACTAGGGGAGAGGTGTACTGGAACACATCGGCGAAGATCCTCGACACCAGGGCCAAATCCAACCTCCCCGCTGCACGCAGTGGAAGAGCCGGCCCTGACGCCGATCAGAAGCCGTCACACGAGCCGTGGGGGCGCCGCTCGACTCCGGCGAGACGAGAACAAAAACACCGGTGAGAGGAGATGCCTCTATCTATGTGGATGAGGAAGAGGGCCCGATCCTACTCCAAGAGCCAGCCAAATCCACGGCCTGACCTTCGCGGAGCCAACGACGTCCTAGGATGCCAAGAGAGGTGGGGGGAAACCCTAACCCTAGGGTGAAGAGGGAAAAGTCGCAAGCGCGAGAGGAGCCCCTAACCCTACCAGAGATTGGAATGTACAACCTTAATAATTATTACTTACTGCATATTCAGAAACAACCTTAACCTTTTCTGGAATGATATCATGGATTTTCCAGTGTTTCTCCGTTTAACCTTATCGGGTGATGCCTACATGGTACGTCTTGTTCAGCTTGAAAGTCTTGTTGAGCATTTGACAATAAAGCCAATTTTGAACCCAAAACTAATTTTGCAATTATTTTCTTCATTTAAAATGTATGATTTTTAAAATATTATCTCTATAATATACTCTCTCTGTTACATTCTTTTTCTATAATATTTTCTTTTTCTATGTTGGTCTCTTTTCAATAAATTCTCATTCTATAATAGTTTTTTACATAATATTCTCTCCATTTATATTCTCTCTATACTATTTCTATTTAGAACATTCTCTCTCTATAATATTCTCATTCTACGATATTTTCTTTCTCTACAATATATTATATCCCTCTCAACATTTTTTCTACAGTATTTTCTTTCTATAATATTTTTCTTTATACAGTTTTATCTATACGAATCAAACTTGAATTTGTGTTGTGAGATTAGGCTAATGATTTTATTGAACCAAGCTTGGAGTATCGGATAGATAGCATGACCAATGGCCCATTACTGATGATAGTTCGTTGGAGGTTTCTTCAATTTTCTTTAATACATTAGCAGTACTAGATGCTTGCATGCACAATGTACGTGGGGAGAGGTAGCCTCTCGAATAAATTAATTTCCTCTCAAAATTAAGTACTAAGAAGATAAATACTTTTAATATGCAAACTAATTTTTGATTCAAGGTAGGGGCAACAACAGTAATGCCATATGATTTTCCTTTGAGATAGATAGATACACGTGGCTATTCGCTCTCACTAGCTAGAATTGTCCCTGTCTCAGCCAATAAATTACAAACCTAGGAAGCTAGGCACATATATTACTTTACTTTCTTGCAGGCTCCATGATCAACTTCATTCATTCTTCTGCATTTCCACTCACTAAAGGAAATGGAAATCAAGTACGTCCACTGACTTATATTTCACATGTTCTTTCTTTTTTCTTTTTTTTTTTTTTTTTTTTTTTTGGGGGGGGGGGGGGAATTAAGTAAGAAAATGAAAGGAAGAAAATTAAGTGAGAACTACCCTAGTCATAGGATCGTCTCTCGCCCTTCTTTATTTCTTTCGTAAGATGGAAATGTCGTTTCATTCAGTTTTGGTCGGACTTCACATCTGCCAAAAACGTAAAAAATGAAGTCCTAAGGTTGGTTCGTTTCCACCCATTGGGATACAAAAGAAGACATTTCTATTGGAAACTAATAGTTCTATACTAGCAAAATCGAGACTTTAATGAAATCGTTAATATTAAAAGATTTATTGTTTAGCAAATATTATTTTTGCAAGCAAAGGCAATTCACAAAAAGTTTCTTTTAGAAATAGTTTGCCAAGGCAGAGCGGGTTTACTTTCTTGCAGGCTCTATGCTCAACTTCATTCATTCTTCTGCATTTCCACTCCCTAAAGGAAATGGAAATGAAGTACGTCCCCTGACTTATATTTCACATGTTTTTTTTTTTTTTTTTTGGGGGGGGGGGGGGGGGGGGGGGAGGAAATTAAGTAAGGAAATAAAAGGAAGAAAATTAAGTGAGAACTACCCTAGCCATAGGATCGTCTCTCGCCCTTTTTTATTTCTTTCGTAAGATGGAAATGTCGTTTCATTCAGTTTTGGTCGGACTTCATATCTGCCAAAAACTAAAAATATAAAGTCCTAAGGTTGGTTCGTTTCCACCCATTGGGATACAAAAGAAGACATTTCTATTGGAAACTAATAGTTCTATTCTAGTAAAATCGAGACTTTAATGAAATCGTTAATATTAACAGATTTATTGTTTAGCAAATATTATTTTTGTAAGCAAAGGCAAGTCACAAAAAGTTTCTTTTAGAAATAGTTTGCCAAGGCAGAGCGGGTTCTATGGAACCGTCATTCACCTTGTCAAACTTTTCTAAAAGAGAGATACTATCTAAGTTATCTCTAATTATTTAGATTTTAGAATTAGATACAAGTCGTTTTCAATAGATCTACTAATAACAAAGAAATAGAGTTAGAAACTTTAGCCCGATGGTCGAAGCACGCTAGGCGCTGTCCTAAGAATCTTATTGCCTCCCTCGTGCGGGTCTTGTGGCAACGAATCTCGGAGATACGACGACCCCGGTCAGGCCACCTTCTTCTTTTCGGCACGACTTCAAAAAGGCTTTGCGAACCTCAAAGACTTTCAGGAATCCAGCTACTCGATAGCAGGAGTAGGTCCTCTCGGAGCAAGGAGGAAGCACCATAGCATAGGCTCGATTCGAGAGAGAGAGAGAGAGAGAGAGAGAGAGAGAGAGAGAGAGAGAGAGAGAGAGGCAGAGAGTAATTCCACAATTCATAGTGTATCTCTCCCATGGCTGCACTGGGCCTTATATAGGCCTCGGGTTAGTAATGGGAGGCTGAAAAGAGCGAGTGGTTTCTGGGCTGCGATTAAGCCCATTAACACTGTGCGTTACAGTTCGCAGAGAGGAACCTCGTAACGGCTAGCATGCAGCAACGGGTTGCATGCACAACGGCTAGTAGTCAAAATGGAAAAAAAATAAATGTGAGGTTTAAAAGCAAAAATAAAAATAAGGCAGGTGCGAAAAAGCCCATTTCGGAGGTGCTATCGTGTTAGGGTTTGTGAACGCACACACACGCGCCGCCCAGCCCAAACCCAGTATGTGCAGCACGCACCCGCGCGTGTGTGTGAGCTTGTGGAGTCCCTTCTCTAATATGATGACTTGTGGGGGGAAAAGGGGGATCCCTTTTAAATGGGTATAGAAGTTTTCCCCAAATCGATATGGAACTAAACTTTAGATGGTTTTGTGTGGTTCACAAACACACACCCAACAATCCCCATGTGTTTAAAACCACCAAATATTAAATAATCAATAAAATATTTAAAATATAAAATAAAAGGACTTTACTGGGTTTCTTATACTACACAGTAGGTGTAGGTACCTTTCGGTTTGAACCTCCACTTAGTTCAGTTGTATACATCCGTGAGGACTTGGTAGACTACGCCTTGAACTAGTCTCATTTATCGGGTTTCTATAAGTAGTACACATAGTATAATTTTTGATGGTTCTAAGCGAGTTGCGCTATTAATGGCCTTGCACAAATATCTTTTAGTATATGTTTCTAGGGAGCAGCCCTAGTCCCAGAGTTGCAGCCTCCTAACTACATACATATAGGTAAGTCCTAGCAGAGGTGTGAGCAAGGCGACACCCTACCTCATGGGTCTTGGACTTATTAAGAGTTTTAAACTCATCCTACCCCTTGCTTTTAATAAACACTGGTGTCATAAGGATGGGAGCATTATCCAGTGCTCCTTATTTTCAATAACTACTACAGTTTGTTTCTACCCATTGAACCTCTGTGAGGTTGGGTTTTCATTGTGGTGATTTTTCTTATGGGTTTAATCCCATCCCCCATAACGATTCTATGACCACTGTCCTAGAAAGGCCCTCAGTTAGATGATCCATCAAATTCTTTTCGGATCTAACAAAGTCTAGGGCAATTATTTCATTTTTCATCTTATATATGAGAGATCTATGTCTCACTTTCAGATATCAATGTATTTTCACATTAGCGTTTTCTTGGTTGTATTTATCAATCGCTGATCGATAATCACAATGAATAGATATAGCTGGTAGTGGCTTTTCTATTAATGGGATCTCATATAGAAGATCTTGAAGAAATTCTGCTCCTGTGCTAGTGGTATCTTGTACTATCAATTTCGATTCCATAGTACTCATAGTGATAACAGTCTATTTGGTGGATTTCCAAGATATAGCTCCACCTCCTAATAGGAATACAAACCCGGTTGTGGTTTTAATATCTATCGATTCACTAATCCAGTTGACATCAGAGTATCCCTCTAATACAGCTGGATATCCACTGTAGTGGAGACCATATGATATAGTTCCCTTCAGATATCTAAAGACTCTTTCTAACGCATTCCAGTGGATCTTATTTGGGTTAAACGTATATCGACTAAGTCTGTTTACCATATAGGCAATATCGGGTCGAGTATAATTTGCTAGAAAACCAAGTGATCCTATGATTTGAGCATACTCACTATGTAGTGTAGGAAGTCCTGAGTTCTTTGTCAAATGGGTGTTTGGATCATAAGGTATGGATACCGGTTGGCAATCGAAGTCGTATAATTTTCTAAGGAATTTTTTGATATAATAGGATTGGGATAACACTAAACCATTGTCCTTCTTAATGATTTTTGTTTTCAAGATAACGTCGGCTTGTTCTAAATCTTTCATCTCTAAGTTTTGGGATAGGAACTGTTTGATATCATTTATGAATTATATGTTTGAACCAAATATTAGGATATCATCAATATACAGACATAAGATAACATTATTGTCATCTACTTTATGGTATACATATTCATCCGTTGTATTGATATCAAATCCATGAGATAAGATAACTTCATCGAATTTCGTGTGTCATTGTTTTGAGGCTTGTTTAAATCCATAGAGGGATTGAATTAACTTACACACCTTTCCATTTTGTCCTGGTGCGGTAAGTCCCTTGGGTTGGTCCATATAGATTTCCTCATTTAGGTCGCCATTTAAGAACCTTCGAGTTGGTCCATATAGATTTTCTTATTTAAGTCACCATTTAAGAAAGCTGTCTTAACATTCATTTGATGTATGACTAGCTTATAAATTGAAGCTAAGGCGATGAGGATCTTAATCGTGGTTATCTTAGCGATAAGTAAGTAGACATCAAAGTAGTCTACCCCAAGTTTTTGGATAAAGCCCTTGGCTACAAGTTGTACCTTAAATTTATCTATGGTGCCGTCGGGTCTAAGTTTCTTCTTAAACACTTATTTACATCCTATGGTTTTGCAACCAGGAGGTAAATCGTTGAGTTCCCGGGTATAGTTTTGAACTATGGATTGGATCTCGTTATCTATAGCTTCATTCCAAAAGGATGAGTAGATGGACTTCATTGCATCTGTATAGGTGGAGGAAGAGTCCTCCACTAGAAGTACATAGAAGTTATCAAAGACTTTCTACACGGGCAAGTTTACTTCTCCTAGGTTCGGTTTGGGTTACAGTCTGGTCTTTAGGTTCTAATTGGACTTCGAGTTTGATCTGGGTTATTTGATTAGAACTTGAGGTCTGGTTATCAGTATCGATCCTAGTGTTGATCCTAGTCTTATAAGGGAAGATGTTTTCAAAGTATGAGGCATCTCTAGTTTTGATTATGGTGTTATTGGCTATCTCGCTTATTTCAGAGTTAAACACTAAAAATCGATTAGCATTACTATCTGAAGCGTAGCCGATAAAGATGACATCTACTGTCTTAGGTCTTATCTTCTTTCTTTTGTTATCAAGGATCTTTACCTTAGTTAGGCACCCCCATACTTTTAGGAAATATAAGTTGGGTTTTCTATGTTTCCATAGCTCGTATGAGGTTAAGTCATTGTATTTGAATGGAATGCGGTTAAGATAAAATAGACCATCATTAAGGCTTCCTCTCACAAGTTCTCTAGCACTCTAGAACTTATTAACATAGAATTAACCATGTTCATTAGAAAATTATTTTTTCTTTCCACTACACCATTGGATTGGGGAGTATAAAGAGCTATGACTTCATGGAATATTCCATAATCATCACAGTACTCTCTTAGCTCATTTGAGGTGTACTCCCCACCTCGGTTTGACCTAAGGATCTTAATGTTTGGTTCTCAACCTGAGCTCTATAGATTTTAAATTTACTGAGTATCTCATCCTTAGTCTTAATAAGGTATAGATAGTAATATTTCGAAGCGTCATCTATAAACATTACAAAATATCTATTATCACTTCTTGAGGTTCTTCCAGAATCACAGACGTTGCTATGAATCAGTTCAAGAAATATAGAATCTCGATTGATGGTTTTAAAAGGTTTTTTAGGTTGTTTGGCTGCTACGCATATCTCGCACTTATCGAGATTCTTAATATCGGATTTAAGAATGATGTTTAGAGTCATGGGTTTCTTAATCGAATTATAGTTCACATGACCTAGTCTTTGGTGTCAAGTGTCCGAAGACTCAACATTCATAATAGTAGAAAAATGATTGAATACATTCAATTTAAATAAACTATCATAAAGAAATCATTTTTCAATAAAATTTATTCCCTTGGTGATTACAACCTTATTGGACGAATACAAGCTTATAGCCATATTGTACTAACAAAGATCCACTAATAAGATTCCTTCTAATCTCCGGAACATAGTGGACTCCGCGCAGGGTTAGGGTATTCTTCGATGTCAGCTTCAGGTCGATCCATCATATCCTTAGCACATGAGTCTTAGCATTATTCTCCATGCCTACAACTCCTCCAGCTGAGACCTGATAGGTGGAAAACAAAGATTGATCATAGCAAACATGAATGTTAGCTCATGTGTCAATCCACCAATAAAATGCTTGAAATGTCATATTAACTTCAGGGGTGAAGAAAACAGACCTGAAAACGGTCCCAGAAGAGCCAGCTCCAAAAGTCATCATGTTGACTTGGGAGCCAGGTAGCGTTGGACTATTCATTCTTAGATTTGGAGGTGATATTGTCTTCTTGTAAAAGCATTGGTTGACCATGTGATTGGTCCGACCATAGACGTAGCAGCAACGCACTCCTTCCTTCTTGTGGTCCTTGGGATGTGGTTGCTATTGTAAGACTTCTTGGTATAAGGCTTAGGCTTAGGGTGGAAGGGTTTCTTCTAGAACTTATGTTTAGGTTTATGAAATGGTTTAGATGGTTGACCCTCTACATTGTTCACCTTGGGTTTGGATTCAGAGGATCCCTTTACCCTGAGCCTATGTTACTCCTCAATTCTAATAGAGTTTAGAACTTGAGTTAGGATTAGGTCACCTTGGGTATGACTTAGGTACTTGAAAAACTCAGACCAAGAAGCAGATAGTTTGTCTATAAGGCAAGCTATTTAGAAGGTTTCATCAAGGATGGAACTATTAGTCCTTAGGTGTTGGACTAGGTTCTCAAACTCATGAATCTGATCATTCATGGGTTTGGAGTCAACCATCTTGAACTTGTTAAAGTCTGATGCTTTAAAGTACTTTACTCCAGCATCTAAGTCTGATGCTCTAGGGTATCCCATAGGTCATTAGGGTTTTGGATAATATAGTAGATGTCATAGAGTCTATCAGATAAGGCCCTTATGATCATATGAGGGCTATAATAGTTGATTTCTTCTGGGGTCCTAGTGGAAATGCCAGAAGTTGGTTCGAGCTCAGGTTGGGAAGTGGAGGCTCGAGTATGGCGAGTTTGGCTAGACCCACTGGATACTCCTGGTACAGTTTCACCTATGACTGATAGTAACCCAAATGTGGTTAACTAGAATCGCATCTGGTTTTGCCACATCTTGAAGTTAAACTCGTCAAACTTCTTTGGTTTGGTACTAAGGGTTTCATGGTTTGGTGAGGCAATTTCAAACAAAAGTGAGGAGTAGAAATCTGTGGATTGGAAAATAATTTTGTCAATTTCAAAGCACACCGAATAGATTTGACTGTTAGAAGTCCAAATAAAAATTCCAAATCCTAACAGCTAGATGGGCTCTAGGTAGGAGGTGGAGTACTTGACTCTCTCAAATACCAAGGTACCTTGGACAATTTAATACAGTGGAACGTTCAGGGGATGACTTTTAGTCTTTTCTAAAATGTATACTTCTAATTAACTTTTGTAGAAAATAATTTGTAACTAGTAGCTATCACGCAATTTGTAATTTCTAATAGATGATCGAGCAAGCTAACAATGATAAGTAGTGAGCACAATAGAAAATATTGATTAATTCTTTAAACTATGATAAACGATTAAATAAAATCAATAAGATTTTTGGATTGTTGAAACTAATCGTTCTATACTAGCAAAATCGAGACTTTATTGAAATTGTTAATATTAAAAGATTTATTGTTTATCAAATATTATTTTTGTAAGAAAAGGCAAGTTACAAAAAGTTTCTTTTAGAAATAGTTTGCCAAGGCAGAGCGGAATCTATAGAACCGTCATTCACCTTGCCAAACTTTTCTAAAAGAGAGAGATACTATATAAGTTATATCTAATTATTTAGAGTTTAGAATTAGATGCAAGTTATTTTCAATAGATCTACTAATAGTAAAGAAATAGAGTTAGAAACTCTGACTTGATGGTCGAAGCGCGCTAGGCGCCGTCCCAAGAATCTTATTGCCCCCCTCATGCAGGCCTCGTGGCAACGAATCTCGGAGATGCGATAACCCCGATCAAGCGACCTCCTTCTCGTTGGCACCACTTCAAGAAGGCTTTGCGAACCTCGAAGGCTTGCAGGAACCCAGCTACTCGACAGTAGGAGTAAGTTCTCTCGGAGCAAGGAGGCAGCACCACAACACAGGCTCGATCTGAGAGAAAGAGAGAGAGAGAGAGAGAGGCAGAGAGTAATTCCACAATTTGTAGTGTCTCTCTCCCATGGCTGCACCGGGCCTTATATAGGCCTCGGGCTGGTAATGGGAGGCTGAAAAGAGGGAGTGGTTTTGTGGGCTACGATTAAGCCCATTAACACCGCGTGTTACAACTCGTAGAGAGCAATCTCGTAACGGCTAGCATGCAACAACGGGTCGCATGCACAATGGCTAGTAGCCAAAATGGAAAAATAATAAATGTGAGGTTTAAAAGCAAAAATAAAAATAAGAAAAGTGCGGACCAACCCATTTCGGAGGTACTATTGTGTTCGGGTCCGCGGACGCACACACACGCACTGCCCAGCCCAAGCCCGGCACGCATGGCATGCACGCCCGCGTGTGTAAGAGCTTGTGGAGTCCCTCCTCTCGTGTGATGACTAGTGGGGGTAAAAGGAGGATCCCTTTTAAATGGGTATAGAAGGTTTTCCCAAATGGAGATGGGACTAAACTTTAGTTGGTTTTGTGTGGTTTACAAACACACACCCAATAATTTCCACCGCTCGGTTTAATCATTTGGCAACCCATTTCTACCCAAAAAGTGGAACCTCTTTCAACTCTGTGCGCCCATAATGGTGAGCTGTAGTGAACACCTATATAATACTACGTGAGGAAGTTGGGAGGAGGTAGGAAGAGGATCTGAGGAAGAAGGAGGTGGAGGAGAAAGGAGGAGGGAAAAGAAGGAGGAGGGATTGAAGGAGGCTTGGGGCACCGTCAAAAAGGGAGCGGTGGGGAGGGGAAGGTGACGGAAACAGAGGGAAATGGGCCGGTGTTGGAGTGATGTGGCTTGGTTGGCTGGAGGTTAAGGATGAGGTCATTTTAGGGTTATTGGAGGTACGTAGTAAAATAGGGGTGCCATGCAGATGAGATGGACGGGTGCATACAAAACACGTCTACAACTCTATAAGGAATCAATCAATTAACCTCCTGAACCTTTGAACCGCACCCGTCGTCGGACGGCTCCTCTTCGATCATAGTTCCATATGTCATCGGATAGCTGACCCATTTCTCTTTCGCATCTAAACATTCAGGTCCAATGTGCTGCATTCGGTGGTGGCTATATCCTTAATTGGGTTCTTCGATGTGGTTGCGACGGCGGAGGACAAGGACGTTGTTGTGATCGGAAGCGGACCCAGAGGCTACGTGGCGATGATCAAGGCGGCCTAGATGGGGCTCAAGACTACTTGCATACAAATTAGTGCAATATTTGTAAAGGTTATAGAAATTAGTCATGCACATGATGCAGTGACAGGTTTAATAATATCTAATGTTGTCTATGTGGTTTATGCATTCAGACCTTGCCAATCACATGTGTGATTGTGGGGTCCCAAGACACGTTCTGCTAATTTTTTTAATAATCTTTTGTTATGTTTACGTAATTTTAAATTAAAAACATAAAACACAAATAATCAAACACTCCATTCATTCAACATCAACTACAATACTACATTTTAATTAAAATCTATTTATTTTTTTTGATGAAGGGCCAAACTGTCGTCTTCCCACGCCTCTTCGATCGTCTTCAGTTTCTTTGGTGGCATAGAAAACAACTCATCCTCCTTATCGATGCTACTATCCCCCATCTTCTTCTCCCACGAACACTCCTCTTCAGACTCACACTTGGTGCACCTGCTCTGGTTGCAACGACGAATGTGTAGCATTCCCCTGGTGGTCGTCTACATGTACAACAAAATCTCTTTGCGGATGTCGTCAGTGGCATCGTGACACTTCTTGTCGCTTGATCCTTGCAATGCCATCATTGGCTTCATTGTTGCAAAGCTTGTAGACAAAGTTTTTTCATGTCGGACTATTGTAGTGATGTATTCCTGCCGCTTAAGGGGATATACCTTACCCATGGAAGTCATCGACGAAATATGTGTGTGTTTGTGTGTGTGGGGGGTCGTTCTGGTAGTAGTTAGAGGAGAAGTGGAATAGATTTGGGCCGAAGAAGTGTTGAATTGAAGGCCTATTTATAGGGTTGAGATGTAAAATAGATGTTAGGTCCGCACAATGACTCGTGCAATCACACTTGCGTTTGTGCAATCGGATAAAGCCGATGATACAAATTTTGGCCATTGGAGTTGTCCCTATGCTACCACACAACTCTAACGGTCCAAAATTAGACCGTTGGCTTTGTGCAGTTACACAAGTTATGTGCGACCGCATATGTACTTCCTCGCATGTGCGAAGTCTGCATAATAATTTTATGGTGGACTTTCACATATGCAATCACTTTTGCGCATATACGGTTGCACATAAGAACATGGATAATATTATTGTTTTTTCCCTTTTAGCTAAACAAAGAAATGTATCTTCTTATTATTGTAGTTTTTATGTCATGAGCGTGAATTTTTTATATTAACATTAATAAAAATGACTTTGGTTATTGCTTTAATTAGAATACTACTTTGGTATGTGTTAATTCACATATAATAAAGGACCCTAGGAAACACAGTAGGTCACTGAGGTGTATGGTGGGTCCATGCTTGGAAGACCCAGTGGACCAGTTCTGTGTAGACCTAGAATTAGTTCACAACTCTGATGATGCTGGTTGTTTCACCATGTATAAGTTGTTGGTAGATAAAAGAAGTGGTGAAGTCTCCACCACGAAACGTTAGATTCCTATTCACTTGACCAAGCACGATGATCATATTAAACATGAACCAAAACGGTGCATAGATAATCAGTATATCAGAGACTGGTGCAAAACCTATTTTACTATTATAAATAATATGTCATCAATCCTGAGGGACCATGCACGCTGAGCCAACCGGCTGTGTGGTACTTTGATGTGCCAACGTGTGTGGACCTACCATAGTCTAATACCACAGTACGTTGGGTTACCCAGGTGACGTTGGAGTGGCATGCAACCCCTATAGATTATCCGACATCCAGAGATGGATGAGTGTATTTTGATGAGTCAACCTATCCACATAATTAACCCAGGCCTAGTGGGTGTCAGTATAACTGACGACGTTCCGGATGCTAGGCATAAAACCAGAGGTGTATGGTGTTAGAGGTGTCAAGTCATCAAATTCTAATCAGATGATCGATCAAGTCTGACAGTACTCTTCACCGCCCAAGTCGAATCATGACACCAGTAATAGAAGAGACTAAAGATTATTAGAGTATAGTAGAGAACAGGGTTACAAAGGAGTAACATAAGTTTAAGATTACTAGAATTCAACTCGTGTCGTACTCTTGGTGGCTACGCGGGTTAATAGAAGTTGGATTGATTAGTGAAACTTTTGTTGTGTCACCGGAACAGTTAATCGGAGATCTGGTTGAAGCTAGAAATCCTGAACCCTGAAGGTTCTACCCTGTCGTTGTGTATAATAATTATTTTTCAATCCGGTTGATACGTTAGATGCGAAGTAGCGTGAGAGAACACAAACCCAAAGCTTAAGAACCTAATTCACATGTGCTAAGTGGCCATAGGGGTATTTTGATAAATACTGAAATATGGCGCAGAACATATTGAATATAGATATTAAAATGAACAAAATAATTCTACGAGCTCATAGGCGTTATAGGAATTCAATTCCAATGAAAGTGTGTACTTTGGTGATGAAAGGCATCATCGTCGGGAGATCGTGCAGAACAGAAGAACATGATGCTTTGGCTATGCTATTCAGGTTCAGGGGTTAGATCATGAACTTGATTCAGTTTGGAATTTTTTTCTGTTATACTCTTTACTTAGTGTTTAGAGAACCCTGATGATAATTAGTTTATCGGTTCTTGCTTGTGTGATACTCTCTAGATCAGGATTAGGGTTAGTACTTAGTTTATAGGATCATTGGTGTCTCTATATGTTTCTAACATATGCAAATCTGGTGGTTCTCTAAAAGAAAAGATGGTAACTGCTTTCGTGATTGTTCAGATAGCCGAGTACTATACACCGTGGATAGATGCAATGTTAGATTTATTAGGAGATGACTAATGACCCCATAAAGAGTATGTATATCATAGTAGGATGCTCTTTCCCTATATGGTCTCAGCAACCAAGTTAGGTTATGATTCCATTAATGATACTCGTTCTTAGTTGATGTTTGATGGTAGTAAGAACTCATCACGATTCGGTTATGCCGCCATTAGGTAGAGGTTCGACGGAGGTTATCGAATGTTCCTAATTGGCCAGCATCAAACCCTATAATGAGATGAGATCTACTATGACATCATGCATCAAATTATGAACAAGGCATCATGGTAGTGGGAGTCATTTCCATACTGACCTTAGGCCAGGCTCAAAATCTTAGGATTATGAGCAGACTAGTGGAGCATTGAGATCCTTGGAATCTATGTAATGTGATCCTTATAAGAAAGATAAAAACTGAATATTTAAGGTAGGGACTATGATATTTTCCAAGGGTACTAATATTTTGCACGAAAGTTTGTAATTCTAGTGGGAGCGTGGTAGACCAAGGTCTAGGTCTAGGAGGTCGTGATCTTTCTATATATGCATAAAATCTCATAAATAAGGGATGTGTAAGAGGTTTCCTCCAAAGGAAAGCCCCTGGCCCCCATAATTAACTAGCTAAGGGTCTGGTTGGGAGGTACACAATTCGATATTCCTATTGGGTGAGAGCTGTGTTTCCTTTTATGCTAGTTCATCTAGTAGTTTCCTTCGGGACATAGAGGACGCTGGTGCTAGTGGGTGATGTCTTTTACCTATACCGCGAGGGCCTATGAACTCCCGTACAGAAGCCACCTAGATTTGTAAGAAGCATCCGGAAGCTTGTGTGAAGTCATCGTTGCTGCGCATGGCGGGTCACATAATGTAATACCCATAAACTTTTTAATTCAAGGTGTCATAACCTGGTCGCCAATTCAAAAAAGATAAGCTAACATAGGAATTGTATACTTGTAAAATAAAATAAATAAATATACAAGAGGCTGTATTTATGTAACACCTGTGGTGTTAGATTTGAGAATAATAGAAATACTCAATGGCTAGTTTCGTCTTTTTACAGCCAGACTTTTTCTTTGGGCTTTTTTCCAATAAATGGATCATAAACCTATGAGATGTTTTACGTTCACATTCTCCGTAACTTCGAGCATGTCACGATGGTGCGTTCCGTGCAACGATCATGTGTATGCGCAGCCAGTTTCGGCAGCCCGGCAGGTAAACCCTAGAAAAACAATAATTGGTCAATAGTTGTAACTGTTTTGTTTCTTGCAAGAGATCGGGTGATCGGATCGTAACGAAACAAGATACGTTAGATGAGGCTCTGAGAGAGCCTTCCAATGAGCCTAAGTTAGGGTCGATCCGACACCCGGATGAATAGTTATTGCTATTTTGAGTTTTGGAGTTTTTCCTTCTTTTCGGGAGATCCAGAAGTTAGAAAATTATGTACCAAGCGCTGACGCATTTGCGTTGATGAGACCTTTCCAACGAATTCTCTAGGGCCCTATTCCGACTTCCGGTTTGATAGTTACAAGTGATTATTCTTTTCAGCCCGGTTGATGGACGAATCGCACCCGGATTCCAACCGAGCCCGGTTCAGGGCTCGGGACCGAGCCGACCAACCCTAGAGCCTACCTCCCGGTCTCCTAGCATAGTTTAAGCTCTCCTGACCTCCGTCCCCAGTGATTTAAAATCCGAAATTCGGATGGGAATGATCGGGTAAGATTTGGGGATGATAAACCCATATCTTCATATCTTTATCCCCTCCCGCTAAGGTCTTAACCGACCCTATCCGCCCAGCCTATCTCACCACAAAACAACAACCTTCCTCCCTTATTCCCGTGTATATAAATAGAGAGAGAGAGAGAGAGAGAGAGAGAGAGAGAGAGAACGTGAGAGAACAAAATAGAGAGAGAGAATGAGAGGAAGAAAGAGAGAACGTGAGAGAACGTGAGAGAAAGAGAGAGAGAGATAGAACAGGACGGAGAGAGAGAGAGAACGAGAGGCAGAGAGAGGGAAGGAGAATAGATCGAGGGAGAAGATGGGCGCATCCCAACCCGCCCTCATCGGAGCACCGGCGAGCACGCCGACACCCCCAGGTCAGCCCCTCCTCCTCCCATCTCCTCCGCGACCCCTTTCCTCCTCTCTTGTCGCGGCCCGCACGGGCGGACACCGCCGCCGCAACCGAGCCCCTCTCGACGATCCTCGGCGCACCACTACCGGCCGCAACCCCATGCGAGCCCCTCCGGCCGAGCCTCGGGCTCCGACGGGCGCTCCGGCCACCTCCCACCGCGCCTCCTCCATAGGGGTGGCGCGGGAGAGGCCGGCCGAGCGCTCGCCGGCGCTCCAGGCCGTCCCTCCCGCCGGCCACCGGCGCGCAGGAACCAGCGCCGCTGGTTCGGTCTCGTGGAGAAGAACAAGTTGGGGGGGGGGGCAAAGCAGTAATTTTGCAGGTTAGTTTAATTAACCCTAGACCCGACCTGTTTAACCTTGAACCCGACCTGACCCAACATGGCACTGCAGACCCGACCCGACCCAGCAGACCCGCCCCAACCCATATAGTGATCCGGTCTGGTTCACCTGAACCAGACCCATGAATCAGTCGATTTTGGTTCGACTGCCATTTCTCAGTCCGAACTCGGAATTGGACGAAACTAGCGCCATTTCGACCGGCTCAGAAAATAATACCTGTTGGCCATAGTTTATCATAGTAATTATGCTGTTTAATATCCTATTTTATCCTTGGACCCGATCTTATCGCGGTACCGTGGTTTGACCGTCGTTTCATCGTCCGAACTCGGATTCGGACGAAACCAGCGGCATTGTGCTCAGAACTTTGAGTCCCACCTATTAAACCCAGAATATAACCCTAGAACCTCTTCTACCCTAGTGAACCAACCATGCGATCGGTTTTACCGTTACTAAGTGGTTTGACCCGAAACCATCCGACCGAAGTCGGATTCCAGCGAAACCGGAACCATCGAGCAGGGTTCTTCGAGCCCGATTCAATGAGTAGGTTTAGCTTCTAATTACTTGTTTGGCCTAGTAGTGTTTAGGTTCGAGTTCTTCAGTCGCACGGATTTGCGTACTGTCAACTCAATGTTGGTCCCCTATCGAGGGTGCCCGACTATCCTTGGCATAGAACCCTCGTCATTGAATTTTATGTTTTAATCGATAGAATTGTGATACGGAGCTGTGGTTATTATCAGACCTTGATCGTGGTGATCCAGCGGAGACGGATCAGAATCAACTAGCAAGCCGGAGTCGTGTGCGATCGACAGCCAGGTGACATCTACTACCCTTGCGTGGTCTTTAATAGTGGGAAATGAGAATGACTAAGGGTAGGTGTCCATGACACTGCATGCGGGCCCCGCCGGGCATCGTCGCATGTGGTCAAGTGGACCCCGCCTTGCATGCGGAGTCTCGAGTCCGGCGACGCATGCTTAAAATATTAATATAATGATAATAATGATTGCTTTTGATTGTATGAACACCGTAATTAGGATTCCCTTATATTAAACAATAAATTGAATAACTAATAATTATCGGGGCCCACCCTCCTGAGAGGAGTATGGAAACCCTAGCACACGGGTCACTGGGATGAGTGTTTTACTTTATTGATTTATTATGTTGCATGGGTTGCGAGAGCAGTACGGGATCAGGGGTAAATTGTTGAAAATTGTTAAGCATTAAATATACCTTTGTTAGCTTCAGTATATATGTTGAAAGATGTTATATGAGAATCTACCTGGTTAGAAGGGTAGGGACCCCGTGCGCGCAAGGGCCGTGAACCACCCTGCGCGTACAGCCAAAGTTAAGTAGGTTAGGGGTCACGGGCAAGGGTTGTGGTAAAGCCAATAGGAGGTGCCCTCGAGTAGGGATTGGCCTAGCAACCCCGTCCCGGGGAGTTGAAGTCCCCATAGTAAAGCAAGTTGGGCGGTAGAGCTCCACCGTGAAAGACGGGAAACCCCTTATGATCATCTGGGTGATTTGTGCATGGTGTTGGTGGATGCACGGCGAGAGAGTTGGCCCTCTATATCAAAATAAAAGGCCCTATAGTAATGCCCGACCGGGGGCAGGATGAACAAAATATCCGGGGTTCACATTTTGATAGTGTGTGTTTTATCTATATATGAATTTAGAATCGAGTGACTGTTTACATGATGACTTCGTGACTTTATCGGAACGTCTTATTTAATTTGTTCTTTAATGCTGTAGAACATTGAATGGACTTCATGTTAGATAACCTAGTGACAGTAGGAATTGCATGTGAATATAGATTACTGATAGGTTTAGGTATCATTCTGCAAACTTTGATTCTACTAGAACTGATAGATCTTATCTTAATTTATTAAGATTGGTCGTCTCATATTATTATAGACTATTAGGATGTCACTAGCCATTAATTTGGCTAATCTCCCAATTTCCTATTGGGGGCTACTCTTTCCCACGAGTAGGCTCAGTTGCAGGTCCGGAGGCTCAGGAGTAGCAGTAGGAGTCCAGAGGCGGAGTTGGAGTTGCAGCTTTACCTTTCTGTTTAGTATGTCCGTCTTGTAGTCTTTTCTCTTTAGACATGGTAATTGTATTGGAATAAGAGTTTTCATTAGTTAGTTAGTATTCTATGGTTGTAGTTGCAATGGTTCCAGCTGAATTCTTTTGGGTAGGCCTCTCCTTAAGGCCCCAAGCCTAGGATAGATCATGATGAAAATATAAGTATATATAACTGACTAAATTGATTAACCTTGTAGATAGGAACCCTAGACTGTTGCACCTGAGTGTTAGGACGTGGATGAGACCACTTGGCTAGCCGTAGGAGGCTTGAGCCTCGTGCTCCCTCAGATAGACTCCTGTCAGTATGTAGTGGCACCGACAGGTCACTCATACTGAGAGGATATGACTTTTGAAGGTTGAGCTTGACTAGATAATATCTTCTCTCGGTTGATAATTTCTCTTTCTTTGCTTTTTAAATAAAAATGTTTTCGAGAAATCAAATTTAAAAGATTCCCCTCTTGTTTCTCCCTCCTTCTTGTTTTTCATATTAGAGAGCGTAGAAGCCCTGTGAGAACCCAAATTGGTGTAATTAATTGACCAGACCCAAATCCCATCTTTTTCTCATTTCACACCCCAGGGATCGGTCTTCAGATTTCTGGGGCGTGACAATTTATAAAAGTAACACGAGGACAAAGTCAACTAGAAGACAAATGTTAATAAAATATGTATTAATAAAGAAGGGTGGAGAAGGAAATGCCTGGTTGTATTTCATAAAAAAATAATATAAGGTCAAAGTTCACTAGAAGACAAATATAAATATAATATGTATTAATGGAGAGGTGAATGCCTTATCCTTCCACCCATCCATTTACCATGTGTACATTCCCCCGACCCCCTAGTATGATTACAATATAGAAGAAACCTATCCATAATCATGATATTCCCCCTATAGTACTAACTCTTATCTTCTACCTCATTCCTTGCATGCCTAGTCAAACCTCTAAAGACTCTATAAAAACCCTCTCATCATTTGTTCATTACAGCACAATTCTCATTTTCCACCCTTATCTGGTAAGCATTCATCTACTTTTCTTCTTTTTTTATTCCATGCATACATAATTATGGGTTATGAAAGAGAATGAAGAGAAGGGTTGGGTTGTGTGTATGAAATAGTGAGAAGTGAGTGAAAAAAGAGAAAAAAGAGTGAAATAGAAAAATAAAGAAAGAAAGGAGGAAGGAATATGTACAGGTGCATGCCGAAATGGGTAAGGGCAAAGAGAGAGAGAGAGAGAGAGAGAGAGAGAGAGAGAGAGAGAGAGAGAGAGAGAGAGAGAGAGAGAGAGAGAGAGAGAGAGAGAATATGAAATAAATAAGATTGAAAGAGAAAGAAAAGACACACTCGCATAACATTGTTTTATTTCAGGGATACCTTAACAACCAGAGACTACCTCCATAAAACAAAACTTGACCCGTTTGAAAATGTAAGAACATCTCCATATACATGTTTTTCTTTTATTTAAACTGTCATTTTATTTTATGTTGCATGAATACCTTCAGTCTTATTTTTATGATACCTCATGTTGCATGATATGTATGGCTAGAAGAATGGACTGGCATCCCCCAACAAGGAGCAGGGTGAGGCTAGGGTTGTTTTCCCTCGAGAATGATTGGACTAGTAGCACTAGCCAAACGCTAGTCTTGGGCTCTGCTGTCGGGGGAAATATTCTCACATAGTAGTTATGTCGGTTTACCATAGCTCGCCGGGTGGGAGCCCTGATTAAAGACGGACATGCTAGTGCACAAAAATCATTCTCCTAATTTCGTTACAAATTTTTATTTTTGTTATTCATGTTCTACTCTTGATAAATACAGTATAAATATTAAACAATGCATATATCTGTTGGTTGTTCTTACTTGTGGTTTTTCGTAGATGCCTCTAATATATCAGACAGCTGAGATATGGGTGGTAGGCACACATATTACAGAGTTTTATGAGTACGAGTTACATACTTCCGAAACCACTGGGGAGCCTATCATTGTGTATTTCGTAAATATGTAAAACTCTATATGGACACCAATCTTATGGAGGTCGAGAGTGATATACTGTTAATGGAGCAAATTTTCTCCATTATTTTCCATTTCCCATAGGTTTGGTGATTCTACACCACTTATGTCTGTATAGGGGGCACTTAGTATTTAGAGCTATAGTTGGCTTGTGTTATAGGATTATTATGATAGTGCATGGGTTGGGCATGTAGGCTTGCGATGATGTTATAAAATATGTGACTTATGTAAAATAATCTTTATATATATTTATGTGATATAAGGAAATGTATGCAGTTGGTTTTGTAATAAATGAACTAAATTTGGTTGAATGTATGTCTTTTTTTCTCGATTCCCTGTTTGGATGTATTCTGGGTGGGGGGGGGGGGGGGGTCTGGTTGAAGCGATTCAATTGGAAGGCACAATCTAACAATCCAAATAACAAGTAGATCGGATCGAGTTTATATAGAAAAATCCCTTCTTAACGTCGAAGGGGAGAAAACCACGGGATAGGGCGAAAACTGCACTAACAAGTCGAACATATTACAAGCTCTTACCCTGACCCACGTACACCCAGAGAGGACCAACATCCCAAATACCGACCTCTCAAGTCTCTCTCCCTATCTGGCTCCGAAAACTCCGGAATGCAATAGGCAGCACCTCCCATTCCAGAATTTGGGTCCATCGCTGTGAGGGGGTAGCCCTCTTTTTATAGTGCCTCAAGCTGACAACTGGGGTGCTCCGAGTGGCACGGGGTTGATGACGTGCTCCCGTGATCTGTGTAACCACCTCGCAAGTGGGCAATGTGTTGTCTGGCAGGCACATGGTAGTTATGGCCGGGGGTGCTTCTTGCCTTACTAGTCGACCGAAAATTTTGGGGCGTATGCTGTATTCCCGTAACCGTCGCTCGACCAAGATTTTCGGGCATAACTATTGACGGATTTTGGTGTGTGACTTTCGGGTCAAAATATTTGTGTGAATGTCGGAGTCGCTTTGGGGCAGAGAAAACAGTTCCCCTCTAATTCATTTGTATCTTGGCAAAGCCAAGTCTCATAGGTCAACTGGTCGGTCGACTGCTGGTAAGTTGCACGGCCGGTAGACTCGTGCTAAGTTGCATGATCGGTAGACTCATGTGAGTTGCGGGGTTGTGAGTCGCGCGGCCGGTAGACTCGTGCAGAGTTGCGCGGCCGGTAGACTCATGATGAGTTGCATGGCTGGTAGACTCATGCTGAGTTGCGGGGTCGTGAGTTGCACGGCCGGTAGACTCGTGCTGAGTTGCACGATCGGTAGACTCATGCTGAGTTGCACGGTCGTGAGTTGACCGGTTGGTAAACTCATGCTAAGTTGCACGGCCAGTATACTCACGATGAGTTGCACAGCTGGAGAGAGACGTGTGGCTGGAGCGAGATGAGCGACTAAGGCGAGACTCGCGATCGAGACAAGGTGCATGGTCAAGGTGAGGAGCATGGCCGAAATGAGACACGCAGTCGGGTCGACTCCTGTGGTCAGTAGACTCGTGCTGAGTTGCACTACCAGTAGACTCGTGCTGAGTTGCACGGCCAGAGCGAGACGTATGGCTGGGTCGAGATGCACGTGCAACCGGGTTGAGACACGAGGTTGAGGCGAGGTGCGCGGTCAAGGTAAGGAGCGTGGTCGGAGTGAGATGTGCGGCCAGGTCGACTCCTTCTTAGTTGCTTGGTCGGTAGACTTGTAACATCCCAAAAGTTAAAAGAATTAAATAATAGTGTAAATAAGAATTTAAGCATAAAAATTTTAAATCAAAAATCAGATTGCGCCACTGCGTCCAGCTCGTCAAAACGGTCAAAAACCGTATATAAACTTTTACATTTTGACCACATATATAATATTTAAAATTAAAAAAAAAGTCAAATAGTGGGATTTGAACCTTGAACCCCCAGGGTTATATCCTAATATTTCCCCTCTAACCACTAAATCATTTTAATTCTTATAAAAAAATTTGAGAAATAAAATATATGAAGTAAGGGGGAGTTCAAGGGTCAAGCTTCATATTCCCAAAAAAGTGTATAAATACCCACCCTACTACCCCATCTCTCACACAAATCCTAATAACCCTCTTGAAGAACATGCTTTACCCTTACCCAACCACCACCTAGCCACCATTTGACCACCATCGGTCACTCCGGTTGCCGCCAAATTGCCGCCGGCCACAGCCTCCCTCCACCGCCGGGTTAGTCGGATTCGGGTTTGGATTTGAACCCATTATTTATTTAGTTGCAAAAAATAATCCTCTAACTAATTTAAAACCCATGACCTCTTCTTCCTACAAGGGATCCACTTAAATCAAAGTCCTTTAACCATTTGATCATACAATAGTTATATGCTGATATATATATATATATATATATATATATATATATATATATATATATATATATATATATATATATATATATATATATATATATATATATATATATATATATATATATATATATATATATATATATATATATATATATATATATATATATATATATATATATATATATATATATATATATATATGACTTTCAATATACATAGCTTGCACTATTTAGCCTCTAACTTGTCACACCAAGTTTGGAATTAAATTTTGTTTGCGCCTATGCACTCAGGATGAAACCCTCTATACAAGAATATAAGAAAGTAATATAGATTTTGTCAGAAAATTAAATATGAAATTACTATTTTAGCCCTAGGGGTGTTTTGGTCATAGCTTGGGCATTCTAACTCCGAATTGAGTCCTGTCTGCGGCCATGAATTTATTGGCCAAAGAGAAACCTGATGAGACCATAAAATGATAGAACCGATGCTTAAAAAGTAAATTTACTATTTTACCCTTATAAGGTAAAATGGTCATAACTTTTTCATTAGGACTCGGAATCGAGTTCCATCTATGACCACATGTTTGTGGTTACGATTCGGACCCACTGATATTATAAAACCCTAAACCAGGGTCTTAGGTAAAAAGACCCGTTTGCCTCTATATAGCATTTAGACCATAGGTTCACCAATTGGACATCGAAATTCGATTCTGTCAGTCGCCCTAGAAATCCTACAGAATAAACTCTCAAATTGACTAAGTAAGGAAAACCAACTAATAATTAGAAATATATTGATTCCAGGTTATAATCATATTAAAGGATCATCCGCTGAGGAAGGATACTACAGTCCATCAGGAAAGAGATCAAAACGCAATGAATTCTTGTTAAGATTATGGTATTGAAATGATAGATAAATGTGTAAAGACTGAGATAAAGTAGGAGAGATGCTGATCATTTTGGGTGTGGGACTTGCCCTAGTTGAGGCCTAACAGAAACCTAGGTTTGGGGATAGCCTTGTCTTTGTGACTAAAAGAAATCCAGGTGTGGGGCTAGTCTTATCTTTGTGACTAAAAGAAACCCAGGTGTGGGGCTAGCCTTGTCTTTGTGACTAAAAGAAACTCAGGTGTTGGGCTAGTCTTGTCTTGAGATAAAAAGTGACCCTAGGTAAGATTCCAACCTTTGTTTGAGCCAAAAAAAAAATCGGGTGATCAATAACTCTTTTATAAATGCTCATGAACATATTTGCTATTGATTTCAGTACGTTAAACTTATCTTGAATAACCTAGGTTTATCGGTGATTCGGTGGATTAAACTCACCCCCCTACAGGTTTCATTACTCCTGCAGATACTAACATTGTAGAATCTGGCAAAGAGGAAGCTAAAAAGGATATAAAGAAGGATCTGGAGGGAATCGAGGATCTGCTTTATACTCATTTCTACGAGGAGGTAGGAGCGAAGATCTGAGTAATCAAGGGAATCTAGTTGTTGTTTTATTCTAGAATAAGCCATGTATCAAAATCTATACACTGTATTACATGGTTTTTAATAAATAAAGAGGCTCCAATCATTTTCTTATTCGATGAAAATTATTATAACAATTTTTTCTCTTAATACCCCCATTGTTATACGCGTTGCCTAAATCCGTAAAATACTGTGGCGTTACAAGACTCGTGCTGAGTTGCACGGTCGGTAGACTCGTGTTGAGTTGCATGGCCGGAGTGAGATGCGTGGTCGGAGCAAGATGCGCGGCTGAGGTGAGACGCGCAGCCGAGGTGAGGTTTACAGTCGAGGTGAGGAGCATGGCCAGAGCGAGACACGCGACCGGGTCGACTTCTACTGAGTTGCATGGTTGGTAAATGATGCGATCTAAACTAATCCTAAATTAAGGGGTTAATTTGATCTAAATTATAACTCGCAAGTGCACGAATCGCTTGTAGGAGCGGTACGTATTACGAGGTCGATCCCATAGGGATTGCTAATGATCAGGAAAGCAGTCTAATCTAGGGTTATTAGTTATTTGACCTAAATTACTTTAAACGATAATTTTAATTGGAGTTGATTTGTTTTGAGATTAAAAACGAATTAATTAAAGAAAGAAAAACAAGCTAGTTACGGGAAGTCGAGTTTCAAGTGGAGAAGGTACTAAGGCATTCGAATCCACCTCGGTTATCCATATTACTAGGTTTATTTAGATTCATCTATGCGAACGAGTAGCATGCGGGAATACGATTCCCGTGCTCGACTCGAGGATGTGATCGTTAGGCTCTAAATATGATTTTCTAATATTGGATTCAATTCAAGCATATGTAATAAAACGAAGCATCACACATCTAGGTTAAGCACAACGGATCAAAGCACATGAGCAGAGCATCCGATGTCTGAGTTAAGCATGCAAGATCTGGGTTTTAATTATTCGATTAAAATAGGCCTAATTGCATGATGATTAATTTTAGCGCTAACTACAAAACATACATGGCATGGATTGTGAGAGCAAATTGAATCATCAATTAATTAAGAATTGAATCGCATAAACATTAAGGAGCATTGGCATAGATCACATAAAATAAACCTAAATAATATTTATAACCGGGGTTTCATCTAAGCCTTAGTATGGAATTTAGTTCATCATGGGTCGCATTACATCAAAAGTAAAAGAAGGGAAGAGCAAGATACAGATCATTCTCGGAATACGCTTTGCTCTTCGTTGTCCTCCTCTCCGATCGATGCTCCTACACTTCGACTCGGCTGCAGCACGGCTTCGATGGTACGGATGACGGATGACGGCTCGGACGATGGTACGATGGCGGCTCGGATGACGATGGCGGAGGATTCTCGGAGGTGGAGGCTAGGTCCGTGGATGACGATGGCCGGTAGATGTGGGAGAGGGATGGTATACGGTGGTGATGGGTTCGTTCCTAAGTGGTCTATGGCTGAGTTTTTGGTCGTCCAAAGCCTCCTCCCCCTTGATGGTTCGGATCCCCCCCTATATATAGGAGAGAGAGAGTCCGGTGGTGAGAGAGAGATAAGGAAAGATTGAAAGAAAAGAAAGAGAAAGAGAGATATTCGGTAAAGAGAAAGAAAGGAAAGAGAGGGAACGTGCATGGGTTTTAGAGAGAGAAATCCGGGAGAGAGAAAGAAGTTCGGCTGGGGTGCGTGTATGGCTCGGGTACAGCTGGGAATCGGACGGCTGGGTTCAGCTTTAGAGAGAGAAAGGAAAGAGAGAGAGAAACGTTCGGTAGAGAGAAAGAGAATGAGAGAAGTTCGGTGTGGGGGACGTCCGGCGCTCGGCTCCCGATCGGGTCGGGACTGCCGCGTGGGCTGCTGCGTTGTGATGAGGAGAGAGAGAGAAGTGCGGTTGGGATACGGTTTTAGAGAGGGAATCCTGCAGAGAGAGAATCGGGAGGAAGAGAGAGAGAAGTGCGGTTGGGATACGGTTTTAGAGAGGGAATCCTGCAGAGAGAGAATCGGGAGGAAGAGAGAGAGAAGTGCGGTTGGGATACGGTTTTAGAGAGGGAATCCTGCAGAGAGAGAATCGGGAGGAAGAGAGAGAATCCCGGCTGTGGGGTTTCGGTCCGGTCTTGTAGAGAGAGAGAATAGATCGGTTGGGACGTGCATGGGTTGATGCACGGGACTGTTATGGGTTTAAAGGGTCTGCTGATGGGGTAGAACGGTCGGCTGTGATCGGGTTGCATGGCTAGGGACGGCTGTGATCATGTGGGATTGAGAGGTGGAGTACGTGCTGGGCGGTTGGGTTCACATGCAAGTATGCATGGGTTTGGCTCTAGGATCGGACGGCTGGGATTAGGTGCAATGGAGGGCTGTGATTTGGATTGCATGGCCGGGAGAAAGAGGGAGAGCTGGGCTCTGCTGGGTTCGGCGTGCAATGGGCTGCATGCATGGGATCACAGCATGGGGTTTGCACGGATGGCTGTGATTTAAGTGGGAATGAGAGAATCAGGTTTTGCACATGCACATGCATGCATGGCTGTTAGAATTGTAAGGGACGGCTGGGTTTGATCACGGAGTACTTAGGGACGGCTAGGATGAGGCCGGGTAAGACCTGCATGCATGGGTTTGTCAAGGTGGTGTGAGATTCGGCTAGTTGGGATCGCACACGGAGTGCTGTACGTGGGGGTGCGACGGGCTACTGCAAGGGGAAGGAATGCTATCGGACGGCTGCATGAGGTCTGGTCCGGTTTTGGTTAAGTAGACGAGGGTTGGGTTGGCGAGGTTCTGCACGTGCACATGCACATACACATGCATGGGTGTTAGGATAAAAGGAATGGCTGTGATGGGGTGTAGATTAGATGGGGTTGCATGCCTTTGTGTTCAGGTGAATCATGAAAAAGAGGATGGGTTCAGGGTAAATATAGGACACGGCTGGGATTTAGATGGAATCGGTGTCACACACACAGGTGCTGCACTCAAGTTGGGTTTCAAAGGACGGTTGCGATTTTAAAGGGAGAGAGTGGTTAGCAATGGGGTCCTGCGGGAGACTTGATCAGGCTTTGGTCCTCGTAGTCCGAATCCATCATCAAACGCATCGTCGCCTATTTGTATGTCTGTAGTCCTCCTCCGGTTCGTGTTATGCGTTGCATCGGCTTAATGAAATCTTCACTCAACTGAATCATCACAATCATCCGTCTCTTGGATGTTCTTTAGAGATAGCCTTCGAACGAGCAGTACATCCTCCATCGGATTGCCGCGAGAATATCCACGGCTTGGTCATAGCGCTCTCGAGGTGACTGCATCGATAACCAGATCAATTCCCTGAAAGACACACATAAAATGACACTTGTCAGGTTTAAACACGATTATCGATAAAAGGGTAATTTGGACTTTCAGGCTCTGTACTTTTCATGCATGCAATGTATGCGAGTAAACCAATATGCTGTTGGGTTCGTATGAGAGTCTACTATATCGTGGTGCAAAGAGACTCATGCAGTTTACGTGCATTATGAAAGTTTTACGTAGCAAAGTGATGCAATGTGCATGAAAAAGAAAGGATAATTCGCACCAAATGGACGCTCAACAGTAAACTCGTGCTGAGTTGCACAGCCAGTAGACTCGTACTGAGTTGCACGGCCGGAGCGAGACGTGCGACCGAGGCGAGGTGCACGGTCGAGGTGAGGAGCATGGTCGAAGTGAGATGCGTGGCCGGGTCGACTCCTGCTTTGTTGATTGGCCAGTAGACTCGTGATGTGTTGCTTGGCTGGAACGAGACACACGGTCTCAACTCCTGCTGAGTTGCACTGCCAGTAAACTCGTGCTGAGTTGCACGGCTGTAGACTCGTGCTGTATTGCATGGTCGATTGACTCCCATGGGCCTCCTAGTCAATCGACTCCTTATGGTCGATTGGCCAGTCGACTTCTCCCGATCTGCTTTTCTTTCTTTATTTGCTAAGGTACACACGTATTCCAACATAAAGAGAAGGAATACATGTCTTATTTGGTTGAACGTATGTCTTATTTTCTCGATTTCCTGTTTGGATGTATTCCATCAATCCAAAGCCCAAAAGAAGGTAAAACAACATCTAAACAGTTATGCAAAAGAATGTACAAACAATGATTGTGGTTTGCTCACAGATCTGGAAGCAAGGTCAGCGGGAGCTTGATGCGGGCCTCCTTCCATGACTACATGTCCTCTTTCATCTCAGATCTTGAGGGGAAAAAAAACATCAAGCTTAAATTCGGAGAACAAGAGTAAAGGGAAAAAAAGAAAAAAATAATTAAAAAAGGAACTTGCTGCCTGCTACTCTGAGATCCCTGATAGTGAAATTTCTCGTGTCGATCTCAGGTATTTCTTTCACCACTATCGATGGCAGAGATTGTTCGGGTCGAAGCTACTCTTTACTCTTATGCCGGAGTCAGATCAGCCTCCGATAAAATATCCGAGTTCATTCGACAGGTTCTATCGTCTCTACCCCTTGTCCGTGACTGGCACGTGGTGCTCTGTTGTTCGTGTGCCCGAATTGCTATTCAAAGTGTTAGCTATGCGGTTGGCCGATATTCGGGGAGCGGTAAGAGGGGGTGGCTTCAAGCTCGTTGCAGGAAGCTAGACAAGCTCTTAAGAAGTTGACTTTTGGGACTATTATGTGGAAGGATTTTACTTATTCCCCTATGCGGCTTAAATGCCTCGGTTTGCCAGATTATGCACTCACCAGGGCGCCAGAGAATGTGGTGGTGGTGTCTGATTTCGAGGAGGAATTTCCTCAAGGTTTCGATGAGCCGAGCCGGGCCCAACTGATATAGGTGATAATCGAACCTACTCGGGTAACATGAGAGATTGTTCCCGCCGAACTTGTGGTCTCATGTGGGAAGAAGAAAAGGAAGGTATTGAAGCCCAAAAAGGCCCAAGAGAAGATTGCTTTATATCGATGGCCTCCAAGCACATGTCTTCTAGGGAAGAATCTGAAAGTGTGCGCTGCTGCAGTTGGGCATGACTTGGTTCTCCCAGGTGCTGCTTTGAGGGAGGGTGGCAATGGCGCCCTCAATATTGACAAAGAAGAGGACGCGAGTGAGTCTTCTCTTATGATTTCTGGTGACAGTGAAAACAAGGGGTGCGTCGAATCCCCGCTTCCCTGTGCAGGTTCTCATACTACAGTTTCTTCTTCTCGCGACCCTCGGTCTCGCAGGATCGAGAGGGGCCTTGAGGAGGTGGTTGTCAACTGTCGGCCCGCAGTTTTGAGTTACAAACCTGGGCGTCTGATACACTGGTTTAAGGTTGGGAAAGCAAAGGAGGGTGAGTGTCCTCAGGCTGAGGTTTGTACTTCGATAGAACACGGTCCTTCAATTCTTCCAGAGTGGACTGCCACGGGATCGGGATCGTCACCGAAGATAGTTCTCCGCCCTGATCAGATGAGAGCGATGATGGCAGAGACTAATGCCCCGGGGAAAGGGATTTTCTTGACCGAGGCAGTAGTTTCTGGAATCCCCGCGGTCGAAAGTGCTGGTGTTTCTTATCCGATTGCCCTTGACAGTATCTTTTCTCGCCTTCTTTCAGCTTCGTTGTTAGCCTTTGTTTTTCATTCTGACTTTGTTACTTTGTTCGCAGTGTCTGATGGGGACACTCAGGTGTGGGATGTAGCTACTCTGATTTCGGACGCACTGATGCCTCAGCCGGATAAGGCCATGGTCGACGACATCGTTGGTGTACCTTCCACCTCGAGGGACTGCACACTAGGCAGGGAGGAGAAGTCTGCTTCAGTGCCTCAGAGGGTGAAAGGGAAAGCTGTGGCATAAGGGTCTGCACCAGATACGTTGGCTCATCCCCAAGCTTCACCCTCAGAGCTTACCACCTTCTACAGGAAACATCTGGGACAACCCCAGGCCCGTCACCCAAAAGTTGTGGACGGTATTGAGGATGCGGTGAGTCTTCTCATGGTTTCTTCCTCCTTTCCTTTTTACTTGATTGTACTAATTTGTTGATCCTTGGAGCCAGATGTCAACCCTTCAAGATATCGGGATCCATAATGGGCGCAGAGGCCTCTATAGAAAAGTCAAGAGCCTCGAGGAAGAACTTAAGGCGGCTCTGGGACGAGCTGAGTCTGCTGTGAAGATGGTAAAGAAGCTTTCCATCGAGTCCAAGAAGGACGAGCATTCGGTGGTGATGTGGCATACCCGAGCTAAAGGTTTTGAGAAGGACAAAGCCCTTGATGCGAAAAAGCTTGAGGATCAATCGGTCATCATTGTCACTTTGCAATATCAAGTCGCCATACATGAGCAGCTGGAGGAGTCGGTGATTACCCTGAGGACCAGAGTCACCGAGCTTGAGGAGAAAGATGTGATTCGTGTCATTCAGCTTAAAGCAAGGGAAGCAGAGGTTACTAGTCTACACGGGTGGGAATCCGAGCTTCAACAACAGATTAAGGACTAGGTGGCGAGTAGTCAGTTATCTGCCATTGTAGGAGCAGGAGGTCGCCGGCCTTTGCGAGCATATTGCATAACTTGAGAAAGACTGTGGAGAGTACTACACCGGATGGCTTGAGTCTTTGGATGCTCTCAAAATCATCAAGTCCACATGCGCTTTGGAATCGCCTGCTGCTACGAGGCCTTCTTGAGCCCTGTTTTCTTGACTTGTACCTCTCTTCTTTTTCGTCTGTCGTCGATCATCTGATGTAGTTGCGTACCTAGCTTAATAAAATCGTACTCTTTGCGTTTGAGTTTTTAACTTTGCTTGTGTGAGAGCACTCCAGCTTGACAATTGGATGGTTTCCATTTTTGTGTTTGAGGGTGATAACTCTGAGATGATGTGGTTTTATAGTTATTTCGAGTTTAGCCTTAGAAGGGCGTATCCGATGTTGCTTCAAGTTTCTGACTTGAATGGGCAGAATCGAAGTATTTGGGTTGACCTGAGTTGCCAGGAGCCTTTTTATCAAACTTTAGCTTTGGAATGGCGTATCCGATTTCGCTTCGAGCTTCCGACTTGAACTGGCGAAATCGAAGGCTTCATTTGACCTGGGTTGCCAAAAGCCTTTTTATCGAATTTTAGCCTTGAAATGGCATATCCGATTTTGCTTCGAGCTTCCAACTTGAAATAGCGGAATCAAAGGCTTAGTTTGACCTGGGTTGCCAGGATCATTTTTATCGGATTTTAGCATTGAAAGGGTATATCCGATTTTGCTTCGAGCTTCTGACTTGAAATGGTGGAATCAAAGGCTTAGTTCGACCTGGGTTGCCAGGAGCCTTTTGGTGCCTCGCACGGGCTGAATAGAATTTCAAAAGACTTCAACTTAGAAAAAAATAGATATTTTATTGATAAACCAACTTCGCAGTTACAAATTTCAGAGTTTGGTTAAGGGTAGAAGATTTTCAAATGGGTTACATTCCAGGCTCGAGGTAGTCGCCTTCCGTCCTGGTTGATCAGCCTGTATGAGCCTTTGCTGCCTCTGGACTCTATGACGTATGGCCCCTCCCAAGACGGAGCAAACTTGCCACTGGCAACTTCCTTCGTGTTTGGGAAGACGGCTCTGAGTTCCATGTTTCTCATGCTGAACTCCTTTTTCTTGACTCTTCTATCATACGTCCTCTTGATCTTCTGCTGGTAGTCGGCGTCGTGAGTAGCCACTGAGTCCCTCAGTTCCTCCGCAAAGTCCAGGTTATTGATTCTGAGCTTATTGTTCATTCCTGATTCAGCAGCCTTGATCCTAACAATGGAGTGAAGCACTTCAGTAGGTAGGACGACTTCGGATCCATACGTGAGGTGGAACGAGAAGAATCCAGTCGATCACCACGGGGTGGTATTGTATGCCCACAATACCTCCGGAAGCTATGGGTGCAAATTTTGGCCAATGCCCCGCAACGAGAACCACCAGCCTTGCCTGGGGGTCCACAGAGACGACAGTGGAACCCGTCAGCCCTGCCTGGGGGTCCACAGAGATGATAGCGGGACCCACCAGCCCTACCTGGGGGTCCACAGAGATGATAGTAGGACCCACCAGCCCTGCTTGGAGGTCCACAGAGACGATAGCGGGACCCACCAACCCTGCCTGGAGGTCCACATAGGCGACAGCGAGACCCACCAGCCCTGCCTGGGGATCCACAGAGACGATGGTGGGACCCACCGACCCTCCACCGAAGCCTAGACGATAGCTGTAGAAAACCGCCTTTAACCCCGGTTCTCGTCCAAAAGTTCTATAAATAGTAGGCTCGACAAATATAAAAGATCGAATATCTGATTTCTGAATCGGACTTTCGAAAATCCAGAGCTCAGACATCCTAACCTTTCGATCTTCTTTTCGAAGAGAAACAAGTGACACTCGGTCTGTCGAGGTCACTTCAGATCAAGTGTTAGTGAATTCAGGTTGCTCCTTATAGCACGGAGACGTAGGCTTTGGCTGAACTCTAAGATCATATCTTGTATCAATCTACGATCTCTCTTCTACTTCGAACTTCAAACTCAAAGGCACCAATACTCAATATCCAAACCAATGAACTTGTCACACCCCAGAAAATCTGGAACCGATCCCTGGGGTGTGAATTGGGAAAAACCAAGGGTTTTTGGGTTTGGTCAACTGTCTACTCCGATTAGGGTCTCTTACAGGGCTTCTACTCTCTCAAGAAATGTTTTAAAACTTACTTTTTACAAAAATATTTTTTTTTAATTTTAAAAGAAGTATAGAGGTACAATTTTATCGACAAAGAGATGATCACGCTCGACCCTCAACCGGGTTATCCTCTCAGTATGTGCGGCTTGCTGGTGCCCCACATGCTAACAGAAGTTCCTCTTAAGGGAGCACGAGGCTCAAGCCTCTAACGACGAGCCGAGTAGCCTCGCCCGCTCTTGAACTCTCAGGCACTGGTTCACATATCCTATCTAATGGGCTAGTCAATTAGTTCACTTTACAACTTATATTTTCAAAGTGAGCTACTCCAGGCTTGGGGCCTTGAAGAGAGGCCTACCCAAAAAGAATACAGCTGGATCATTGCCACTAATAACATACACTAAGCCAAATAAAGTACGATTACACTGCAAGAAGGAAAATGACTACTACAAGACCTACTGTAATCTAAGACTCCACCGCCATCCTAACTCCGCCGCTGGCCTTGCTGCTGCGGCTACCCCTGAGTCTCTGAACCTGCAGAAGAGCCTACTCATGGGAATGAGTAGCCCCCAAAATGAATTGGGAGATTAGCCAAATAAATGGCTAGTGACAAGCTAACTGCCTAGGTAATTAATGATGTTCCCATTTTATACACTATTTACTGATTAGCCTAGTTGTCCACTAAGTTCTCAATCACGCCCTAAGTGTCCATACATTTGTCTACATTCGCATGCAATTCCTACTATCACTAGGTTATCGAGAGTGTCATTTTACAATTAATAAAATTAAACACACATAATGTGAACCCCGAATATTTTGTTCATCCTGCCCCCAGTCGGGCATTACTATAGGTCCTTTTATTTCGATGTAGAGGGCCAACTCTCTCATCGCGCATACTCCAACACCATGCGCAAAGTCATCCATATGATCATTAGGGGTTTCTTGTATTTCACGATGGAGCTCTATCGCCTAACTTGCTTTCCTTGGGGGCTTCAACTACCCCGGGATAGGATTGCTAGGCCAATCCCTCTTCGAGGGCACCACCTATTGGCTTTACCACAATCCTTGCCCATGACCCCCTAGCCTACTGATCTTCGGCTGTGCGCGCAGGGTGGTTTACAGTCCTTGCCGCACGGGGTTCGAATCTTTCCACAGGATAGAATATCACACAATTATAATAATAAAGTGATTTCGATGTTTTACCCTGGGATTCGCACCGCGCTCACAACCCATGCATCAAAATAACTATAAAATTTTAATCACGCCCATATTCCCGTATGCCCGGGTCTCCACACTCCATCCAGAAAAGTGAGCTTGATAATTATTATTTAATTATTAACTTCTAACCTTAAGGGAATTCCTACTTACAGTGTTCAAGCAATCAGGAAATTTATTATTAAATTATATTCTTAAGCATGCGTCGTCGGACTCGTGACTCCGCATGCAAGGCAGGGTCCACTCGACCACATGCGATGATATCTGGAGGGACCCGCATGCAACGTTATGGACACCTACCCTTAATGTCTATAACAGCATAGTTAATTATCTAAACAGCGTGCAGTGTCACCTGGAAAGTGTGCTTGGGCTGATGCTGCTAGGCGCCCTCCGCTCCGTCTCCGACTCGGTCCACGTGCCCACTAACTGCCAAACATACCAGCAGCCTATAGTCTTTAAGTGCTATTTAAAATATTGCCGGCTTAGGTCTGATTGGCCGAGCCGAGAATTTATGCATCATCGGACGCTAGTCTACTGGCATGCAAACCGATGCGCCTAAGGTAGTATCATCGGATGCCGGTCTACTGGCACGCAAACCGATGTACCAAGGGTAGCGTCATTGGATGTTGGTCTACTAGCATGCAACCCGATGTGCCAAAGGTAGCATCATCGGATGCCAGTCTACTGGCACGCAACCCGAGGTGCCAAAGGTAGCGTCATGGTTAGTCGGCGTTGCTGATGCCAAAAGGCATATTAGGGTCCAAATGCACTAATCCGGCCAAATGGTCATAACCGCGTCGGTCGGTGGCAAAATCGGCAAAAATCGATCTCGGTCGGGCTTAGGTGTTGTAGGTCGGTCTCGTGCACAAAAGGCTATGCGAGGTGGTTTGGCCCGCATCGGTGTCATCAACTTGATACGGGCGTGACCCGAGGAGATCGGGCCTGCTAACCATGAGTGTGGGCCCAAAGGGCTTGATCAACATTGTGGGGAGATCGAGGGTTGGGGTTTGGTGTGCCAAACCAAAGCTTGGCGTAAGATGATCGGGGCTACCTGCCACCGGTCGTCAAGCAACCGGCAATAGTCGTGCAAGGGAAAGGTTGTGGTCTAGCTCGATCGACACGATGGTGGTTGGGTGAGAGATGGCGTTGAGCCAAGGGCGATCGGGTGCGCTACCCGTTGCCCGGCCGCCAACGGGGACCGTCGGCAACCTCGACAACGAAACCAACCGGGGCAGCGCCTAGCTAGTCGGGCCAGTCGGATGGGGGTTTGGCTTGGCTTGGTCAGCCTTGCCGACCGTACTACCGCCGGCCACTTGGTCGGCAGTCATGACTGCAACCATAGCAAAGGCCTCGGGAGTGTGGGGTCGATAGGGTCCACAAAAAAAATATCGTCGGTACCGGGTCGGCTTCGCCAGTTGCACAGCGACCGGCCACATGGTCGATGGCCATGGTCGCGCAGATCACCATAGGAGGGTCTCGGCGGTTACATAGTCACCGGCCACCGGGCCGGCAGCCATGGCCGTGGCACGAGGCGAACGGGGGGTGGCTGTGGTCGGTCAACCCGCAACACACACACACAAAAAGGAAAACATAAGGGGAAAGGAGAACGAGACTAACATATCCTTAGCTCTGGCTGGGCTCCTCCCTCCAAGCTCCGACAGCGGCTCTCCTTCGGTGCCAGCTGCGATCCGACTGCTTTGAGCCATACACACAGCAAGAGGGAGAGGAGAGAGAGATCGAAGGGGAAGAGAGAGAAATCGGAGAGGAATAGAGGGGAAGATCAGATAGGAAGAGATCAGGAAGATCAGAGAGAGGAGAGGGTCGGGGTCGGACTGGGGAAGGGGGGGAAGAGGGGGAGTGGGGTAGGGTTTTAAAGGGGGGGAGGGTCAGCTGTTGGAAATAAATTCCTGGCAGAGGCCCGCAGCGGAAGCAAAGTGAATAGTTCCGAAGACCGTGAGCGGAGTGCGTTACATATCAAAATTTTCATCGAAACGATCTACACGTGCGTGTATGAATCTAGCATGGCAACTACGCGAACCCCTAACGATGATCTAACGCGAAAGAACGATCTAGCATGTATGCATATTCTATCTATTTTAGCTCTACATGTTAGATATCATACCTGCGTGCAGATTCTTTCACCGCGACAAGTTTCTTCTTTGTCGATGGAGACGGGCTCGGATCTGCTCATTATAGCTTTTGTGCGACGGCCATAACTTTCTACTCCGAACTCGGATTAGGCTAAAATTGGAACTACATGTAGCCAACTTAGAGATGCTACTTTTGCAATAAGTTCCACCTCATTTGGACTTCTGTAGTTCCCAGAATCATATAAACAATGCTGATTTTCTGTGCAGATTCTGGACAGCAAAAGGTTGCGGGAGATGCCATCTAGTTCACCCGATCTCACACGATGCACAGCACCTCGTCGATGGATCTCTGAGTGCCTCCATCTGACAAGCCTTTTCCTTCTATGAAACCCTACACGAGGAAGATGAGTCGCCATCTAATGGCGCAAGCGAGGGAGAGAGAGAGACGAGAGAGGAGAAGAGAAGAGAGCTAGGAAGAGATCTAGGGAGGGGGGTCGGTTTTTTCCATCTAGCATCATCTATGGCCGGCCCCACTTAGTCCCTATTATAAGGCCGGCCTATCCCTTTGGATAAGGCTCCAAGGGGATAGGTTCATCCCACAAAAATCTCCCTAAAAATCTCCCTTAATCTCTTCATCTCTTTATCCGTTTTCCCCACTTTTAGGGCTTGTTTTGACCAATTCAAAACCCCTATCTTATCCCCTATGGCTGGCCCTATTACTGAGGATTCTCATCCCCAGAATATAGGGGCCGGCCCTGCATGGGTCTCCCACAGCTAGGGTTGGCCACTAGTGAGGCTTGGCAGTGCGCATTTTTACCAAAACGCCCTTATGCCTTAAATTGACCATTTCTAGTGTGCGAGACTTAGCGACTCTTCCGTAAGTGATCTTGACAAGTTACTTTACTATTAACTGAGGTCACCAGAGGGTGCCCCTAGTAAATTCAACCAGTTAACTCGCAACATGTCCCGGTGTATCGCACCCATGTAGCAAAGTTCACGTATGGTGAGGGATAACTACATGCGTCTCTGCACTAACCTAGGGTTTCCCCTTAGTGCACACACGTAGCTACGCATCTACCGTGCACAAGTGTGAAGCACTCACGGAGCGTAGGTTTGAACTACTCGCTTCCTCTTACTGCATCCTGTGTTTCGAGGAGATGGTACTAGGACCGTACATAATGTCGATAAGGTGGAACCTTTAGGGACCAGGGTTCATGGCTTCCAACTTAGACTCGATCGACACACTACCCGAGTGTACCATCGATCCTCTGAGTCCGAGTTAACCTGTGTGGCCACCTAGAGTGCGACGCAGGCTGCACTCTAATTCCCCCGGACTTACTATATTCTCCCTCATACCCCTGCTCTTCGCTTAGTATGGTAAACTCATTGTCCCTCCATCTGGTGCCATGATGCAACTCGAGCGGTGGAGAATACCGTCAGACTCGAGTGCTCATATGACTCGGTTCCTTCCAGGTTGACCATATACATCATATCTCCGATACTCTTCCGAGCAACCGGATCCGTCACTAGTCCAACTGATGACCACCTTGTTGAAAATAAATCCATGGTAGAGGCCCACAGCGGAAGCAAAGAATAGGTCCGAGGACCGTAGGCGGTGTGCATTACATATCAAAATTTTCATCGAAACGATCTACATATGCGTGTATGAAACTAGCATGGCAACTACGCGAACCCCTAACGACGATCTAACGCAAAAGAACAATCTAGCATGTATGCATGTTCTAATTATGTTAGATCTACTTGTTAGATATCATACCTGCGTACAGAATCTTTCACCGCGACAAATTTCTTCTTTGTCGATGGAGACGGGCTACGGATCTGCTCGACATAGCTTCGATGCGACGGCTATAACTTTCTAATCCGAACTCCGATTGGGCTGAAATTTGGACTGCAAGTAGCCAACTTCGAGACGCAACTTTTGCAACAAGTTTCACGTCGTTTGGACTTCTATAACTCCCGGAATCACAGAAACAACGCTGATTTTCTGTGCAGATTCTGGACAGCAAAAGGTTGCGGGAGACGCCTTCTAGTTCACCCGATCTCACACGATGCATGGCACCTCGTCGATGGATCTCTGAGTGCCTCCATACGACGAGCCTTCTTCTTCTACGAAACACCATACGAGGAAGACGAGTCGCCATCCTATGGCGCAAGCGAGAGAGAGAGAGACGAGGGAGGAGATGCGAAGAGAGGAGAGGGGGTGGCTAGGGTTTCCCCCATGGCTTGGGCCGGCCCTAGGGCTTGCATGGATCATTAATTTCGTCCCCCCCCCTCTCTCTATGCATTATATAGGGCCGGCCTAATCCTTACGGATAAGCCTAGTGGATAGGATTGACTGATTCAAACCTCTCCCTATATATCTCTTCTTTTATCTCTATCTTTTTCTTGTTTTCGAAAACGGTCAAAACCAGCCCGTTTTCTGCGCCTCTTGACCGACCCTTTCATCGGAGGCAACAACCTCCTGAAACTAATAGGGCCGGCCTTGACCAGTCTCTCAACACTCAGGGCCGGCCCCCTTAGTGCATAGTGGCGCATAGTATGACCAAAACGCCCTTATGTCACTAGTTGGCCGTTCCTCGTGTACGAGACTTTGCAAGGCACACATAAGTGAAGTGCACCAGTGATTTCACTATTCTCTGAGATTCCCGTAGGGTGCCCCTAGTGAAGTCAACTAGTTAACTCGCAACATATCCCGGTGCATCGCACCCATGTGGCAAAGTCCACTTATGACAAGGAATTGCTACATGCGTCTCTGCACTAACCTAGGGTTTCCCCTTAGTGCACACACGTAGCTACGCATCTACCGTGCACTAGTACGAAGCACTCACGGAGCGTAGGCTTGGTCTTCTCGCTTCCTCTAACTACGTTCTGTGTTTCGACGAGATGGTATAAGCACCATACATAATGTCGATAAGGTGGAACCTTCAGGGACCAGGGTTCATGGCTTCCAACTCAGACTCGATCGACACACTACCCGAGTGTACCATCGATCCTCTGAGGCCGAGTTAACCTGTGTAGCCACCAAGAGTGCGACGCAGGCTGCACTCCAATTCCCCCGGACTTACTATGTTCTTCCTCATACCCCTGCTCTCCGCTTAGTATGGTAATCCCGCTGTCCCTCCACTGGTGCCATGATGCAACTCGAGCGGTGGAGAATACCGTCAGACTCGAGTGCTCATATGACTTGGTTCCTTCCAGGTTGACCACATACATCGTACCTTCGATAACTCTGCCGAGTAACCGGTTCCGTCACCAGTCGAACTGATGACCACCTGGCCAGGGTTTAATACGACGTAGGTCAGACCAAGGAACGCACCTCCCGTTAGGGGTATGGATAGCCTGCAGGAGTAACATGCTGATGCAACGCCAGCCGGGTAACCTAGTACACCGTGGTTTTGGATCACTGCATCCGGATCCTCACACATTGGTGTGCCAAAGCACCACACAACTGGTTAGTCCACCAGACATGGTTCCTCAGGGTTTAGGACCGTTTTACCCTAAGTAGAAACACGGTTTAGTGCACCGGTGTCTGCTCACCTATCTGTGCACCGTGTTGGTTCCGTTCGGCCACAGACATTGTGCCTGGTAATGACCGTGGTGGAGACACCCACGCGCTGTCATCCCAACAGCTTAACCTGATAAGGCGACCAACCCTAATCAGAGCTGCGAACGTATTTAGGTTACATGGGACCAGTCCCTTGAGTCTCCCACTCAAGAGGATTACCATGTAGCTATGGCTCTCTGTTCTGTAATCAGAACACGTACTAAGGTACGTACCAATATGCAATCCTATACTATCAACCATACATAGCTAAACTATAGGTTTTTACGAGCTATAGACCTCACCAATTCTAACAATCTCCCACTAGGTCTAACGAGGAATAACAGTGTTGAGCTCTGTAGCTTCTACATGCTGCCCAAAAGCCTTTGCAGGAATTCCCTAAAGGAATTGACAACATTGTCTGTAGATTCCACCTCAGTACCGCTACTTGCATTTCCTCCTATAATTGTCAGATCAAGTGGAGTTTGTACTTGATGGGTTTCCCCTCACGGCGGTGCCTAGTCTCCTTGGACCTTGCTTACCGCTCTTCTATTGCAACAAGAAATAACTGAGCTTCTGGTACGCGTCCCAAGTTCTCTAAGAACTTCCTAAGCCTTACCACCTGATATACTACCTCGCACGCAACAACGTGCTAAGCCATTGTGGTAGAGTCTGTGATGCACAGTTGCTTCACACTCTACCAACAACCGCTTCTAATCCCAAAATAAAAAACAATTCCTGAAATTGATTCTCTGGAATGCACATCTGACACCAAAGTCAGACCCTGTGCATCCAATCGATATCAGGACCTGTGAAGTGCAAGCTAACTCTCAATCCTCACTTAATAAGGATTTCTGAGTATACCCTTCACTTAAGTCCAGTGATTTAGACCCGGGTTCAACTGAAACCGACCCATCATTCCTGCTGCGCAATAGATATCTAGCCTCGTAAAACGAATCTGGCTAGAATCTTATCTTTATGCGTAGCCTGTGACAACAAGAGAACCTTGCTCTGGTTATCTAGAGTTACCTTGATTCCCAGAGCATAACTCGCCTCACTAGGGTCTTTCACATCGAATTGTGATGACTACAAACCTTTACCGTAAACAATATTCTTACATCATTTTCAATCAGTAGGATATTGTTAACGTAAAGTACTACGTACACCCTTGTAGCTTTTTCACCTTTCTTGTACCCACTTGGTTTATCATCATTCTGATCAAATCCGTGTGAGCGGATTTCCTTGATCAAAATAGATATTCCAACTTGGATGCTTGCATCAGTCCATAAATGGACCTTTGCAACTTACATCACATATCTTCCTGACCTACTGACACAAAGCCTGAGGCGATATCATCCATATGTCCTTTCCAAATTCCCATTAGGGAATAACTGTCTTGACATCCATCAACCAGATCTCCCAACTATAATGGGCTGCGATGGATTAAGAGGATCCAAAATAGACTTAGGCATAGCTACCAGTGAGATGGTTTTGACATAGTCAATCCCTTCTCCTTTGGCAACTAATCTAGCTACTTAAGTCTTAATCGGATGCTCTTCTTATACACCTTCTACACCCTGAAGGGTGATAGTGTTATAAGTGTCAAGACTGTTCCAAGGGACATTGATGCAAATTTGCCTCCATGGTCTCTATCAGTCAGAGCTGTCGGAAGCTCCCATTACTTCTTCATAGCTCTAGTGATTATCCTCCTGAAACTCTGGATTAACTATCGAAGTTTCTCCATAGTATCTTTCAGGAGCTCTGATGCTCCCACAACGATGAGGTGGTGGTGGTACAAAGTGAATCGTTCCTACAGTACCTGGTATACTAGTTTCTGTATCATCTACTCCCACTACGTTTTCAGATGCGCACTCTCTACCAGTACCCAATAGTTCACCCAGAACTACCTTACTGATAAAATTATGGTCCATAATATAATCTTGGTCTAGGTAGATGGTATTCGTAGAAACGATTACCTTCCAAACCTCAAGATCATAGAATAGTCCACCTTATGCCTCCTAAGGGTAACCTACAAACAGATATACCTGGAACTATATCTCCATCTCATCCCTCTTGTCCTTTTGCACAAGTGCAGGACAACCCTATATCTCGAGACACTATAGTGTCAGCTTTCGCTTAGACCATAGCTCTCTATAGGTCTGAGGCACTAATCTAGATGAGAGATAGTTTCAGATATAAGCTACTGTTTTAAGGTACAACCCCACCAAAGGTGGGTAGTATACTTGGCAATATTCATCATACTACGGACCATGTCAAACAGAGTCCGATTCCTTCTCTCGGAGACTTCATTCTGACGTGTCATCCTTAGAGCATTTAACTGGGAGATAATCCCATGCTCTCTCAGGATCCTATGGAACTCGTCCGATAGTGACTTATTTCTTTGATTAAATCGAAGAATCTTCTATCGTCTAGACGCTCTTGGAACCATAGACGTCAAAATTAACTAACACCAATACCTTAGTGGCCCTTTTAGTTATTCTGCCTTCCAGATAACACTCATAGGTTAGAAGGATCTCCGATGAATCTATGAACAGAAACTCGGCCTTCTTTTACCCTTGAATTTATCTAAGGCAGAATATCTAAATCAGAGGGGTCACAAATGGGATAGCTTCTCCAAAGGATTTAGATGAATTTCAATTAGACGTTGCAGCTGTTATGAAATCTATTTCTGAATTAGGATTAAATATAAAGAGATTTTTCTGATCTATTCCTCTAACTATGAAGCTATCTATTCAGTTTAAGATACACACTCACGGTACTGTCTAAAACTAAAAAACTTCATTTACCAAGAAGGAAACAGAACTACATCTCTAAAAACAAAATCCGTATTTCAGAAAACGAAGACAATCATACCTAACAGCTTCCGCAGCGGCTTATGGCATCAGTACCTATGTTAGGATTACGTCACTATAAAGTAGCCTTCTGCTTTTCTTGAATCATTGTAGACCCGAAGTCTACATTCCAAGAATCATAAGAGCTGCTACTAGATAGCGACTTTACTCCTAACATCCTGAGGCCATACTCAATCTTCAAATACCCCCTATTCTCGCCAAAACATAAACACTTCCGTCTTTAGCGTTACCAGACTTAGGAGTCCACACCAGTTTCTGCACTATAATAGTTTTCGATCTCTGATAAGTTACTTCCTTAGGTTCTTCTAAAGAGGGCCTAGGTTAAGCACTAAAGGCTTTGCCTTTAATCTTGATCCCATCCTTTGTCTCTTGGAAATCTCCTTAGAAGTTCTGCGTTTATCATCTCTAACTTGTTAAAGCTAAAGTCTCTGATAACGCCTTCGAAGGTTCCAGACAAGGATGCAAGACAGACGTCTTCCACCACCTCGTCATCCGGTACTATATCTTTGGAATCTAGTTCGATCTGGAACTCAAAGATGTGTTCCCGAATAAGCATACCCTCAGACATCTCGGTACCAACAAGTATCTTAGTGGAAAAGCGATGAGTCGACTGACTTCGCCTTCCAGACATCTAATACAAGTAAAACTTAATTAGAGAAGACCCGGCATATCTCTGACTCGCTTCTAAAGAGTTGTCCGCAAGTCTGCTATAACATAGCACTTGCACATCTCCTTAGACTCTCGCCAGTCTTCATATACCCTAGTTAGTGCCCTAGTGATATCTGGACCCATTAGGTCTAATACAGGGATACTTAGATTACATGCCAATGTATGTTTTTACTACCCTATGCATAAACTAAAGAAAGTGCTTCGGCTCTACGTAGTTAGAGACCCGATAACTGGTTCTCTTATGGGATAGCGGATAGGGGAACTATATGGTTGAATGAAAACGAATACAAAATAACTTATTTTATGGATTTTTAAAATAAGCTAATTATATCCAAATGTCAGCGCTACCCTCACAGCGAAGACACCTCTATGGATTAATTAACCATGTATGTAAGATCTCAGAATAGACTACACCTGCCCTAGGGGGCATCATGCAGCGTCAATCCGCTTACACGGGCCTTTCCTTGACCCTATCCAAATCTACCAACTAAGGGCTTTGATGGACCATGGTTGTCCTTTTGGCCAGTGCCACGTGATCCCCATTGTGGAAGCAACAGATGTCTCACGTCCACTTCGGATGCTTACCCACAAGCCTAAGCAATTACGGCACGGGAGTTCATGCGGCCCCCACTAGGGTGGGATAAAAAGCCCTTCTCTCCTGGCCCCATAACCGCTATATCCTGAAGGAGACCGCTAAGTTATCTGGCATGGAAAAACATAACCCTCACCCTAGGGGGTGTCGAGCTACGCCCTTCCACCCAGACACAAAGCAGTTGGTTGTGGAGGCCAGAGGATCTCTAAAAGTCCTCTCTTGCATCCCTTATTAAATTTGAGGGTTATTTAATGCAAGTATGAGTGTATACTAAGGTCACGACAACCTATACACTAGACCCTGGTCATACCATGCTCCCACTAGCGTTTCAAGCCTTTCGCGAAGCATTAATTGATCTCGGAATATCATAGTCCCTGCCTCAAGTGGATTTCTCCACTTAAGGGTCACATTACATATCCCAAGAACGTCGATGCTCTGCAAACCTGGCTATCACGTTAATGCTCTGGAGCCTAGCCTAAGGTCAGACTGACAGGAAAGGTCTGCCACTACCATGGCGCCTCGCTTATAAATTTGACGAATGATGTCATAGTAGAATTCCAACTCATTCTAGGTTTTGATGCTTGCTAAATAGGCACACCCGACTAATCGGGTGTTGACCTAATGGGGGCATAACCAAATGTGAGGAATTCATACTATCATCAAGGGTCAATTAAATAATAGGCATCACTAGTGGAATCCTATCCTAATAAGGTCGCTAGGACCCGAGGGGAAAGGGCATCCCTCTAACACAGATAATTAAATTATCGCATCGGGGTTCTCTACAAAAATATAAAGAACTACTGAAAGAAACAAGCACACAACTGAATCAAGTTCAGGGTCCGACCCCTGAACCTGAATGGCACAGCGCAGGTTCTCTGTCTTCTTCACAAGGCTCCTCGATCCGGTGCAAGCCTCTGTATACGATCTCCTGACTCTTTATGCCCTTTGCCGTCATCGTGTACGCTTCGCCGGATCGCCATCATCCTCCAAGGTTCCGCTCATCCTCCCGGTGGTGGATCTCCACGGTAAGTCCTCCTCTTCAATCTGTAACCGAAAAAGATCTAGTACGCTTCGAGCAAGTGCTCGCTCGTACACAATTTCCTAGAAAGAAAAGGAAAACCAACCTAGCAAAAGCCTGGGAATCAAGGGTGGTAAATCTTCACCTCTTGCCCGACTATGGCTCTAAAATCTATCCACACACAGAAGAAAAAATATCCAGACAAAATCGCTAACACGGGGTTCGACCCCCGGTAGCAAGCATTCACATATCCAGATTAATTTAGAAACGGCGCCCTGCAAGAACGATTCATAGAACATACAATATAAACTATGCATGATCTACTTGTAGAACCCCGATGGCGGCACATACTATTCATGCGCGCACATGACGGTTTCATGAAAAACATAAAACGCACACCACTAGCGAGCTCTGATACCAATTGTTGGAAATAAATCCAAGGTAGAGGCCCACAGCGGAAGCAAAGAATAGGTCCGAGGACCGTAGGCGGTGTGCGTTACATATCAAAATTTTCATCGAAACGATCTACATATGCGTGTATGAAACTAGCATGGCAACTACGCGAACTCCTAACGACGATCTAACGCAAAAGAACAATCTAGCATGTATGCATGTTCTAATTATGTTAGATCTACTTGTTAGATATCATACCTGCGTACGGAATCTTTCACCGCGATAAATGTCTTCTTTGTCGATGGAGACGGGCTACGGATCTGCTCGACATAGCTTCGATGCGATGGCCATAACTTTCTGTTCCGAACTCTGATTGGGCTGAAATTTGGATTGCAAGTAGCCAACTTCGAGACGCAACTTTTACAATAAGTTTCACGTCGTTTAGACTTCTATAGCTCCCGGAATCACAGAAACAACGCTGATTTTCTGTGCAGATTCTGGACAGCAAAAGGTTGCGGGAGACGCCTTCTAGTTCACCCGATCTCACACGATGCACGGCACCTCGTCGATGGATCTCTGAGTGCCTCCATACGACGAGCCTTCTTCTTCTACGAAACACCATGCGAGGAAGACGAGTCGCCATCCTATGGCGCAAGCGAGAGAGAGAGAGACGAGGGAGGAGATGCGAAGAGAGGAGAGGGGGTGGCTAGGGTTTCCCCCATGGCTTGGGCCAGCCCTAGGGCTTGCATGGCTCATTAATTTCGTCCCCCCCTCTCTCCCTATGCATTATATAGGGCCGGCCTTATCCTTACGGATAAGCCTAGCGGATAGGATTGACTGATTCAAACCTCTCCCTATATATCTCTTCTTTTATCTATCTTTTCCTTGTTTTCGAAAACGGTCAAAACCAGCCCGTTTTCTGCGCCTCTTGACCGACCCTTTCATCGGAGGCAACAACCTCCTGAAACTAATAGGGCCGGCCTTGACCAGTCTCTCAACACTCAGGGCCAGCCCCCTTAGTGCATAGTGGCGCATAGTATGACCAAAACACCCTTATGTCACTAGTTGGCCGTTCCTCGTGTACGAGACTTTGCAAGGCACACATAAGTGAAGTGCACCAGTGATTTCACTATTCTCTGAGATTCCCGTAGGGTGCCCCTAGTGAAGTCAACTAGTCAACTCGCAACATATCCCGGTGCATCGCACCCATGTGGCAAAGTCCACTTATGACAAGGAATTGCTACATGCGTCTCTGCACTAACCTAGGGTTTCCCCTTAGTGCACACACGTAGCTACGCATCTACCGTGCACTAGTGCGAAGCACTCACAGAGCGTAGGCTTGGTCTTCTCGCTTCCTCTAACTACGTTCTGTGTTTCGACGAGATGGTATAAGAACCATACATAATGTCGATAAGGTGGAACCTTCAGGGACCAGGGTTCATGGCTTCCAACTCAGACTCGATCGACACACTACCCGAGTGTACCATCGATCCTCTGAGTCCGAGTTAACCTGCGTAGCCACCCAGAGTGCGACACAGGCTGCACTCCAATTCCCCCGGACTTACTATGTTCTCCCTCATACCCCTGCTCTCCGCTTAGTATGGTAATCCAGTTGTCCCTCCACTGGTGCCATGATGCAACTCGAGCGGTGGAGAATACCGTCAGACTCGAGTGCTCATATGACTTGGTTCCTTCCAGGTTGACCACATACATCATACTTCCGATAACTCTGCCGAGTAACTGGTTCCGTCACCAGTCGAACTGATGACCACCTGGCCAGGGTTTAATACGACGTAGGTCAGACCAAGGAACGCACCTCCCGTTAGGGGTGTGGATAGCCTGCAGGAGTGACATGCTGATGCAACGCCAGTCGGGTAACCCAGTATACCGTGGTTTTGGATCACTACATCCGGATCCTCACACATTGGTGCGCCAAAGCACCACACAACTGGTTAGTCCACCAGACATGGTTCCTCAGGGTTTAGGACCATTTTATCCAAAGCAGAAACACGGTTTAGTGCACCGGTGTCTGCTCACCTATCTGTGCACCGTGTTGGTTCCGTTCAGCCATAGACATTGTGCCTGGTAATGACCGTAGTGGAGACACCCACGCGCTGTCATCCCAACAGCTTAACCTGATAGGGCGACCAACCCTAATCAGAGCTGCGAACGTATTTAGGTTACATGGGACCAGTCCCTTGAGTCTCCCACTCAAGAGGATTACCATGTAGCCATGGCTCTCTGTTCTGTAATCAGAACACGTACTAAGGTACATACCAATATGCAATCCTATACTATCAACCATACATAGTTAAACTATAGGTTTTTACGAGCTATAGACCTCACCAATTCTAACTCACCTTGCCAGGGTTTAATACGATGTAGGTCAGACCAAAGAACGCACCTCCCATTAGGGGTGTGGATAGCCTGTAGGAGTGACACGCTGATGCAATGCCAGCCGGGTAACCCAGTACATCGTGGTTTTGGATCACTGTATACGGATCCTCACACATTGGTGCGCCAAAGCACCACACAACTGGTTAGTCCACCAGACATGGTTCCTCAGGGTTTAGGACCGTTTTATCCTAAGTAGAAACATGGTTTAGTGCACCGGTGTCTGCTCACCGATTTATGCACCATATTGGTTCCGTTCGGCCACAGACAATGTGCCTGGTAATGATCGTGGTGGAGACACCCACGCTCTGTCATTCCAATAGCTTATCCTGATAGGGCGACCAACCCTAACCAGAGCTGCGAATGTATTTAGGTTATATGGGACCAGTTCCTTGAGTCTCCTACTTAAGTGGATTACTATGTAGCCATGGCTCTCTGTTCTATTATCAGAACACGTACTAAGGTACGTTCCAAGATGCAATCTTATACTGTCAACCATACAAAGCTAAACTATAGGTTTTTACGAGCTGTAGACCTCACCAATTCTAACAATCTTCCACTAGGTCTAATAAGGAATAACGGTGTTGAGCTCTGTAGCTTCTACATGCTGCCCAAAATCCTTTGCAGGAATTCCCTAAAGGAATTGACAACATTGTCTGTAGATTCCACCTCAGTACCGCTACTTGCATTTCCTCCGATAACTGTCAGAGCAAGTGGAGTTTGTACTTGATGGGTTTCCCCTCACGGCGGTCCCTAGTCTCCTTGGACCTTGCTTACCGCTCTTCTGTTTGCAACAACAGATAACTGACCCTCTGATACGCGTCCCAAGTTCTTTAAGAACTTCCTAAGCTATATCACCTGGTAGACTACCTCGCACGCAACAACATGCTCAGTTTTTGTAGTGCAGTCTGTGATGCACTTGCTTCACACTCTACCAACTACCGCTTCTAATCCTATGATAAAAACAATTCCTGAAATCGATTCTCTAGAACGCACATCTGACACCAAAGTCAAACCTTGTACGTCCAATCGATATCAGGACTTGTGAAGTGCAAGCTAACTCACAATCCTTACTTAATGAGGATTCCTGAGTATACCCTTCACATCGGTCCAGAGATCTAGATCCGGGTTCGACTGAAATGACCCATCATTCCTGCTGCACAATAGATATCTAGCCTCGTAAACCGAATCTGGCTAGAATCTTATCTTCATGTGTAGCCTGTGACAGTAAGAGAATCTTACTCTGGTAATCTCGAGTTACCTTGATTCCTAGAACATAACTCGCCTCACTAGGGTCTTTCACATCAAATTGTGATGACTACAAACTATTACCGTTAACAATATTCCTACGTTATTTTCAATCAGTAGAATATCATTAACGTAAAGTACTAAGTACACCCTTGTAGCTCTTTCACCTTTCTTGTACCCACTTGGTTTATCATCATTCTGATCAAATCCGTGTTAAACGGATTTTCTTGATCAAAATAGATATTCCAACCTGGATGCTTGCATCAGTCCATAAATAGACCTTTGCAACTTGCATTCCATTTCTTCCTGACCTACTGACACAAACCCTGGGGCTTTATTATCCATATGTCCTTTCCAAATTCCCGTTAGGGAATAACTGTCTTGACATCCATCAACCAGATCTCCCAACTATAATGGGCTGCGATGGATTAAGAGGATCCGAAATAGACTTAGGCATAGCTACCAGTGAGATGATTTTGACATAGTCAATCCCTTCTCCTTTTGTAACTAATCTAGCTACCTAAGTCTTAACCGGGTGCTCTTCTTATACACCTCCTACACCATGAAGGGTGATAGTGCTATAAGTGTCAAGACTGTTCCAAGGGACATTGATGTAAATTTGCCTCCATGGTCTTTTGTCAGTTAGAGCTGTCGGAAGCTCCCATTACTTCTTCATAGCTCTAGAGATCATCCTCCTAAAACTCTGGATTAACTATCGAAGTTTCTCCATAGTATCTTTCAGGAGCTCTGATGGTCCCACAACGATGAGGTGGTGGTGGTACAAAAGTGAATTGTTTCTACAGTGTCCGGTATACTAGTTTCTTGTATTATCTACTCCCACTACATTTTCAGATGCGCACTCTCTACCAGTACCCAGTAGTTCACCCAGAACTACCTTACTGATAAACTTATGGTCTATAATATAATCTTGGTCTAGGTAAATGGTGTTCGTAGAAACGATTACCTTCCAAACCTTAAGATCATAGAATAGTCCACCTTATGTCTCCCTAGGGTAAACTATAAATAGATATACCTAGAACTACATCTCCATCTCATCCCCTTTGTCCTTTTGCATAAGTGCAGGACAACCCTATATCTCGAGATACTATAGTGTCAGCTTTCGCTTAGACCATAGTTCTCTTATAGGTCTGAGGCACTGATCTAGATGAGAGATAGTTATAGATATAAGCTATTGTTTTAAGGTACAACCCCACCAAAAGGTGGGTAGTACACTTGGCAATATTCATCATACTACGGACCATGTCAAACAGAGTCTGATTCCTTCTCTCGGAGACTTTATTCTGACGTGTCATCCTTGGAGCATTTAACTGGGAGATAATCTCATGCTCCCTCAGGATCCTATGGAACTCGTCCGATAGTGACTTATTCCTTCGATTAAATTGAAGTATTCTATCGTCTAGACGCTCTTGGAACCATAGACATCAAAATTAACTAACTCCAATACCTTAGTGGCCATTTTAGTTATTCTGCCTTCCAGATTACACTCATAGGTTAGAAGGATCTCCGATGAATCTGTGAATAGAAACTCGACCTTATGTTACCTCTGAATTTATCTGAGGCAAAATATCTAAATCAGAGGGGTCACAAATGGGATAGATTCTCTGAAGGATTTAGATGAATTTAAATTAGACGCTGCAGCTGTCATAAAATCTATTTCCAAATTAAGATTAAATATAAAGAGATTATTATGATCTATTCCTCTAGTAATAAAGCTATCTATTCAGTTTAAGATACACACCTACGGTGCTGTCTAAAACTAAAAACTTTATTTACTAAGAAGGAAACAGAACTAAATATCTAAAAATCAAAATCCGTGTTTCGGAAAAACTAAGACAATCATATCTAACAGCTTCCGCAGCGGCTTATGGCATCAGTACTTATGTTAGGATTACTTCACTATAAAGTAGCCTTCTGCTTTCCTTGAATCTCTGTAGACCTGAAATCTACATTCCAAGAAGCATAAGAACTGCTACTAGATAGCGACTCAACTCCTAACATTCTGAGGCCATACACTATCTTCAAATATCCCCTATACTTGCCAAAGTGGAAACACTTCTGTCCTTAGCGTTACCAGACTTAGGAGTCCACACCAGTTTCTGCACTAGAATAGTTTTTGATCTCTTATAAGTTACTCCCTTTGGTCCTTATATAGAAGACCTAGGTCAAGCACTAAAGGCTTTGCCTTTAATCTTGATCCTATCATTTGTCTCTTGAAAATCTCCTTAGAAGTTCTGCGTTTATCATCTCTAACTTGTTAAAGCTAAAATCTCTAATAACGTCGTCGAAGGTTCCAAACAAGGAAGCAAGATAGACATCTTCCACCACCTCGTCATCTGGCACCATGTCTTTGGAATCTAGTTCGATCTGGAACTCAAGTATGTGTTCCCGAATAAACATACCCTCAGACATCTCGGTACCGACAAGTATCTTAGTGAAAAAGCGACAAGTCTACCGACTTCACTTTTCAGACAACTTCTGCAAGTAAAACTTTATTTGAGAAGACCCGGCATATCTCTGACTTACTTCTAAGGAGTTGTCAGCAAGTCTGCTATGACACAGAACTTGCACATCTCCTCAGACTCTCGCTAGTCGTCATATGCCCTAGTTAGTGCCCTAGTAATATATGGACCTATTAGGTTTAGTACAAGGATATTAAGATTGGAAGACAATGCACGTTTACTACCCTATGCATAAACTAAAGAAAGTGCTTCCGCTCTATGTAGTTAGAGACTCGATAACTGGTTCTCTTATGGGATAGTGGATAGGGAAACTATATGGTTGAATTAAAATAAATACAGAAAAAATTTATTTTATGGATTTTTAAAACAAGCTAATTATATCCAAATGTCAGCGTTACCCTCAAAGCGAAGACACCTCTATGGATTAATTAACCATGTATGTAAGATCTCGGAATCGACTACACCTGCCCTAGGGGGCATCATGTAGCGTCAATCCGCTTACACGTGCCTTTCCTTGACTCTATCCAAATCTGCCAACTAAAGGCTTTGATGGACCATGGTTGTCCTTTTAGCCAGTGCCACGTGATCCCCATTGTCTGAGCAACGAATGCCTCACGTCCACTTCGGATGCTTACCCACAAGCCTAAGCAATTACGGCACGGGAGTTCATGCGGCCCCCACTAGGGTGGGAAAAAAGCCCTTCTCTTCTGGCCCCGTAATCGCCATATCCTGAAGAAGACCGCTAAGTTATCTGGCATGGAAAAACATAACCCTCACCCTAGGGGGTGTCAGCTACGCCCTTCCACCCAGACACAAAGCAGTTGGTTGTGGAGGCCAAAGGATCTCGATGAGTCCTCTTACACATCCCTTATTCTAGTTGAGGGTTATTTAATGCAAGTATGAGTGTACACTAAGGTCACGATAACCTATACACTAGACCCTAGTCATACCGTGCTCCCACTAGCATTTCAAGCCTTTCGTGAAGCATTAATCGATCTCGGAATATCATAGTCCCTACCTCAAGTGGATTTCTCCACTCAAGGGTCACATTACATATCCCAAAAACATCGATGCTCTGCAAACCTATCTATCACGCTAATGCTCTGGAGCCTAGCCTAAGGTCAGACTGACAGGAAAGGTCTTCCACTACCATGGCGCCTTGCTTTTAAATTTAACGAATAATGTCATAGTAGAATTCCAACTCATTCTAGGTTTCGATGTTGGTCAAATTGGCACACCCGACTAATCGGGTGTTGACCTAATAGTGGCATAACCAAATGTGAGGAATTCATGCTATCATCAAGGGTCAATTAAATAATAGGTGTCACTAGTGGAATCCTATCCTAATAAGGTCGCTAGGACCCGAGGGGAAAGAGCATCCCTCTAACATACTGATAATCAAATTATCGCATCGGGGTTCTCTACAGAAATATAAAGAACAGTAGAAAGAAACAACCACACGACTGAATCAAGTTCAAAGTCCGACCCCTGAACCTGACTGGCACAGCGCAAGCTCTTTGTCTCCTTTGCAAGGCTCCTCGATCTGGTGCAAGCCACTGTATACCATCTCCTGACGTTTTCATCCTTTGCCGTCATCGTGTATGCTTCGCCGGATCGCCATCATCCTCCAAGGTTCCGCTCGTCCTCCCGGTGGTGGATCTCCACGGCAAGTCCTCCTCTTCAATCTGTAATCGAAAAAGCTCTAGTACGCTTCAAACAAGTGCTCGCTCGTACACAATTTCCTAGAACGAAAAGAAAAACAAACCTAGCAAAAGAGCCTGAGAATCAAGGGTGGTCAACCTCCACCACTTGCCCGACTATGACTCTAAAACCTATCCACACATAGAAGAAAAAACATCCAGACAATATTCGCTAACACGGGGTCCGACCCTCGGAAGCAAGCAATCACAAATCTAGATTATTTTAGAAGTGGCACCCTGCAAGAACAATTCATAGAACATACAATATATACTATGCATGATCTACTCGTAGAACCCCGATGGCGGCATATACTATTCATGCACGTATATGACGGTTTCATGAAAAACATGAAATACACACCACTAGTGTGCTCTGATACCAATTGTTAGAAATAAATTCCTGGCAGAGACCCGCAGCGGAAGCAAAATGAATAGTTCCGAAGATCGTGAGCGGTGTGCGTTACATATCAAAATTTTCATCGAAACGATCTACACGTGCGTGTATGAATCTAGCATGGCAACTACGCGAACCCCTAACGACGATCTAACGTGAAAGAACAATCTAGCATGTATGCATGTTCTATCTATGTTAGATATGTTGGAATTGGATCCGTGTATCAGAGTCGCAGCGGAAGCAAAAAGAAAGATCCGAAGATCATACGGTGTATGTTTCATTGCAATTCGTGTTAGAAATCATTCTACATGCAAATCTACGATCTTAGCATATGTGCGGACACCCTAGAGGCATACTACGATCTACGGAAGACATGAATGCATCTACTTCGGTGTTTAGATTCATCATACCTTTTGGATCTATGATCCAGAGAAAATGGAACGATGAAGAACCGCACTTGAATCGCAAGGGAAACTGTCGGATAGCACCTTGTCCTTTGCGAATTGAAGAATCCTCGAAATCCCGTCTCTGAGTGCAAGGATTTCGAGCCGACGGAGGAATCCATTGCGAAGACGATGGCGAGCCGCGTGATTTTCTCCTCCTCTTTCTCCTTTCTTCCTTCTCCTTCCTTCCTCTTCCTTCTCCCTTCTTTTTTCTCTCTTTTCCTTGGCCGAAACCACAAAGGAGGAGACTAGGGGTCAGATTTTTGGAGGAGAGGGAGTAGAACCATTAGGGCCGGCCCTCCCCTCCCTATTTCCTTTATAAAGCCAGTCTCTCATGGCTCCAAGGAGCCTAGGGCCGGCCACTAGGTGGATAGGGATGAGGGGGGGTCGGATTTAGGTCTCCCGGGTGTCTATCGTGAAGCCCGGACGAAAATGCCCTTCACGAAAAGCGGAAAACTGAAAGAGAGACTGAGTGAGGTGCGCTACTCGGAATCGAGTTCCGTCAGCACCTATGAGATCCTGGAATTATTCCACTCATTTTAAGATCCATATTCAATATGTTCTGAGCCATATTTTAGTATTTACCAAAATACCCCTACGGCCCGTAACACACGTGAATTAGGTTCTTAGGCTCCGGGCTTGCGCTCCATCGCGCTACTTCGCATCCAACGTATCCAACTAGGTCGGGGAACAATTACTATATGCAACGATAGGGTGGAACCTTCGGGGTTCGGGATCTCTAGCTCCAACCGGATCCCTGATTAACTGTTCCGGTGACACACCGAAAGTTCCGTTAATTAGTCCTAATCCGATTAACCCGCGTAGCCACCCAGAGTGCGACGCGAGTTGAACTCTAGTGATCCTAAACTTATGTTACTCCCTCGTAACCCTGTTCTCTACTATACTCCGATAATCCTTAGTTCCTCCTATTACTGGTGCCATGATATGACTCTGGCGATGGGGAGCACCATCAGATCCCGATCGATCATCTGACTAGGGTTTGATGACTTGTCATCTATAACACCACACACCTTCCGGTGCTATGCCTAGCATCCGGAACGTCGTCATTCATACTGACAACCACCAGGCCTGGATTAACTGTGTGAACAGATTGACTCATCAAAACGCACCCATCCAACACTGGACGTCGGATAACCTGTAGGGATTACATGTCACTCAAGCGCCAGCCGGGTAACCCAACGTACCGTGGTATTGGACTATGGAAGGTCCGCACATGTTGGCACATCAAAGCACCACACAACTGGTTGGCCCAGTGAACATGGTCCCTTAGGGTTAAGGACAAATTATCTATAGTAGTAAGACGGTTTATGCACCAGTGTCTGAATCACTGAACTGTGCACCGTCTTGGTTCCTGTTCAACACGATCATTGTGCTTGGTCAGGTGAATGGGAATCCCACGTTCCTGTGGTGGAGACTTCACCACATCCTCTACCTACCAACAGCTTGTTCTCGGTGAAGCGACCGGCATCACCTAAGCTGTGAACTAGTTCTAGGTCTACACAGAACTGGTCCACTGGGTCTCCCAAGCATGGATCCTCCATGCGCCTCAGTGGCCTACTGTGTTCCCTAGGGTCCTTTATTATATATAGTATTAACATATACCATAGTAGTATTCTAATTAAAGCAATAACCAAAGTCATCTTTATTAATGTTAATACAGAAAATCCACGCTAAGGACACACGAGCTACAACAATCTCCCACTTGGCCTAGCGGGGAACAACAGTTTTAACTCCCATGGCATCCATATGCTTCTCAAAAGCCTTGGTCGGTAACGCCTTTGTGAAAGGATCCGCCATGTTATCTGCAGACGCCACCTGAGTCACTGCAACCTCCACTCGCTTCTGCAAGTCCCGGATAATGTAGTATTTCCGCTCGATATGCTTGCTCTTCTGGTGATATCTTGGCTCCTTGGATTGTGCTACCGCTCCACTATTATCACAGTAAAGGACAATAGGATCTTGAGCTCCCGGTACGCATCCTAAGTCCGTGAGGAACTTCTTGAGCCACACCGTCTCCTTAGCTGTTTCGCACGCCGCAACGTACTCAGCCTCTGTCGTCGAATCCGTGATGCATCCCTGCTTCACGCTCCTCCAACTGACAGCTCCTCCTCCTAATGAAAACACAAATCCTGACGTCGATCTCCTGGATTCCGGATCTGATGCAAAGTCAGAATCCGTATATCCAATCGGCATCAGCTCCTGTGAAGAGTAAACTAACTCATAATCTCTCGTCCTACGGAGATACTTGAGTATACTTTTTACAGCAGTCCAGTGCCCTGGACCCGGATTTGACTGATACCTGCCTATCATGCCTACTGCATAGCATATATTTGGTCTCGTGCACTGCATAGCATACATCAGACTCCCTACAGTCGAAGCATAAGGTATCTTCTGCATCTCTGCCCTCTCCTCAGGAGTCTTAGGACCCTGATCCTTGGACAACTTCATTCCATGTCTGAATGGAACTAGTCCCTTCTTGGAGTTGTGCATACTGAATCTGACCAAGATAGTATCTATGTAGGCTGACTGTGACAGCGAGAGAATCTTGTTATGGCAATCTCGAGTTACCTTGATCCCCAGAACATAACTCGCTTCACCCAGGTCTTTCATGTCAAATTGAGAGGATAACCACACCTTCACTGTAGACAACGTTCCAACATCGTTTCCGATGAGCAGGATATCGTCCACGTAAAGCACTAGAAAAACTACTACAGTCTTATCGCTCCTTTTATAAACACATGGTTCATCCACGTTCTGTTCAAATCCATAAGACTGGATAGTCTGATCAAAATGCATGTTCCAACTTCTGGATGCTTGCTTCAGTCCATAAATGGACCTTTGCAACTTGCACACCAGACCGTCCTGACCTTTTGCGACAAAGCCTGGAGGCTGAGACATATAGATGTCTTCTTCCAAATCCCCGTTGAGGAATGCGGTCTTGACATCCATTTGCCAGATCTCCCAATCATAATGGGCTGCAATGGACAAGAGGATCCGGTTAGACTTAAGCATAGCCACTGGCGAAAAGGTTTCATCATAGTCGATCCCTTCTCGCTGGGTATAACCCTTAGCGACTAGTCTAGCTTTGTAAGTCTCAACGGTACCATCCGGACCTTTTTTCCTTTTGTATACACACTTACACCCAACAGGTTTAATGTTGTGAGGTGGTGTTACAAGTGTCCAGACCGAGTTTTGGGACATCGATGTCAGTTCTGCCTCCATGGCTTTCTGCCATGCTGCATGGTCAAAGGATACCATCGCTTCGTCATAGTTCAGAGGATCATCCTTCTGAAACTCTGGATCCACCATAAAGGCTTCTCCAATGTATCTATCAGGAGCACTTGTGGTCCTCCCACTGCGATGAGCCTGCGGTGGTTCCATAGGAGTCGATTCTACAGTACCGTTAATCTTAGTGGTATCGGCTCCCACTATGCTTTAGTACCAAGCAATTCTTCAAGAACTACTTTACTGGTGGGCTTATGGTCTATTAAATAATCCTGCTCCAGGAATACGGCGTTCGTCGAGACGACAACCTTTCTATCCTCAGGATCATAAAATAGACCACCCTTTGTCCCTTTTGGATACCCAACGAACAGACATACCTTAGTTTTTGACTCCATCTTATCTCGCTTGTCCTTCCGCACATGTGCTGGACAACCCCAAATCCTAAAGTGTTGTAGGCTTGGCTTTCGCTTTAACCACAGCTCCCAAGGAGTTAGGGGTACTGACTTTGATGGAACAAAGTTCAAAGTATATGCTGCCGTCTCTAGAGCATACCCCTAAAAACTAGGTGGCAATGTTGCATAACTCATCATAGTCCGAACCATGTCTAACAAAGTTCGGTTTCTCCTCTCAGATACACCATTTTGTTGCGGTGTCCCTGGTGCAGTCAACTGGGATATGATCCCATGCTCACGCAGGTACCCTATAAATTCATCTGATAGGTATTCGCCTCCTCGATCCGATTGAAGAGACTTGATACTTTTACCCGTCTGCTTTTCTGCTTCAGCTCTGAACTCCTTAAACTTATCAAAGGATTCAGACTTCCGCCGCATTAGGTATATGTATCCAAACCTCGAGTGATCATCCGTGAAGGTGATGAAATACTCGAAGCCTCCTATGGCACGGACACTTATGGGCCCACATACATCAGTGTGTACCAACTCCAATACCTCCTTAGATCTGCTACCTTTGGCTCGGAAAGACCTTTTAGTCATCTTGTCTTCCAGGCAAAACTCACACGTCGGTAGGCTTTCTGAAATATCTGGACTTAATAGTCCTACCTTAACCAATCTGTGAATCCTGTCTGAGGCTATGTGTCCAAGACTTAGATGCCAAAGGAGTGTTGGATTATCTGAGGGATTTTTCCTTTTAGATGAATTAATCACACAAGCTTCAGTTATGTTATCCTGCTTATGATTGGAGTTAATTACATAGAGACCATTCTGTATCTTTCCCTTACAAACAAAGGAACCATTCAATTTAATTGACACACCAGAAGCATCAAATAAAACTGAAAAACCTTCATTATTCAATAAGGAAACAGAAATTAAATTACGTCTCAAGGACGGTACATAAAGTATCTCTCTAAGTAATAAACTTCTTCCATCAAGGAACTGCAAGATGACATCTCCAACTGCTTCAGCCTCTGCCACGGCCTCAGTTCCCATGCTTAGGATTATCTCTCCTTCACCCAGTTTTCTTGTCTCCTTGAACCCCTGCAAATTATTGCAAGCATGGTTAGTGGAACCAGAATCCACAATCCATGAAACTGGAGAACAACTAAATTCTACAAGGGATTCCACTATGTGGATTTGAGATATACCTTACTCAGCCTTCTTGGGAGCCGCACGGCAATCGCCCTTCCAGTGCCCCTTCATGCCGCATCGGAAATATTTTCCTTTGGGCTTCGTCGGACCATTCTGCTTGGGAACCTGCAACTGCATCTGGCCCATCTTCACGGGCTTCTTAGACTTTCTTTTCTGAAACTTGCCCTTGGCTTTCACAGAAGAATTCTGCTCTATGTTCAGGGATTGGGCTCATGCCTTCATCCCGTCCTCTGCCGCCTGGAGCGCCGCTAGGAGCTCTGCGTTAGACATCTCCAACAGGTTAAGGTTGAAGTTGGTAACGAAGCCCTCAAACGCTCTTGACAGAGACGCAAGGAAAATGTCGGTCTAGATCTCTGCATCCAAGATGACATCGAAGGAACCAAGCTCGTTCACATAGCCAAACAATTTCAGTATATGATCCCGAACTAAAGTCCCCTCTGCCATCTTCGTGGACACCAATTTTTTGATGGTCAGGTAACGAGTTACCCGACTACGACCCTCGAATATTTCCTTTAGGTAGAGCATCATGTCTGAAGCAAAGGCCATGTCTTCGACTTGCTTCTGAAGGACGGTCTGCAAGGATGTCACTATGTAGCACTTACACATCTCATCAGTATCTAGCCAGTCTTTCCATTCCTTTAACTGGGCCTCAGTTGCATCTGGTCCCGGCATGGCCGGTTGAGGGGTACTTAGGGCAATTGCGTGTTTGCCAACCCTTAGGACGAGCATCAGGTTACGCTTCCAGTCCTCGTAGTTTGGTCCCGTAAGTTTGTTATCATTAAGTATGGAGGCAAGGGGGTCGAGCTTGGTCATGATTTCTGTAAACAATGGTTTAAAGCAAAATTAGGATTTACTACAATCTATTTCATGGAATTTAGGAATGGATAATGTCTACTCCAGCCGCTATGTCTTCACTACCTCAAGTGGAGACATCCAAGAATCAAAATTCCTTGGGCTGGAGCACTGAGACTATCGGCCTTGAATTGGAGACAGCATCTCGGTGAGAGCATGCAACCGCTTCTGCCAACGGGGTTTTTACGACCCAGTCTTCATCAGAATTACCCACGACAAACTGAAAGACCTCCCAGTTTCCTATTGGCCAGCTTTATGTGACCCGCGTGAACAGCAACAGCAGCTTCACACAAGCTTTCGGATGCTTCCCACAAATCTTGGTGGTGTCGGCAGGGGGGTTCATAGGCTCCCGCGGTGCAGGAAAAAACCGTCACCCACTGCCACCGGCATCCTCCATGTCCCGAAGGAAACCACTAGGCGAACCAGCATGGAAGGAAACACAACTCTCACCCGGTGGGAATATCGAACTGCGTACCTCCCACCCAGACCCTTAGCCGGTTGATTGTGGAGGCCAGGGGCTCCCCTTTGGAGGGAACCTCTTATACATCCTTTCTTTATGAGCTTTTATGTATATCTAGAATAGTCACGACCTCCTAGACATAGACCCTGGTCTACCGTGCTCCCACTAGGATTACAAACCCTGCCGCAAAGTATTAGTATCCTCGGAAAATATCATAGTCCCTACCTTGAATACTTAGCTTTCGCCTTTCTTGCAAGGATCACATTACATAGATTCCAAGGATCCCGATACTTCACTAGTTTGCCCATAATCCTAAGATCTGGAGCCTAGTCTAAGGTCAACGTGGAAAGGACTCCCACTACGATGATGCTTCATTCACAATTTGATGTCTGATGTCATAGTAGACCTCATCTCATTACAGGTTTCGATGCTGGCCAAATAGGGACATCCGACAACCTCCGCCGGACCTCAACCTAATGGTGGCATAACCAAATCGTGATGAGTTCATACTACCATCAAACGTCATCTAGAAATGGGTATAAAATCCTAACCTAACTTGGTCACTAGGACCACGTGGGGAAAGGGCATCCCACTAGGGTTATCATACTTCTTATGGAGACATTAGTTAATTATCTCTAAATAAATCTAACACTGCGTCTATCTCGGTGCACAGTACTTGGCTACCTGAACTACCACGAGGGCGGTTACTGCCTTTCCTTTTAGCTAGCCACCGGATTCGCACGTGTTAGAAGCATATAGAGACACCGATGAATCCATAATTTTAGTACTAACCCTAAGCCTGATCTAGAGACAAACCCATAAGCAAGAATGATAATCACATTATCATCGGGGTTCTCTAAATACTGAATAAAGAGAAATAACAGAGAAAGCATCCAAACTGAATCAAGTCCAGGGACCGACCCCTGAACCTGAATAGCACAGCCAAGATATCCTGCTCTTCCATTCTGCACGATCTCTGACGACGATCCCCTTCATCGCCAACGTGCACGCTTTCGTCGGGTCTTTGCACGCCATGGTACCGCTTGCCCGAACCGTGGATGTAGCATCATCTCCTACTTCCTGTGACTGAAAAACTAACACGCTCCGAGCAAGTGCCTGTTCGTGTACAATTTTGCTAGAAAGTAAAGAAGACAATCCTAGAAACATGGCCAGGAAACCGAGGATGATCAACCCCCACCCTCGCCCATCTAGAGCCTTACAAATCCACAATAATAATCAATGCAAAATAAAATCTGGGGTCCGACCCCCGGATGCATGCAATCACAGATTACTATTCAGCGCGGCACCTGCAAAAAGACGATACATAGCACAATCCATATGCATGATTTACGCCGAACCCCGACGAAAACATATGCCATCATATATTCACATGATGTTTTTACGAATTCATGCATAAAACATACACCAAAGCGTGCTCTGATACCAATTGTTGGAATTGGATCCGTGTATTAGAGTCACGGCGGAAGCAAAAATTGCAATTCGTGTTAGAAAACATTCTACATGCAAATCTACGATCTTAGCATATGTGCAGACACCCTAGAGGCATACTACGATCTACGGAAGATATGAATGCATCTACTTAGGTGTTTAGATTCATCATACCTTTTGGATCTATGATCCGGAGAAAACGGAACGATGAAGAACCGCACTTGAATCGCAAGGGAAACTGTCGGATAACACCTTGTCCTTTGCGAATTGAAGAATCCTCGAAATCCCGTCTCTGAGTGCAAGGATTTCGAGCCGACGGAGGAATCTGTTGCGAAGACGATGGCGAGCCGCGTGATTTTCTCCTCCTATTTCTCCTTTCTTCCTTCTCCTTCCTTTCTCTTCCTTCTCCCTTCTTCTTCCTCTCTTTTCCTTGGCCAAAACCACAAAGGAGGAGACTAGGGGTCGGATTTTTGGAGGAGACGGAGTAGAACCATTAGGGCCGGCCCTCCCCTCCCTATTTCCTTTATAAGGCCGGTCTCCCATGGCTCCAAGGAGCCTAGGGCCGGCCCCTAGGTGGATAGGGATGAGGGGGGGTCGGATTTAGGTCTCCCGGGTGTCTATCGTGAAGCCCGGACGAAAACGCCCTTCACGAAAAGCGGAAAACTGAAAGAGAGACTGAGTGAGGTGCGCTACTTGGAATCGAGTTCCGTCATTTTAAGATCTATATTCAATGTGTTCTGAGCCATATTTCAGTATTTACCAAAATACCCCTACGGCCCGTAACACACGTGAATTAGGTTCTTAGGCTCCGGGCTTGCGCTCCATCGCGCTACTTCGCATCCAACGTATCCAACTAGGTCGGGGAACAATTCCTATACGCAACGACAGGGTGGAACCTTCAGGGTTCGGGATCTCTAGCTCCAACCGGATCCCTGATTAACTGTTCCGGTGACACACCGAAAGGTCCGTTAATCAGCCCTAATCCGATTAACCCGCATAGCCACCCAGAGTGCGACGCGAGTTGAACTCTAGTGATCCTAAACTTATGTTACTCCCTCGTAACCCTGTTCTCTACTATACTCCGATAATCCTTAGTCCCTCCTATTACTGGTGCCATGATATGACTCGGGCGGTGGGGAGCATCATCAGATCCCGATCGATCATCTGACAAGGTTTGATGACTTGTCATCTATAACACCACACACCTTTCGGTGCTATGCCTAGCATCCGGAACATCGTCAGTCATACTGACAACCACCAGGCCTGGATTAACTGTGTGGACAGATTGACTCATCAAAATGCACTCATCCAACACTGGACGTCGGATAATATGTAGGGATTACATGTCACTCAAGCGCCTGCCGGGTAGCCCAACGTACCGTGGTATTGGACTATGAAAGGTCCGCACACGTTGGCACATCAAAGCACCACACAACTGGTTGGCCCAGTGAACATGGTCCCTCAGGGTTAAGGACAGATTATCTATAGTAGTAAGACGGTTTATGCACCAGTGTCTATATCACTGAACTGTGCACCGTCTTGGTTCCTGTTCAACACGATCATCGTGCTTGGTCAGGTGAATGGGAATCCCACGTTCCCGTGGTGGAGACTTCACCACATCCTCTACCTGCCAACAGCTTGTTCTCGGTGAAGCGACCGGCATCACCTAAGTTGTGAACTAGTTCTAGGTCTACACAGAACTGGTCCACTGGGTCTCCCAAGCATGGATCCTCCATGCGCCTCAGTGGCCTACTGTGTTCCCTAGGGTCCTTTATTATATATAGTATTAACATATACCATAGTAGTATTCTAATTAAAACAATAACCAAAGTCATCTTTATTAATGTTAATATAGAAAATCCACGCTAAGGACACACGAGCTACAACAAGATATACATGTTAGAGATCATACCTGCGTGCAGATTCTTTCACCGCGATAAGTTTCTTCTTTGTCGATAGAGACGGGCTCGGATCTGCTCAACATAGCTTCAGTGCGACAGCCATAACTTTCTGTTCCAAACTCGGATTGGGCTGAAATTTGGACTGCAGGTAGCTAACTTTGAGATGCAATGTTTGTAATAAGTTTCACCTCGTTTGGACTTCTGTAGCTCCCGAAATCATAGAAACAACACTGATTTTTGGTGCAGATTCTGGACAGCAAAAGGTTGCGGGAGATGCCTTCTAGTTCACCCGATCTCACACGATGCAAGGCACCTCGTCGATGGATCTCTGAGTGCCTTCATCCGATAACCTTCTTCTTCTACGAAACCCTAGGCGAGGAAGATGATTTACTATCTAATGGCGCAAGCGAGGGAGAGAGAGAGACGAGAGAGAGGAGAAGAGAAGAGAGCTAGGGAGAGATCTTGCGAGAGGGGTCGGTTTTTTCCATCTGGCATCATCTATGGCTGGCCCCCCTTAGTCCCTATTATAAGGCCAGACTATCCCTTTGGATAAGGCTCCAAGGGGATAGATTCATCCCACAAAAATCTCCCCAAAAATCTCCCTTTATCTCTCCATCTCTTTATTTGTTTTCCCCACTTTTAGGGCTTGTTTTGATCAATTCAAAACCCCTATCTTATCCCCTATGGCCGGCCCTATTACTAGGGATTCTCATCTCCAGAATATAGGGGCAGGCCCATCATGGGTCTCCCACAGCTAGGGTTGGCCACTAGTGAGGCTTGGCAGTGCATGTTTTTACCAAAATGCCCTTATGCCTCAAATTGACCATTTTTAGTGTGTGAGACTTAGCGACTCTTCCTTAAGTGATCTTGACAAGTTATTTTACTATTAACTGATCTCACCAGAGGGTGCCCCTAGTAAAGTCAACCAGTTAACTCGCAACATATCCAGTTGCATCGCACCCATATAGCAAAGTTCACTTATGGCGAGGGACTAGGGTTTCCCCTTAGTGCACACACGTAGCGACGCATCTACCCTGCACTAGTGCGAAGCACTCACGGAGCGTAGGTTTGAACTACTCGCTTCCTTTTATTGCGTCCTGTGTTTCGAGGAGATGGTACTAGGACCATACATAATGTCGATAAGGTGGAACCTTCAGGGACCAGGGTTCATGACTTCCAACTTAGACTCGATCGATACACTACCCGAGTGTACCATCGATCCTTTGAGTCCGAGTTAACCTACATGGCCACCTAGAGTACGACACAGGCTGTACTCTAATTCCCCCGGACTTACTATGTTCTCTCTCATACCCCTGCTCTCCGCTTAGTATGGTAAACTCGCTGTCCCTCCATCTGGTGCCATGATGCAACTCGAGCGGTGGAGAATACCGTCAGACTCGAGTGCTCATATGACTCGGTTCCTTCCAGGTTGATCATATACATCGTACCTCCGATTATTCTTTTGAGCAATCGGATCCATCACCAGTCCAACTGATGACCACCTGGCCAGGGTTTAATACGATGTAGGTCAGACCAAGGAACGCACCTCCCGTTAGGGGTATGGATAGCCTACAGGAGTGACACGCTGATGCAACGCCAACTGGGTAACCCAGTACACTGTGGTTTTGGATCACTGTATCTGGATCCTCACACATTGGTACGCCAAAGCACCACACAACTGGTTAGTCCACCAGACATGGTTCCTCAGGGTTTAGGACTGTTTTACCCTAAGCAGAAACACGGTTTAGTGCACCGGTGTCTGCTCACTGATCTATGCACCGTGTTGTTTCCGTTCGGCCACAGACACTATGCCTGGTAATGATCGTGGTGGAGACACCCATGCTCTGTCATCCCAACAGTTTATCCTGATAGGGTGACCAACCCTAATCAGAGCTGCAAACGTATTTAAGTTACATGGGACCAGTCCCTTGAGTCTCCTACTTAAGTGGATTACTAGGTAGCCATGGCTCTCTGTTCTGTAATCAGAACACGTACTAAGGTACGTACCAAGATACAATCTTATACTGTCAACCATACAAAGCTAAACTATAGGTTTTTACGAGCTGTAGACCTCACCAATTCTAACAGCGGCGGCCGACAGGGTAGGGGCAGCGGGTAGGGGCGGCTGTGGCAGGATAGGGGACGGCGGTCTGCGGGATTCGAGGCGGCGGCCGGCGAGATTCGGGGGGTCAAGGGACAGCTCAGGATGAGGGAAGAGCGACGGTTTCGGGGGGAGGACTGGGTCGGATCGGGTTTGGGGTGAGGGAGAGAGTGGGTCGGGTGAGAAGGTGAGGGAGATCCGAAAGAGAGAGTGGGGGGATGAGAGGGCTGATGAGAGAGAGATCAGAGAGATGGGGGAGAAGAGAGGAGAGAGAGAGAGAGATAAGGGTCGGGTTTGGGGTCGGGTTGGGTAGGGTAGTGGGTTTGGGTTTGGGTTGGGTAGGATATTAGGTTTTAGTTTTAAGGTTTTGTTTTCTTTTTTTTTTCTTTTTTTTTTTTCTGGTTTTGCCCGTGCCGTGCCTGACTCGACCTCAACTCACGTCGAGACGTGCCGACACGCGAACCTCGCTGTCTCTGACAGACCTGCCACTATAAAATAATAATAAAAAAATGGTTGTTACATCCTACCCACCTTAATAGAATTTTTGTCTCGAAAATTAAATAACACTAGTCATCAAACAGAGATGGGTACAGGGATCGCATCACGGACTCAAGCTCCCAAGTAGCTTCCTCCTCTCTGCAGTACTGCCACTACACTTTCACCATAGCAATTGTCTTCGTGCATAGCACTCGATCCTCGCTAGTCAGAATCCTGATCGGCCGCTCCTCGTAGAACGCATCTGAACTGAGTGCCAGGACCTACCAATCCAGCACGTGGGATGGGTCTGGCTCATACCTTCGAAGCATCGACACGTGGAAGACACCGTGGATGCTAGAGAGCTGTGGAGGCATCGCCAGCCGATATGCTACCTCACCAACTCTCTCCAAGATCTCGAAGGGACCGATGAATCTCGGAGCCAACTTCCCTTTCTTCCCAAACCTCGTGATGCCTCGATGAGGGGAAACCTTCAAGAAGATATGATCACCAATGGTGAACTCGAGCGGGCATCGACGCACATCAGCATAACTCTTCTGTCGACTCTGCGCTTCTCGAAGTCGCTCCCTGATCAGCTGGATCTTCTCCGTCGTTTCCTGTACGAGCTCCGGTCCCAAAAGGCTCCGCTCTCCTACCTCCGCCCAATAAAGAGATGCCCGACACGGCCTCCCGTACAAGGCCTCATAGGGGGCCATGCCGATGCTGGATTGGTGGCTATTGTCGTAGGCGAACTCCACAATTGGTAGTGCTCCTCCCAACTGCCTCCAAAATGCACAGAACAAGCCCACAACATATCCTCCAGAATCTGAATCGTCCTCTCTGACTGGCCATCTGTCTGAGGGTGGAAGGCTGTGCTAAAACTGAGCTCAGTCCCCAAGGCTGTATGCAGGCTCTTCCAAAAGTGAGAAACAAACCGAGGATCTCGATCTGAGATAATGGAAACTGGAACTCCGTGCAGTCTAACAATCTCCCTCACGTACAGCTTTGCCCGGTCAATGAACGTGATCGTTGTCCGTACAGGAAGAAGGTGCGCCGACTTCGTCAATCTGTCCACGATCACCCAAATTGAGTCATGACTATTCTGAGTCAATGGCAATCTCGAAACAAAGTCCATCGTAATATACTCCTATTTCCACTCAGCTATTGGGAGTGGCTGCAGCAATCCAGCCGGTCTCTGGTGCTCAGCCTTGACTTGCTGACAAGTTAGACATCTGGACACGAAGGCGGCTACATCCCGCTTTATGCCCTTCCACAAGAATTGCCTCCGCAAGTCGTGGTACATCTTGGTGCTGCCGGAGTGCACCGAGAATCTAGATCGATGCGCCTCTGATAGCACCTCCTCTTAAACCTCCTCATCAGAGGGAAGGCATAACCTCCTCTGGAACCTCAGATCTCCATCAACATCAACTGACCAGTCTGGAACAGACTTCCCACTTTTGCACCGTGCCCTCATCTCCTCCAGCTCTGAATCCAACCTCTGTGCTACAAACACCTTCTGAAGTAGGCTGGGATGTACTCGTATGGTGCGCAATATGGTACGATAAGGCTCCCACCGAACCCACAAATCAAAGCCCTCTATCGTAGCCAAAAAGTCATGTCGATCTATCACCAGTCTGGCAAGTTGGCTACGGGACTTCCGGCTCAGGGCATTAGCAACAACATTCGCTTTACCAGGATGGTAAAAGAGCGAATAGTTGAAGTCCTTCAGGACTTCAATCCACCCCCTCTCCTGCATGTTCAGATCCTTCTGACTCGCGATGTATTGCAGGCTCTTGTGATCGTAATACATCTCAAACTCCTCACCGTACAGGTAATGCCTCCAGATCTTCAAGGCAAAGACCACCGCTGCCAACTCCAGATTATGGATGGGATAATTCTTCTCGTGAGTCTTCAGCTGTCTTGAGGCGTATGCAACCACTCTGCCATCCTGTATCAGAACTGCTCCAAGCCCCATCAGCGAGGCATCAGTGAAGACCACATAACCCTTGCCGCTAGCTGGAATCGTCAGCACTGGGGCCGAAGTGAGATGCCGCTTCAACTCTCGAAATGACTTCTCATAATCTTCCGACCACTCGAACTTGACACCCTTCTTAGTCAGACGAGTGAGAGGTGCAGCCAGACGCGAGAATCCCTCCATGAAGCATCGATAGTAGCCTGCTAGCCCCAAGAAACTCTTGATCTCGAAGACATTTCTTGGCTGCTCCCAGTCAAAATGGCCTCTATCTTCGCTGGATCCACCGAGATACCTTCCTTCGAGACATGTCCGAGGAACTTCACCTCCTGCATCCAGAACTCACACTTACTGAGCTTGGCATACAGTTGGTGATCTTTGAGGGTCTGCAATACTGTGCTCAGGTGCTCCCGATTATCTTCCTCCGTCTTGGAGTAAATGAGGACATCGTCCACAAATACCACCACAAATCTATCTAGGAACATACTGAAGACGCGGTTCATCATATCCATAAATGTTGTAGGAGCGTTCGTCAGACCGAAGGGCACGACTAAGAACTCATAGTGCCCGTATCATGTCCGAAACGCTGTCTTCGGAATATCCTCTGCCCTCACAGCCAGCTGGTGATATCCAGTCCTCAGATCAATCTTTGAGAAGCAAAAAGCACCCTTCAGCTGATCAAACAGATCCTCTATCCATGACAACGGGTACTTGTTCTTTATCGTGAGGCTATTCAGCTTGCGATAATCGATGCAAAGTCTCTTCGTCCCATCCTTCTTCTGAGCAAAGAGGACCGGGGCTCCCCAAGGAGATGTGCTGGGATGAATGAAGCCTCGGTCAAGCAACTCCTCCAACTGGGTCTTCAGCTCCTTCAGCTCCGTAGGAGCCATCCGGTACGGAGCAATCGAGACCGGTGCTGCTCCCGGTACCAGATCTATAGCAAACTCGACCTCCTGAGGTGGAGGTAAGCCTAGGAGCTCATCTGGAAAGACATCTGGGAACTCACGAACCATCGACGGGAGTACCACTGGGTTCCCATCTCGATCCCTACTCGGTAGCTGCGCTAGTAGGCTAAGGGTGATCTGTTGCAGCGGTACCGAGCACAGAACCTTCTGCTTGTCTCCTATAAAGTAGAAGACCTCACTCCCCAGAGGTGAGAAGGTGACCTTCCTCGAGAAACAGTCGAGGGTGACATGGTAAGCCGACATCAAGTTCATCCCGAGCAACACGTCTACTCCTCCCAAGTCTAAGATGATCAGGTCAGCCGAGAGCTCCCTATCTCCAACAAGAATGATGCAGTCCCGGCAGACTCAGTCCATATCAATACTCACCCCGAGCAGTGAAAACATCGACAGAGTGTGACCCAATGGGACCAACTCCAGTCCCAAAGTTTTGACAAAACTAGGGACAATATAGGAGTGCGTGGACCCACTGTCGAAAAGAATATGGGTCAGGGTCGAGAAGACGGGGAGGGTGCCTAATAATAGAGAAAGAATGTAAGAGGCTAAACTAGCTATGACCAAAACTAATCCTAACAAGTCTCAAAAGGATCAAAGGAAGTAAGGCAGCTACGACTAAAAATTGAACTACTAAGTTCAGGGTTACCTTCGATTGCTCCCCCAGAAGCCTCTGGGTCTTGACCGACCAACAAGTATGCCCTGCCCTGGGCATGATTGCCTCCTCCGCCCTGATGGGGGAAAGGCTTCTACTACTGTGGCTAGAGAGGACGCTGCTGCTGACCTCTCTGCGAGGGCCTCTGTTGCTGCACAGGTGGTGCCGACAGAGCAGGCCTGAGAGGTGGATCTGGTAGGAACGGCTGCCGACGGAGCAGTGGGCAGCTCCACTTTAGATGCTCAAGCGAGCCGCACTGGAAACAGCCACGCCTCTGAGGTCCAAGAACTGGAGGACCATGGAAATATTGAGGCTGGCGAGGCGGGGGTCAAACCTCCGTGGGCCTGAATCTCTTCTGAGCCGGTGGGCCATGGCGACTGCCGTTACCCCGCTTCTCCAAGATCTGACGAGACTCCTTCAGCTCCTGCTCCACTGTCGGGGACCGATTAACCAACTCCTCATAAGATTGCCCCAAGAAGGCAGCAACCCTACCCCTGATCGCCGGGTTCAAGCTATGCTCAAAGCGCATAGCCCTCCTGCCATCGGTCGCCACCTGGTGAGGAGCATACCTCGCAAGCTCTAAGAATTTGGCCTCATACTGTGACACAGTACGAGACCCCTGGTAGAGTGCCAGAAACTCTATCTCCATCCGGTTCTGCACGGTGACCGGAAAGAACTTATTCCAAAAGATCTCTTCGAACTCTGGCCAAGTGATCGCTCCTCTATCTGCTGCTCGGATGTGCTGAACTGTCTGCCACCAGAAGCCTGCCTCAGCCTCGAACTAGTATGAGGCAAAGGTGACTCTCTTGTCGCCGATGATGCCCAATGCGTTCAGTATTTTCTCCGTCTGCTGGAACCATCGATCGGCCTCCAAGGGGTTGGCTCACCCCTGAAGTTTGGTGGTCCCATCGCCTTGAAGTCCTTCAGCAACTTCCCCTGCCGCTCGCCCTCGACCTGCTGACGAGCCTGGGCCTGGGCAAGGGCAACCCGAGCTAGCTCGGCCTGCTGCTGAGCAGCCGTCTACTACTACGCAATAGCAACCTACTGCTGCTGGACCATGGCGGCCATCCTTTGGAGCATCTCCATCATCATCGTCGCGCTGTCTGGCCCAGCGGAAGATCCTGCTCCATTGTTACCACCATTACCACTCCTGGTACCTGCCATCTGAAAAGAGAAGGGATTAGTCTAACGCTAACCTCCTAATAAGACTCTAGACCTAACTAGAAACTACTCCTAGGAACATATCCCTAGGCTCTGATACCAGCTGTCACGGCCCAGAAATCTGGAACCGTTCCCTGGGGTGTAAATTGAGAAAAACCAAGGGTTTTTGGGTTTGGTCAACTGTCTACTCCGATTAGGGTCTCTCACAGGGCTTCTACTCTCTTAAGAAATGTTTTAAAACTTACTTTTTACAAATATATATATATATATATATATATTTAAAAGAAGTATAGAGGTATAATTTTATCGACAAAGAGATGATCACGCTCGACCCTTAACCGGGTTATCCTCTCAGCATGTGCGGCCTGCTGGTGCCCCACATGCTGGCAGAAGTTCTTCTTAAGGGAGCACGAGGCTCAAGCCTCTAATGGCGAGCCGAGTACCTGCTCTCTAGATCTCGGGCACTGGTTCACATATCCTATCTAATGGGCTAGTCAATTAGTTCACTTTACAACTTATATTTTAATAGTGAGCTACCCTAGGCTTGGGGCCTTGAGGAGAGGCCTACCCAAAAAGAATACAGCTGGATCATTGCCACTAATAACATACACTAAGCCAAATAAAGTACGATTACACTGCCAGAAGGAAAATGACTACTACAAGATCTACTGTAATCTAAGACTCCACCGGCGTCCTAACTCCGTCGCTGGCCTCGCTGCTGCAGCTACCCCTGAGTCTCCGAACCTGCAGAAGAGCCTACTCGTGGGAATAAGTAGCCCCCAAAATGAATTGGGAGATTAGCCAAATAAATGGCTAGTGACTAGCTAACTGCCTAGGTAATTAATGACGCTCATATTTTATACACTGTTTACTAATTAGCTTAGTTGTCCACTAAGTTCTCAATCACGCCCTAAGTGTCCATGCATTTGTCTACATTCGCATGCAATTCCTACTATCACTAGGTTATCGAGAGTACCATTTTACAATTAATAAAATTAAACACACACAATGTAAACCCCGGATATTTTGTTCATCCTGTCCATGGTCGGGCATTACTATAGGGCCTTTTATTTCGATATAGAGGGCCAATTATCTTGCCACGCATACTCTAACACCATGCGCAAAGTCACCCATATGATCATAAGGGGTTTTCCGTCTTTCACGGTGAAGCTCTACCGCCCAACTTGCTTTCCTTGGGGGCTTCAACTACCCCGGGACAGGATTGTTAGTTCAATCCCTCTTTGAGGGCACCACCTATTGGCTTTACCACAATCCCTGCCCGTGACCCCTAGCCTACTGATCTTCGGATGTGCGCGCAGGGTGGTTCACGGCCCTTGCGCGCACGGGATCCGAATCTTTCCACAGGATAGAATATCACACAATTATAATAATAAAGTAATTTTGATGTTTTACCCCGGGATTCGCACCGTGCTGACAACCCATGCATCACAATAACTATAAAATTTACTCTTGCCCGTATTCCCATATGCCTGGGTCTCCACACTCCATCCAGGAGAATGAGCCCGATAATTATTATTTAATTATTAATTTCTAACCTTAAGGGAATTCCTACTTACGGTGTCCAAGCAATCAGGAACTTTATTATTAAATTATATCATTAAGCATGCGTCGCCGGACTCGCGACTCCGCATGCAAGGCGGGGTCCACTCGACCACATGCGATGATGTCCGGTGGGACCCGCGTGCAGCGTTATGGACACCTACCCTTAATTTCTATAACAGCATCGTTAATTATCTAAACAGCGTTCAGTGTCACCTAGAAAGTGTGCTCGGGCTGATGCTGCTAGGCGCCCTCCACTCCGTCTCCGACTCGGTCAACGTGCCCATTAACTGCCAAATATACCAACGGCCTATAGTCATTAAATGCTACTTAAAATATTGCCAGCTTAGGTCTGATTGGCCGAGCCGAGAATTTATGCATCATCGGATGCTGGTCTACTGGCACGCAAATCGATGCGCCTAAGGTAGCGTCTCAGATACCGGTCTATTGGCACGCAAATTGGTGTGCCAAGGGTAGCATCATCGAATGCCGGTCTACTGGCACGTAACCCGATGTGCCAAAGGTAGCGTCATCGGACGCTGGTCTACTGGCACATAACCCAAGGTGCCAAAAGTAGCGTCATGGTTAGTCGGCGTTGCCGACGCCAAAAGCCACATTAGGGTCCAAATGCACTAATCCGGCCAAATGATCATAACCGCGTCGGTCGGTGGCAAAATCGGCAAAAGTCGATCTCGGTCGGGCTTAGGTGTTGTAGGTCGGTCTTGTGCACAAAAGGCTATGCGAGGTGGTTTGGCCCGCATCGGTGTCATCAACTTGATACGGGCGTGACCCGAGGAGATCGGGCCTGCTAACCATGAGTGTGGGCCTAAAGGCCTTGATCGACATTGTGGGGAGATCAGGGTTGGGGTTTGGTGTGCCAAGCCAAAGCTTGCCGTAAGATGATCGGGGCTACCTGCCACCGGTCCACCGATCGTCAAGCAACCGGCAACAGTCGTGCAAGGGAAAGGTTACGGTCTAGCTTGGTCGACACGATGGTGGTTGGGTGCAAGATGGCATTGAGCCAAGGGCGATCGGGTGCGCTACCCGTTGCCCGGCCGCCAACGGGGGCCATCGGCAACCTCAGCAACGAAACCAACCGGGCCAGCGCCTAGCTAGTCGGGCCAATCGGATGGGGGTTTGGCTTGGCTTGGTTAGCCTTGCCGACCATACTGCCGCCGGCCACTTGGTCGGCAGTCATGACTGCAACCATAGCAAAGGCCACAGGAGTGTGGGGTCGATAGGGTCCAAAAAAAAAATATCGCCGACACCGGGTCGGCTTCGCCGATTGCACAGCGACCGGCCACATGGCCGATGGCCATAGTCGCGTAGATCACCATGGGGGGGTCTCGACGGTTACACAGTCGCCGGCCACCGAGCCGGCGGCCATGGCCATGGCATGAGGCGAACAGGGGTGGCTGTGGTCGGTCAACCCGCAACACACACACACAAAAATGAAAACATAAGGGGGGAGGAGAACGGGACTGACATGTCCTTAGCTCCGGCTGGGCTCCTCCCTCCAAGCTCCGGCGACGGCTCTCCTCCGACGCCGGCTACGATCCGACTGCTGTGAGCCACACACACAGCAAGTGGGAGAGGAGAGAGAGATCGGAGGGGAAGAGAGAGAAATCGGAGAGGAAGAGAGGGGGAGATCGGATAGGAAGAGATCAGGGAGATCAGAGAGAGGAGAGGAGAGGGGTCGGACTGGGGAAGGGGGTGAAGAGGGGGAGTAGGGTAGGGTTATAAAGGAGGGGAGGGGCGGCGGCCGGCAGGGTAGGGGCGGCTGGTAGGGGCGGCTGTGGCAGGTTAGGGGGCGGCGGGCGGCAGGATTCGGGGCGGCGGCCAACAAAATTCGGGGGTCAAGGGGCAACTCAGGATGAGGGAAGAGCTGCAGTTTCGGGGGGAGGTCTGGGTCGGATCGGGTTTGGGGAAGAGGGAGAGAGTGGGTCGGGTGAGAGGGTGAGGGAGATCCGAAAGGGAGAGTGGGGGGATGAGAGGGCTGATGAGAGAGATCAGAGAGATGGGGGAGAAGTGAGGAGAGAGAGAGAGAGACAAGGGTTGAGTTTGGGGTTGGGTTGGGTAGGGTAGTGGGTTTGGGTTTGGGTTGGGTAGGATATTAGGTTTTAGTTTTTAGGTTTTGTTTTGTTTTGTTTTTTTTTCTTTTTTTTTTCTGGTTTTGCCTGCACCGCGCCTGACTCGACCTCGACTCACGTCGAGACGCGCCGGCGCGCGAACCTCGCTGGCTCTGACAGACCTGCCACTATAAAATAATAAAAAAAAATGGTCGTTACAAAACTTGATAAACGCTCGATCAGACTTTTGACTCGACTCGATTGACTGGTTGGGCGGAGTCTTCGGGTTGGCACGGAGATCATCCCCCCATAGTTTGGCACCGTCTGTGGGATCGAACGAGAAGCCCAGTCCACTCTACAATAATATCGGATCGGTTAAGCTGACAACTGGTCTTGATAATCATACTTTCCCGCCCCCTCGGTTGAGCAGACAACCAATTGTACCTTCGCTTTCTCTAAATGGCGAAGACAAGGCATCAGGATTATCCAGAGGGAAGTAACACTCGACATAATCAACCTCGCCCGGAAACCCGATCAATGTGTCAATGACTCAACTTCGGACTGCCTCTTACTCACCCCGAGACAGCAACTTATTCAGGAAATGGGAGATCGGTCGATCGACCTATTCCCCCACCACTTCGACAGTCAATTGGGCAAACCACTCCTACTCTAGCAGATGATCTTTCGCCAACTTACCAGATCTTGGCACTCGACTTTCAGTTGCTACAAATGGCAAAACAGAACACCACTCTTACTGTGGAGAGGGGCGTCATCAAGAAAGCAATCTCTGATGCTGGAGTTGTTCTTCCTACCCTTTCCATCAATGAAGGGGTCGACCCACCTCAATGATCCGTCCACTCCGAGCAACAGAAGTCTATGAGCCAGGCGATCGATCATGCCATCCGAGAGAGAAGCCGACGTGAGCCCACCCCCTCAGCAGCTCCGCGGAAGTACAGTGTTTGGGATCGAATCGATGATCAATCCTTACAATCATCTTTGGGCCGTAACTGTGTTAGGCAGGCATAGTCCAAACCCAATCTACGAGTGAGGCATCGGACAAAAGAGACTGCATCAAAAGGCCGTTTCTCTACGTCCCCTCCCCTTCATCGAGACACCCAAATTGATTTTCATTACTGAGCCCACCGCGATAATTTAAGGTGGAGACCAAGACCTCTCGATCTTGTCCCTAGACCAACAACAAGGTCGGGGAGTAGGTCGTAGGGAAGGTTATTCTTCGGTAGGACCTCTCAACCGAAGTCTATTCCAAACGCCCTTCCTGAAGAGCTGGAGAACCCCAACTCTGCCAATATTCAATTGCTTGAAGGGAGATCCAACCCTTCACATTCTAGAATTCAAACAAGCATTGACGCCACATGAGGAGGAGTGTGGGTGCAAATTTTGGCATGAATCCACCACGGGACCCACCGGCCATGCCTGGTGGGCCCACGAGGACTACCGCGGGACCCACCGGCCCTGCCTGGTGGGCCCACGAGGACTACCATGGGACCCACCGGCCCTGCCTGGTGGGCCCACGAGGACTACCGCGGGACCCACCGGCTCTGCCTGGTGGGCCCACGAGGACTACCACGGGACCCACCGGCCCTGCCTGGTGGGCCCACAAATACCACAGCGAGACCCACCGGCCCTGCCTGGTGGGCCCCCGAAGACAACCGCGGGGCCCGCAACTTTACCTGGAGGGTCCCCAGATACTGCAGCAGAAACCGCCATTCGCCACCCAGAATGCCTATAAATAGCATAGCCTTTGAATGTAAATGGATCGAATTCTCAGTTCTAAAAACCAGAGCTCTGGGATTTTCAACTTCTGATCTACCATCTCTCTTCGATCTTCTTCTCTCTTTCGAAGAGATCAGGGAGCTTTCAGTGATACTCGGCCTGTCGAGGTCACTTCAACATAAGTGTTAGTGAATTCGGGTTGCTCCCTATAGCACGGAGACGTAGGCTTCGGCTGAACTCCGAGATCACTTCTCTTGTGTCAAAATCTCTCTCTCTCTCTGATTGCTTTTCTGTTTACATATCAAAAAAGCAACAACTTCAACCAACCGATCGACCAACAATCTTCGACATTAACTTCGACTCCAATTGACTGGTGCTGCGAAGGTCTTCGGGTCGGCACGAAGATTTTCCCCCACAAGGAGAACAATGTACTCTGCCAAACCTTCGTCGATAGCCTCGACGAGCCCTCTCTTGATTGGTTCACAACCTTCGTATTGGATCGATCACCCAGTTTGGAGTCCTTGTGAACCATTTTGTGCAGCACTATCAACTCAACCTCAAACCAGAGAAGAAACTGGATTCTCTGTATCTGTTGAGGATGGGAGCTGATGAGAGTCTTCGTAACTTCACGCGAAGATTCTGCAACGAGCATGCCGCCCTTTCCGAACGATATCTCATTGACAAAGCCATTATGTTGGCATTTCAGAATGCTCTTCGATTCGATCTGCACATCTACAACGACTTTATCCGCAACCCTCCGCCTTCCCTCGGCACAATGTTCGATCGAATCCAGAGGGAGATTGAGGTCGAAGATGATCAAATCGTCCGGAAGGGATATGAGACCAGACGGCGACCTGCTGAAAGGGAAGCACCCAAGCATACGGCCAAAGCCCACTCTGAAGGATCTGAGTCCAGATCTTCAGCTAATGGTCGGGAGACACTGAATGTGGAAGATCGAGGGCTGGCCGGTGTGGCTGTTGGTGCTCCTTCAGATGTGGGTCTGAGTGTGGATGGAGAAATGCTGGTAGATGAGGAGTTCCCGCCACTGCATTACACTATGCACAGCCCGCGTAACATGACTGGTGCACGCCAAGTGACTGCAGAATTGCCTATGCATAGTGGCTCTGCTGAAACTGTGCCTGCACGCCAGGAGTTTGTTGGTAGTCCTGAACCTGGCAGGCCTGCAGGAACTGAGGCTAGATCTGTTGGTAATGCTTGGGGAAATCCGTCGCAATCGTTTGCTTTATCTCCTGAGGATTATAAGCTCAAATTTATTGAGCCTGCTGTGTTCGAAGGTAGAAGAGTGGCGCTATGTCCCCAAGTGGAATTGGATAAAACTGAAAGTTACTGGGCCCATTCTCTAGTGGGATTTATCCTTGGCAAACGCCCATTCTTTCCTCAGCTCAAGGCTACGGTGTTGAGGTTATGGCAGCCAAAAGGGGGCATGGACATGTTCTCCCGGGAGAATGGTATCTTTCTGTTCAAGTTTGCGAATGCTGAAGATAGTTCCAGAATTTTGGAAGGAGGACCGTGGCACTTCCAAGGACGACCCATTGTCTTAAAGAGGTGGAGTAGCGATCTCTCGTATGGTCGGGAGCTGCTGACGTCAATTCCGTTGTGGGTCAGATTCCCAAATCTGCCGGACAGACTATGGTCCTTTGATGCTCTCAGTCGTATGGGGAGTATTATTGGCACTCCTACTGGGATGGATGCCCCTACGGCAGCTGCAGTTGTGCATAAAGCCGGGGGTCGTATGAATTATGCCAGGATTTGTGTGGAGATTAAGGTAGAGGAGCCTCTACGAGATGAAGTTGAAGCACGGTCTGAAGCAGGTACTCTTCTCTCCATGCAAAAAGTTGTTTATGATTGGAAGCCGACTAGGTGTAGGGCTTGCCACACCTTCGCCCACAATGAAGAATCTTGTTTGGTTCACCCGAAGATTGCTCCTCGATGGAGGAAGCTTGCTTGGCAAGGGGCTTCGGCTTCACACGTCCAACAGCATTGGGTTCCAACTGGGAATAATTCGAATCATAGTGCACAGGTTCCTGCTGGAGGGGCTTCCTCATCTAATCCATCTGTTGACCCTCAGTGGACTTTTGTAGCTTCCAAGTCTCGAGGGAAAGCTCATTCGGCTATTCGTCCTTCTTGCCAAGGGACAGGCTCTCGATTTTCCGTGTTGGCAGATCTAGGGGTTGATGAGGGAGGAGTTGACGGTACGGTGGGTGAGGAATTGCAGCGTGTTGCTGGTGATGATACAATTATAATTGATGCTTGTAATGTAGCTGTTACAGAGGCAGGTGGTGCTGTCACAGCTGATGGATTGGGGGCTGGTGGCAGTGTTACGTCAGCAGTGCCTGTTGTTGCAGCTGCTGCAGGCCCAACAATTTATGATGTTACATCAACTGCTGGTGCTGCTGATTCGTGTGTAGCAGGGGCAGATTCTGCTGTTACACCAGCGCTTGGTGTGACTGCTGCTGTTGGCAGTGTTACGTCAGCAGTGCCTGGTGTTGCAGCTGCTGCTGGCCCAACATTTGATGATGTTACACCAACTGTAGGTGCTGCTGATTCGTGTGTAGCAGGGGCAGATTCTGCTGTTACACCAGTCCTTGGCGATGTGGGTTTACAGTCAGTTATTGACTTAGGAGAGAGCTTCAATGGAACTGATGCTGGCCCGGCTGAGGTTGGGGCTTTTGCTAATGTTACGCTTTGTGTGACTGATACTGTTGGCACTGCTGTAGCTGGTGTTACATCACCGGCTGTTGATGTTACACCAGAGACTGCAGGCTCTGATTCACTAGTAGGGGCTGATTCTGGAGCAGCGAGTTCAGCCAGTGAGGGGGCGAGACCGATCGTTCTAGCGCTCGCCAGGGGGAGTGGGGTAGTAGTTGGAGGTGCATCGAGGCATCCTGGCCGGCCATTCAATCGGGAAGGAAGTCCCAGATTATCTATTCCTTCTTTGGAACGGGCCCATCGGAAGGCGTTAGCGAAGGGTGCAGCGGGATTATCTGGAGGCCAGACATCAGTTATGCAGGACTTCGGGGCTGAGGATGGGGGGCTTCCGGATCGAGCAGAGGATGACCCTGATCCTTTTGCTCAATTCAAGAAGCTGCCCCCCCATCTTGCCAACCGTCCGGCTGTCCTTACTATGCCAAATCCAGCGATTGAATCGACGTCCCGTGCCAAAGAATCTTGGCCAAAGGGTCAGTCTGATAGGGTCACAAGGAGTAGGGGGGCTAGTTGAGGTTGTTTTGTCGCTAGTCCTTGGTGATTGTTGTATCTTAGTCAGTCCTCTGTAGTTTGTTTTCCCTTTAGTCCGGGGACTACCTTGTTGGTCTGATCCCTGTGCGATAAGGTAGGGGTTTGTTGTAGATGTGGCCTATTAGGTCTAGTTTCTGCTTACTCATTCAGAGATAAGCCGAGTCCTGTAACCGCTTTTATTTACCAGTAATAAATTAGTTTTTTACCCCTCAAAAAAAAAAAAAAAAAAAAAAAAAAAAAAAAAAAAAAAAAAGCCCACAATGTAGAAGCACCAGCACCTCCGCCAGCCAAGTGATCAAGAAAAGACGGTCGTAGATTGCCTCCGAAGAAAACAACATTCACCGATTGGACCCTCCCAATCGAGCAGATTCTCGACCAAATTCAACATGAGAAATTTCTTCGACGGCCGAATCCTCTGCAACCCGATACCAAGCTCACTACCGACAAATCTGTTTACTACGAATTTCATCGCAGCCATGGTCATCCAACCACTCAATGCTTCCAACTAAAGTATCATCTAGAAGACTTGTTGCGTGAAGGCCATCTCCGTGAGTTCGTCAAGAACAGACGGGACCAACGCCAACCTTCTTCAGCCAAAGGGAAGTAAGCCTATTGGGTCCACTGGATCTCGACTAGCTCATCGCCTATCGTCTTGCAAACCAATATTTTCAGTATCCACGGAGCATTACACAATCAAATACTGACCGGGAAGTAAGTTGATCGGCAAGTTCGACATATCTTCAACGTTCACTCTGTAGCAAACAAGGAAGATACCTGGATCGAGAAACTGATCAAGGGTTTGTCGTGGCCATCGATCGTCTTCAAATACTCCGACCTCCAAGGAGTGCATACTCCACATCGGGATCCCCTGGTCCTGCGCCTCATCATCGACGGGAGTACCGTTAACCGAATCCTCATCGACACCGGTAGCTCGATCGACATTATATTTTCAAATTGCTTTAAGTGTCTGGGGCATAAGTGCTCAAGTCTCGACGTCGTCCCCACTGTGGGGGATGATCTCCGTGCCGACCCGAAGACTCTGCCCAACCAGTCGAGTCGAAGGTTTGATCGAACGTATGGCTAGTTTGCAGATTCGGAGGTCGATGTCTTCGAGTACAAACTTTGAATCAGAAGAGAGAGAGAGAGAGAGAGAGAGAGAGAGAGCAGATTGACACAAGGTATGATCTCGAAGTTCAGCCAAAACCTACGCCTCTGTGCTATAAGGTGCAACCTGAATTCACTAACACTTTACTCAAAGTGACCTCGACAGGCCGAGTATCACTGATCTCTTCGAAAAGCAGATCGAGGAGTTAGGATTGTCAGAGCTCTGGGTTTTTTTTGGAAATCTGAATCAGAAATTAGGTATTTGATCCTGTTACATTTGTTGGGCTTGCTATTTATAGATTTTTTTGGAAGAAAAACTGGGGTAGAAGGCGGTTGCGGTAGCCTTTATCCGGTGTTTTGGCGGGGGACCGATGGGTCCCGCTATTGCCTCTTGGATCCCCAGGTAGGGCTGGTGGGTCTCGCTGTCGCCTCGTGACCCCCAGGCAGGGCTGGTGGGTCTCGCTGTCGCCTCGTGGACCCCCAGGTAGGGCTGGTGGGTCCCGTTGTCGCCTCGTGGACCCCCTAAGCAGGGTTGGTGGGTCCCGTTGTCGCCTCGTGGACCCCCCTAGGCAGGGCTGGTGGATCCCGTTGTCGCCTCGTGAACCACCCAGGCAAGGCTGGTGGGCCCCGTTATCGTCTCGTGGACCCCCCAGGCAGGGTTGGTGGGTCCCATCGTGGGGTGTTGGTAAAAATTTGCACCCACAGTTACCCCCTCCAAGTTATCTAGAGGCTGATCTAGATGACTTGGAACCCAGGTGCAAAATTCAAATCCCCTGTCAAGAGTTGGCGTCATAGAGTTCTTGTTTAAGGAATGTTGGATGACTGGTATTGGCAACCAACTTGTCCAATCTGATGAATTCATCCGATCAGTCAACCTTGGTCGATCGGTCAAAGTTGTCCGATCGATCAAATTTGTCCGATCGATCAATTTCAATCGGTGGAGCTTGAGGCGGTCGGTCGAAAAGGTACATTTTTTACCATATCCTTTGGAAAATTGCCTGGTCATCTGCCTATCGATCGGGCGAAGTCTCTAGGGCCATCGGTCAAAATTGTCCGATCGGTCAAATTTGACCGATCGGTCAATTTCAACCGGTGGAACTTGGGACGATCGGGCAAAAAGCAACATTTTTTGCCCGATCCTTCGGAAAATCGCCCGATCGTCTGCCTGTCGATGTGGATGAAGTATTTTGGATCATCGGTCAAAATTGTTCGATCGGTCAAATTTGCCCGATCGGTCAATTTCAACCGGTGGAACTTGGGGCGATCTGGCAAAAAATAACATTTTTTGCCCAATCCTTTGGAAAATCGCCGGATCGTCTACCTGTCGATATGGGTCAAGTCTTTTGGGCCATCGGTCAAATTCAACCAATCGGTCAATTTTAACCAGTGGAACTTGGGGCGATCAGGCAAAAAATAGTATTTTTTACCCGATCCTTTGGAAAATCGCCCAATCGTCTGCCTGTCAATCTAAGTGAAGTCTTTTGGCCATTGGTCAAAATTGTCCGATCGGTCAATTTCAACCGATGGAACTTGGGGCAATCGGGCAAAAAATAGCATTTTTTGTCCGATCCTTTGAAAAATCGTCCGATCGCCTGCCTGTCGATCTAAGTGAAGTCTTTTGGGCCATTGGTCAAAATTGTCCGTTCGGTCAATTTCAACCGGTGGAACTTGGGGCGATCGGGCAAAAAACAATGTTTTTTGCCCGATCCTTAGGAAAATCTTTCGATCGTCTGCCTGTCGATCTGGGTGAAGTATTTTGGGCCATCGTTCAAAATTATCCAATCGGTCAAATTCAACCGATCGGTCAATTTCAACCGGTAGAACTTGGGGTGATCGAGCAAAAAATAATGTTTTTTGTCCGATCCTTTGAAAAATCGCCCGATCGTCTGTCTATCGATCTGGGTAAAGTCTTTTGGGCCATCGATCAAAATTGTCCGATCGGTCAAATTCAATCGATGGAACTTGGGGTGATCGGGCAAAAAATAATGTTTTTTGCCCGATCCTTTGAAAAATCTCCCGATCGTCTGCCTATCGATCTGGGTGAATTCTTTTGGGCCATCGGTCAAAATTGTTCGATCGGTCAAATTCAATCGATCTGTCAATTTCAATCGGTAGATCTTGGGGTGATCGAGCAAAAAACGTTTTTTGCCCGATCCTTTAGAAAATTGCTCGATCGTCTGCTTGTCGATCTGGGTGAAGTCTTTTGGGCCATCGGTCAAAATTGTCCGATCGTTCAAATTCAACCGGTGGAACTTGGTGCGATCGAGCAAAAAACAATATTTTTGCCCGATCCTTTGGAAAATCGCCCGATCGTCTGCCTGTTGATCTGGGTGAAGACTTTTGGACCATTGGTCAAAATTGTCCGATCAGTCAAATTCAATCGATCGGACAATTTCAACCGGTGGAACTTGGGGCGATCGGGCAAAAAGCAATGTTTTTTACCTGATCCTTTGGAAAATCGCCCGATCGTCTGCCTGTCGATCTGGGTTAAGTCTTTTAAGCCATCAATCAAAATTGTCCGATCGGTCAAATTCAACTGATCGGTCAATTTCAACCGGTGGAACTTGGGGCGATCGGGCTAAAAACAACGTTTTTTGCTCGATCCTTTGGAAAATTGCCCAATCGTCTGCCTGTCGATCTGGGTGAAGTCTTTTGGGCCATCGATCATAATTGTCCGATCAATCAAATTCAATCGATTGGTCAATTTCAACCGGTTGAACTTGGGGCGATTGGAAAAAAAGCAACGTTTTTTGCCATATCCTTTGGAAAATTGCCCGATCGTTTTCCTGTCGATCTGGGTGAAGTCTTTTGAGCCATCGGTCAAAATTATCTGATCGATCAAATTCAACCGATCGGTTAATATCAACTGGTGGAACTTGAGGCGATCAAGCAAAAAACAATGTTTTTTGCCCGATCCTTTGGAAAATCGCACGATCATCTGTCTGTCGATCTAGGTGAAGTCTTTTGGTGGTGTTTCGTTTTTTCCTTCGCTTCTCCTGGTTCGACGTTTCATCTGGTCCGACGTATCGTCTGCTCTGATGTTTGGCCTGGTCCGACGTTTCGCCTAGCCTGACGCTTCGTCGGTTAGCCAATCTGGTGACACCACGTGTCCCATTGGTTTACCCGCCAAAATTTTTGGGACTTAAAAATCTCGTCCCAGAGTTTATTTTTCACTCGCGTTGTCAAAATTTTTTCTGAGTTTCCTGCTTGCGCTCCCGAGTTCTTGCTTTTTGCTTCTCTCGTCTTTCGGCTTCTCTTATTCTTCCGTTCGATTGTGATGGATTCTGCAAGCTGCACCAAGAATATCATTCCTCCGAAGATGAGGCAGTCGAAGAAGGACAAGGCCATTGCTGAGCCGTCATAGCCTAAGATTGCTGGGAAAGGCAAGGGCAACGGTAGCCTCGGTGTCTTTGGGAAGCGGCATCTTGGTATGGGTTTTACCTCCGCGCCCTCCAAGCCGAAGCATATCCCCAAAGCCGAATTTGTCCTGGGGCCGCTGAAGCCGTTGTCCGAAGAATCTGTCTTCGAGTATGGCATCGGCAAGAAGATCATTGACGTGAAGAGGGCAAAGTGGGAGAAGCTGCTTGCATCCTTCACTAAAGGGGTCCACCGCCCAACCCTCGCCGGAGTGCAAGCTACCTTTGGCATCGACAACCGATCTATCTACACGGAGGTGGATAGCAAGGAGAAAATTATGGGCACCATCGTGACGATCGGGCAGATTAACTGCGGGCTGCATCTGCCTCTTCTGTCGTTCACGGCACGACTGCTGAATACGTCTGGGCTTTTCCCTGGATAGTTGACGAGAAATACGTGGAGGATAATCTACACTTTCTGCCAGGTAGAGTCCGACCACTAGGAGGAGCTTAGATCCTGCTACTCCAGTATCCCCGAGGGCGAGCAAGCTTGGATCGAGTTGGGGTATTTCTTCTACCACTACAAGTGGGTTTCGAGGAAAGATAGCCCCTTCTTCAACCTACATAGCTTTTCTGCCCTTCACCCCATCACCGACATAGTCCCCTTCAATAAGCTCAACACGGACTGGCCCATCTCCGTTTCTGGTGCATGGGCTCCCTTCTCTGTGCCTGAGACTCCTCAAAGCCACATACACAAGGAGGTCAAGAGGTATGGGTTGGGAGGTGATCTGTGTTGGCCTTCCGATCGGGTTGGAGCAATCGACAACTTGTTCCTGGAGCTAACATACGGGACAAGGTAATTGAAGCAGTTTGCGAACTGTCAGGTCCGCCACGGCAACGCCAATCTGATGCATTGCCTGTCGGTGAGGTACGAAGATAACGACACTTTGTATTCTGATTATGAGGAGGACCTCGATACTGGCAGAATTGCACGGTTTATGCGGGTAGAGAAGAAGATATATGGCTAGAGGAAGCATGCCATGCCCGACGAGGAAAAACTTATCATGACTAGGCGAGGCCAGGTCAAAAAGAGGAGGGTGGTGAAGAAAGAGAAGGTGGTGAAGGAAGAGGAGGAAAAGAAGAGGGAAGGAGAAGAGGAGGAGAAAGAAGGAGGAGGAGGAGAAGGAGGGGAAGAGAGTAAGGAGGAGGAAGAAGGAGGGGAAGATGAAGAGGATGAGGATGAAGAGGAGGAAGAGAGTAAGGTAGAAGAAGAAGAAGAAGGAGAAGGAGGAGGCAAAGAGGAGGGGGCCAGAGGCCGAGATGATGTGCCCCTCACCCCGCCTGGAGCTGCCCAAGTCCCTCCTATCGACGAGGCTAAGGCCCATCAAATGGAGGATGATATCGACACGATATACGACGGCAAGAAGGTGTCGCTCGTCTATCATTTCGAGATCCTGAAGCACCCCACACGCATTAGGGTGAAATATTCAGGGAGCGATGACCCGACGCCGATCGCGCAGGTGCCACCCGAAGGCCTCCGTCAAGGTGAGGCCTCGTAGGCTTCTGCGAGTGGAGGGGTTGATGCTGAAAAGCCAAGGCTGGTGCCACGAGATGACACGGCCAAGGTGGCAGCAGAGGTCGTTGCCCTAATATCCTCCTTCCTCCAAGGGGCTGAAGGAGTACGTGGCGAGGGGGGAAATTTGTCTCCTCCCGAAGTACCTCCTCCCGAACCAAAGGGAAATGAGGGGCGGGAGAAGCAGGTGCCTGAGCAGGCCTCGATCCCAGTCCCTATTGCGAAGACTCCTACCCCCAAAGGGAAAGGAATTGATCGAGGGAAGGGGCTTGCTCAACCCCAACATGGAGACTCTATCGGCAGGGGTACGTTCCAACTCTTAGCTTCCTTCTGTCTAGATTGAAAATTGAATATGTGTTAATCCTTGAATTTCTTGTTTGCAAGTGCTCCTGGCTGTCTGCAGCCAGTGCTACGAGAGTTGGGTGAGGTTGACATCAACCACCCAACGGGGGCGTTGAGGATGCTCTGCAATCTTCTTGATGCGACCCTCGAAAAAGCCTCCACCAGACTGGAAGTGATTATGAGTAGCTTCAATCTTTGCCTTGAGTTGTAGTATTTTCATCTGGTATTTCTAACTTGTTCTTGTTGTTATGCAGATGTCTGCCGTGCTGAAATTGAACAGCCGGTTATTCAACAAGGCTGGTGAGCGGGATGCTTCCATCAAGATCATGCGTTTGAATGCCCTCTTGGAGGAGGCTAACGACGAGAGGGAGAAGCTGGCTGCGGCTTTATCCTCGAGTCAGCAGTCTGTTCGCAACGAGGAATATTTGAAAAGGAACTTGGAGGCTTCATACACGAGCCTAGATAAGGAGCTCCACGACCTCAAGAACAGGTTTTTCAAGGTCGAGAATATTGTCTATCAGTGTATTGAGGAGATAAAGCAGCTGAGGGCAGAGCTTGCTGCCAAGGAGGCGGCCCACGCACTGGAAACAGAACAGCTCAATGTTGACTTGACCAGTTTCAAGTCAATAGCTGAAAAGGCCGTGGAAGCCCTCAAGCTTGCTCATGGCGGAGGCACTCAGTCTTCAAAGGCATCGGTCGTCAGCAAGGCTCGCGGAGATAGATTTAGGGCAACCAGTGTCGAGAAGGCTTGATATATCTTTGCATTGTACTTGTATTTTTTATTGAAATAAAATACTTCTCTTTTTGAATGAACTCTCTCTCTCTCTCTCTATGCTGAATGTTTTGAATGGAATGTTATTAACTTGTATCGAATGATTGAGAGTGTATCTATTAGCTTAAAGTAGTGATGTCTCTTAACGTTAAACTATTCGTTCTGACTGTAAGGGGTTGTGTTACAACACGAACACCCAAACTATAATCCGATCTGCCAGTTAAAAATTGTGTTGTCTCACAACGTTTTAACTATTTATTTCTGCCTATAATAGGATGTGTTGCAACACAAACACCCAAACTATTATTCAATTTGTTAGTTAAGTGTTGTGCTGTCTCACAACATCTAAACTATGTGTTTCTGCCTGTAAGGGGTTGTGTCGCAACACAAACACCCAAACTATTAGTCGATTTTGTCAGTTAAGTATTGTGCTGTCTCGCAACAACTGAACTATATATGATTATGTAAGTTTATAGAATTGAAATAGACAAGATTGAAATCGAAACAAACATTCATTTAGTACATGGTTTACATCAGGGATAAAATATTTTGATATGCTTAACATTCCACGCTCTTGGTGGTCTATCTCCTTCTGGCGAGATTAAGCGATAGGATCCTTTGTCTCCAATTGACTCGATAATATAAGGTCCTTCCCAATTATGAGCTAGTTTTCCGCTACCGCGTTCCCTTGTGTTAGAGAAAACCACTCTGAGGACTAGATCTCCAATGTGGAACAATCTTCTCTTAACTTTTTGATCATAGGCATGCTTGATCTTCTATTGATAGTTGGTGACACGAACAGCTGCCTGGTTATACAGTTCTTCCGAGAAGTCAAGGTCATTGATACAGAGCTCGTTGTTTATTCCTTCTTCGATCGCTTTAGTCTTCAAAGTAGGAGATAGAGTCTCGGTTGGAAGAATTGCTTCTGACCTGTAAGTTAGGAGGAAGGGCGAAAATCCTGTCGATCATCGAGGAGTGGTCCAATAGCCCCATAGGACCTCTGGTAGGACTTTCTCCCATAACCCCTTCTTGTCTCCCAACTTCTTTTTTAGTAGACCGAGGATTGCTCTATTGGAAGCTTTGGCTTGTTCGTTGCATTGTAGATACCGCAGAGTGGAGTAAAAAAGCTTGACTCCGTAGTTCAGGCAGAACTCTCGAAATTTATCTAAATTGAATTAAGCTTCGTTGTCGGTGATGAGTACCTGGGTGTGCCAAATATGAAGACGATGTTGTGCTTGACGAATTTGATAACCTCATCGTCTGTTTCTCGAAAGAGAGGCACAGCTTCAACCCACTTGGTGAAGTAGTCTGTGGCCAATAACAAGTACTTCTTCTTGCTTGAAGACGGAGGAAACGGACCTAGAAAGTCTAAACCCCACTGATGGAAAGACCAGGGACTTGTCAAGGGATATAATTCATCTGCCAGGAGATGGATCGCTCGAGCGTGTCTTTGGCAGGGATCGTATCTTTGAACGAACCGACTTGCATCTTTTGCCATGGTTGGCCAGTAATATCCTTGAAGTTTGACTTTGACTTTGGCTTTGAGGGATCTTCCGCCAGAGTGATTGTCACAAGATCCAGAATGGATTTTGGCTAGAATCGCTTCTGTTTTCCTAGGACCAACACATTTGAGAAGTATTCCTCTATGTGATTTGAAGTAGAGATCTTCCTCTCGGAGGCTGTATAATGACAGCTTTCTTTAAAATTTCTTAGCTTGGATCATATCTTCAGGTATTTTGCCTTATTTGAAGAAGCCAAAGAGTGAATGTCTCCAATCAGTTGGAGCATCTACCAAGGTAAGAGTGAGGGTCGACTGTCTCCAACCCCCAGAGTCTTTAGTCATGGCAGTGATTTATTGTTCGATGGTAGTTTTGGGTGACTCTTAATAGTCGATCTGAATTCGCCTTTCTCCGAAAGAGTCTCCAAGTACTGATGCAGCGTTGGCTAGAGCATCAGCTTCTTGATTTTCGGCTCTTAGAATTTACAGGAAATCAATGTCCAGGAATCATTGCTTGTGTTATTGCACCAGAGCTAGATACTGTAGCATCATCTCTCCTCGCGCTACGTAGACTCTGTTGATTTGCCTGATTATTAGCTGAGAGTCGCTATAAACTATGAGATGGTCCACCCACAGGGTTTCAGCCATCTTCAGTCCAGAGACGAGTGCTTCATACTCGGCTTCGTTGTTGTAGCGTTGAATCCGGAAAGAGTGGCCTTTTGAAGATGATCTAGTTCGGAGGGTATCAAGACTATCCCAATTCCCGAACCGATTACGCTTGAGGCTCCGTCAGTGTAGAGCTTCCATCTAGTTGACAAAGGTATGGGAACCTCAAGGCTCAGATTGATGGTCTCAGGACTGGAATTAAGGAGAGGTTATTCACCATCGTTGAGGTGCATTTCGACGTCATTCTCTAAAGTGATGGGATCCTTAACAGAGAAGTCGGTAAGAAAGTCTGCAATTGCTTGCCCTTTGACAGGAACTCAAGGTTCGAACTGGATGCCGAGGGAGCTCATATCGATCACCCACTTAGTCATTCTACCAGCTCGTCTTGCCTTGTCGAGGATGTCTTTGAGTGGATGCTCGGAGACGATCGTAATCGGGTGAGAAACGAAGTAGGGTTGAAGTCTCCTCGATACTGTAAGCAACACCAACGTGACTTTTTCTATCTTCGAGTAGCGAGTTTCTGCCGGAAGAAGAGTATGACTGATGTAGTAGACGGGGCACTCAATGCCTTCTCTTCTGCTGACCAGAACTACGCTAATGGCTTGATCGGTGATAGCGAGATAGAGCCAAAGGTCTTCTTTTGGCAATAGAGCCGTTAGGATAGGAGCCCGGGCGAGATATTATTTGACGCTCTGGAAAGCTTGCTCGCAAGTTGGATTCCACCCGGAGGTGTCCGCATTTTGCAACTTGTCGAAGAGTGGCTTGCACTTGTAGGAAGACTTAGAGATAAATCGGTTGAGAGCAGCTAATCTTCCTGTGAGGCGTTGCACGTCTTTCCGATTGGAGGGCGAGGGCATTTCAAAAATTGCTCGAATCTAATCTGGGTTTGCTTCAATGCCTCTCCTAGTCACCAGGTGACCTAGGAATTTCCCTAATTGAACTCCGAATGCACACTTGGCTGGATTGAGCTTCATGCGGTACTTTTGAAGGACTTGGAATGTTTCTGCCAAATCGGAGAGATAATTCTCACGACTGAGGGTCTTGGTAAGGAGATCATCGATATAGACTTCGATGTTTTGACTGATTTTCTCTTCGAGCATCTTCGTGACTAACCTTTGATAAGTAGATCTAGCATTCTTGAAACCAAAAGGCATAACATTGTAACGTAGAGGCCTCTGTCTGTCATGAAGCAAGTCTTCTCTTGATCGTCAGGATGGAGAGGAATTTGATTATACCCAGAGTATCCATCCATGAACGACAGGCGCTCGTGCCCGGCAGTGGCGTCGATGAGTCTATCTATTCTTGGCATGGGGAATGGGTCTTTAGGGCATGCTTGGTTAAGATTGGTGAAATCGATGCATACTCAGATCTTTCCATTCTTCTTAGGGACCACGACGATATTAGAGATCCAAGTTGGGTACTCTACTTCACGGATGAAGCCTGTCGCGAGCAACTTGGTGATTTCCTCTTGAACTACCGTCGAGCGTTCTGGGTGAATCGCCTGAAGCATTTACTTGACGGGTTTTGTCCTTCTTTGATGGCGAGTCGATGGTACGCGTCATCCGGATTGATCCTGGGTATATCTTTGAAACACCAAGTGAAGACGTCGATGTTGGACTGAATAAAGGATACCATGTCTTGCGCGTCTACATCGCTAAGACTGGTACCAATGAATGTCTCTCGAAGGGGATCACCGCTGCCAATGTTTACTCGAGTGATCTCTTCGATTAAAGAGGAAGATTCCCACTCGACAACCGGAGGTTCTGCCAGTGGGGGCTTCTTTGGTTGCTAGCTCGCGGAAGGGCCAGCTTCTTCTCTTGCACGCTTCGGCAGAGCAAGATCTACTCAGCGATCTGTCTTTGCTGCAGCGGCTTCACAAAATCGTCCAGCTTGTTGATCACCTCGGATGCAGATAATGTTGGAAATAAATCCATGATAGAGGCCCGCAGCGGAAGCAAAGAATAGGTCCGAGGACCGTGAGCGGTGTGCGTTACATATCAAAAATTTCATCGAAACGATCTACATATGCGTGTATGAAACTAGCATGGCAACTACGCGAACCCCTAACGATGATCTAACGCAAAAGAACAATCTAGAATGTATGCATGTTCTAATTATGTTAGATCTACTTGTTAGAGATCATACCTGCGTGCGGAATCTTTCACCGCGACAAATTTCTTCTTTGTCGATGGAGACGGGCTACGGATCTGCTCGACATAGCTTCGGTGTGACAGCCATAACTTTCTGCTCCGAACTCCGATTGGGATGAAATTTGGACTGTAGGTAGCCAACTTCGATACACAACTTTTGCAACAAGTTTCACATCGTTTGGACTTCTGTAGCTCCCGGAATCACAAAAACAACGTTGATTTTCTGTGCAGATTCTGGACAGCAAAAGGTTGCGGGAGACGCCTTCTAGTTCACCCGATCTCACACGATGCACGGCACCTCGTCGATGGATCTCTGAGTGCCTCCATACAACGAGCCTTCTCCTTCTACGAAACACCACGTGAGGAAGACGAGTCGCCATCCAATGGCGCAAGCGAGGGAGAGAGAGACGAGAGAGGAGATGCGAAGAGAGAAGAGGGGCTTCGGTTTCCCCATGGCTTGCATGGCCGGCCCTAGGGCTTTCATGGCTCATTAATTTTGTGCACCCTCTCTCTCCTTCTCATATATAGGGCCGGCCTATCCATATGGATAAGGACAGTATGGATAAGGATGATTGATTCAAACCTTATCCCTATATATCTCTTCTTTATCTCTATCCTTTCCTTGTTTTCGAAAACGGTCAAAACCAGCCCGTTTTCTGCGCCTCATAACCGGCCCCTTCATCGGAGGCAACAACCTCCCGAAACTAATGGGGCCGGCCTTGACCAGTCTCTCAACACTTAGGGCCGGCCCCCTTAGTGCATAGTGGCGCATGGTATGACCAAAACGCCCTTATACCACTAGTTGGCCGTTCCTCGTGTACGAGACTTTGCAAGGCACACATAAGTGAAGTGCACCAGTGATTTCACTATTCTCTGAGGTTCCCGTAGGGTGCCCCTAGTGAAGTCAACTAGTCAACTCGCAACATGTCCCGGTGCATCACACCCATGTGGCAAAGTCCACTTATGGCAAGGAATTGCTACATGCGTCTCTGCACTAACCTATGGTTTCCCCTTAGTGCACACACGTAGCTACGCATCTACCGTGCACTCGTGCGAAGCACTCACGGAGCGTATGCTTGGACTTCTCGCTTCCTCTAACTACGTTCTGTGCTTCGAGGAGATGGTATAAGAACCGTACATAATGTCGATAAGGTGGAACCTTCAGGGACCAGGGTTCATGGCTTCCAACTCAGACTCGATCGACACACTACCCGAGTGTACCATCGATCCTCTGAGTCCGAGTTAACCTGCGTAGCCACCCAGAGTGCGACACAGGCTGCACTCCAATCCCCCCGGACTTACTATGTTCTCCCACATACCCCTGCTCTCCGCTTAGTATGGTAAACTCGCTGTCCCTCCACTGGTGCCATGACGCAACTCGAGCGGTGGAGAATACCGTCAGACTCGAGTGCTCATATGACTCGGTTCCTTCCAGGTTGACCACATACATCGTATCTCCGATTACTCTTTCGAGCAACCGGATCCGTCACCAGTCCAACTGATGACCACCTGGCCAGGGTTTAATACAACGTAGGTCAAACCAAGGAACGCACCTCCCGTTAGGGGTGTGGATAGCCTGCAGGAGTGACATGCTGATGCAACGCCAGCCGGGTAACCCAGTACACCGTGGTTTTGGATCACTGCATCCGGATCCTCACACATTGGTGCGCCAAAGCACCACACAACTGGTTAGTCCACCAGACATGGTTCCTCAGGGTTTAGGACCGTTTTACCCTAAGCAGAAACACGGTTTAGTGCACCGATGTCTGCTCATCAATCTGTGCACCGTGTTGGTTCCGTTCGGCCACAGACACTGTGCCTGGTAATGACCGTGGTGGAGACACCCACGCTCTGTCATCCTAACAGCTTATCCTGATAGGGCGACCAACCCTAATCAGAGCTGCGAACGTATTTAGGTTACATGGGACCAGTCCCTTGAGTCTCCCACTCAAGAGGATTACCATGTAGCCATGGCTCTCTGTTCTGTAATCAGAACACGTACTAAGGTACGTACCAATATGCATTCCTATACTATCAACCATACATAGCTAAACTATAGGTTTTTACGAGCTATAGACCTCACCAATTCTAACAATCTCCCACTAGGTCTAACGAGGAATAACGGTGTTGAGCTCTGTAGCTTCTACATGCTACCCAAAAGCCTTTGCAGGAATTCCCTAATGGAATTGGCAACATTGTCTGTAGATTCCACCTCAGTACCGCTACTTGCATTTCCTCCTATAACTGTCAGATCAAGTGAAGTTTGTACTTGATGGGTTTCCCCTCATGGTGGCGCCTAGTCTCCTTGGACCTTGCTTACTGCTCTTCTGTTGCAACAACAGATAACTGAGCTTCTGGTACGCGTCCCAAGTTCTCTAAGAACTTCCTAAGCCTTACCACCTGATATATTACCTAGCACGCAACAACGTGCTAAGCCACTGTGGTAGAGTCTGTGATGCACTCTTGCTTTACACTCTACCAACTACCGCTTCTAATCCCAAGATAAAAATAATCCCTGAAATCGATTTTCTGGAACGCACATCTGACACCAAAGTCAGATCCTGTGTGTCCAATCGATATCAGGACCTGTGAAGTGCAAGCTAACTCACAATCCTTACTTAATGAGGATTTCTGAGTATACCCTTCACATCGGTCCAGAGATCTGGACCCGGGTTCGACTGAAACCGACCCATCTTCCTGCTGCGCAATAGATATCTAGCCTCGTAAAACGAATCTGGCTAGAATCTTATCTTCATGCGTAGCCTGTGACAGCAAGAGAACCTTGCTCTGGTTATCTAGAGTTACCTTGATTCCCAGAGCATAACTCGCCTCACTAGGGTCTTTCACATCGAATTGTGATGACTACAAACCTTTACCGTAAACAATATTCTTACATCATTTTCAATCAGTAGGATATCGTTAACGTAAAGTACTACGTACACCCTTGTAGCTTTTTCACCTTTCCTGTACCATCTTGGTTTATCCTTATTCTAATCAAATCCGTATGAGCGGATTCCCTTGATCAAAATAGATATTCCAACTTGGATGCTTGCATCAGTCCATAAATGGACCTTTGCAACTTGCATTCCATATCTTCCTAACCTACTGACACAAAGCCTGGGGCTACTCATCCATATGTCCTTTCCAAATTCCCGTTAGGGAATAACTGTCTTGACATCCATCAACCAGATCTCCCAACTATAATGGGCTGTGGTGGATTAAGAGGATCCGTTATAGACTTAGGCATAGCTACCAGTGAGATGGTTTTGACATAGTCAATCCCTTCTCCTTTGGTAACTAATCTAGCTACTTAAGTCTTAACCGGGTGCTCTTCTTATACACCTCCTACACCCCGAAGGGTGATAGTGCTATAAGTGTCAAGACTGTTCCAAGGGACATTGATGCAAGCTTGCCTCCATGGTCTTTTGTCAGTCAGAGCTGTCGGAAGCTCCCACTACTTCTTCGTAGCTCTAGGGATCATCCTCCTGAAACTCTGGATTAACTATCAAAGTTTCTCCATAGTATCTTTCAGGAGCTCTGATGGTCCCACAACGACGAGGTGGTGGTGGTACAAAGGAAGCTCCCACTACTTCTTCGTAGCTCTAGGGATCATCCTCCTGAAACTCTGGATTAACTATCGAAGTTTCTCCATAGTATCTTTCAGGAGCTCTGATGGTCCCACAACGACGAAGTGGTGGTGGTACAAAAGTGAATTGTTTCTACAGTATCTGGTATACTAGTTTCTTGTATCATCTACTCCCACTACGTTTTCAGATGCGCACTCTCTACCAGTACCCAGTAGTTCACCCAGAACTACCTTACCGGTAAACTTATGGTCTATAATATAATCCTGGTCTAGGTAGATGGTGTTCGTGGAAACGATTACCTTCCAAACCTCAAGATCATAGAACAGTCCACCTTATGCCTCCTAAGGGTAACCTACAAACAGATATACCTAGAACTACATCTCCATCTCATCCCTCTTTTCCTTTTGCACAAGTGCAGGACAACCCTATATCTCGAGACTCTATAGTGTCAGCTTTCGCTTAGACCATAGCTCTCTATAGGTCTGAGACACTGATCTAGATGAGAGAGAGTTTCAGATATAAGCTACTGTTTTAAGGTACAACCCCACCAAAGGGTGGGTAGTACATTTGGCAATATTCATCATACTAGGACCATGTCAAACAGGGTCTGATTCCTTCTCTCGGAGACTTCATTCTGACGTTTCATCCTAGGAGCATTTAACTGGGAGATAATCCCATGCTCCTTCAGGATCCTATGGAACCCATCCGATAGGTTCTCATTCCCTCGATTAAATCGAAGAGACTCCTATCGTCTGGACGCTCTTAGAACCATAGACGTCAAAATTAACTAACTCACATACCTTCATGACCCTTTTAGTTATTCTGCCTTCCAGATTACACTCATAGGTTAGAAGGATCTCCGATGATTCTGTGAACAGAAACTCAGCCTTCTTCCACCTCTGAATTTATCTAAGGCAGAATATCTAAATCAGAGGGGTCACAAATGGGATAGCTTCTCCGAAGGATTTAGATGAATTTAAATTTGACGCTGCAGCTGTCATGAAATCTATTTCCAAATTAAGATTAAATTTAAAGAGATTATTCTGATCTATTCCTCTAGTACTGAAGCTATCTTTTCAGTTTAAGATACACACATACGGTGCTGTCTAAAACTAAAAAACTTTATTTACTAAGGAGGAAACAGAACTACATCTCTTAAAAAACAAAATCTATATTTCAGAAAAACTAAGACATTCATATCTAACAGCTTCCGCAGCGGCTTATGGCATCAGTACCTATGTTAGGATTAATTCACTATAAAGTAGCCTTCTGCTTTTCTTGAATCTCTATAGACCCGAAGTCTACATTCCAAGAAGCATAAGAACTGCTACTAGATAGTGACTCAACTCCTAACATCCTGAGGCCATACTCAATCTTCAAATACCCCCTATAGTCGCCAAAACAGAAACACTTCTGTCCTTAGCGTTACCAAACTTAGGAGTCCATACTAGTTTCTGCACTAGAATAGTATTCGATCTCTTATAAGTTACTCCCTTAGGTTTTTCTAAAGAAGACCTAGGTTAAGCACTAAAGGCTTTGCCTTTAATCTTGATCCCATCCTATGTCTCTTGGAAATCTCTTTAGAAGTTCTGCGTTTATCATCTCTAACTTGTTTAAAGCTAAAGTCTCTGATAACGCCTTCGAAGGTTCCAGACAAGGACGCAAGACAGACGTCTTCCACCACCTCGTCATCTGGTACCATGTCTTGGGAATCTAGTTCGTTCTGGAACTCAAAGATGTGTTCCCGAACAAGCATACCCACAGACATCTCGGTACCGACAAGTATCTTGGTGGATAAGCGATGAGTCTACCGACTTCGCCTAGCAGACATCTTATGCAAGTAAAACTTATTTTGAGAAGACCCGGCATATCTCTGACTCGCTTCTAAAGAGTTGTCCGCAAGTCTGCTATAACACAGAACTTGCACATCTCCTCAGACTCTCGCTAGTCATCATATGCCCTAGTTAGTGCCCTCGTGATATCTGGACTCATTAGGTCTAATATAGGGATATTTAGATTACATGCCAATGTACGTTTACTACCCTAAGCATAAGCTAAAGATAGCGCTTCCGCTCTACGTAGCTAGAGACCCGATAACTGGTTCTCTTATGGGATAGCGGATAGGGGAACTATATGGTTGAATGAAAATGAATGCAAGAAAACTTATTTTATGGATTTTGAAAATAAGCTAATTATATCCAAATATCAGCGCTACCCTCACAGCGAAGACACCTCTATGGATTAATTTAACCATGTATGTAAGATCTCGGAATAGGCTGCACCTGTCCGAGGGGGCAGTGTGCAGGTCATCCGCTTACACGGGTCTTTCCCTTGACCCTATCCAAATCTGCCAACTAAGGGCTTTGAAGAACCATGGTTATCTTTTGGCCAGTACCACGTGATCACCATTGTCTTCGCAACGAATACCTCACGTGTACTTCGGATGCTTAACCACGAGCCTAGGCAATTACGGAACGGAAGTTCTAACGGCCCCCACGAGGGTGAGTAAAGCCTGAACCCTTGGCGCCGTAACCGCCATATCCCGAGGGAGATCACTAAGTAGCTTAGCATGGAAAAAACACAGCTCTCACCCGAGGGGGTTGTTGAGTTATGCCCTCCCACCCGAGCACGAAGTGATTGGCCGTGGAGGCCAGAGGATCTCTAAAAGTCCTCTCTTGCATCCCTTATTAAATTTGAGGGTTATTTAATGCAAGTATGAGTGTATACTAAGGTCACGACAACCTATACACTAGACCCTGGTTATACCGTGCTCCCATTAGCGTTCAAGCCTTTCGTGAAGCATTAATCGATCTTGGAATATCATAGTCCCTGCCTCAAGTGGATTTCTCCACTCAAGGGTCACATTACATATTCCAAAAACATCGATGCTCCGCAAACTTGGCTATCACGCTAATGCCCTGGAGCCTAGCCTAAGGTCAGACTGACAGGAAAGGTCTTCCACTACCATGGCGCCTCGCTTATAAATTTGACGAATGATGTCATAGTAGAATTCCAACTCATTCTAGGTTTCGATGCTTGCCAAATAGGCACACCCGACTAATCGGGTGTTGACCTAATGGGGGCATAACCAAATGTGAGGAATTCATGCTATCATCAAGGATCAATTAAATAATAGGCGTCACTAGTGGAATCCTATCCTAATAAGGTCGCTAGGACCTGAGGGGAAAGGGCATCCCTCTAGCACAGATGATCAAATTATCGCATCGGGGTTCTCTACAGAAATATAAAGAACTACTGAAAGAAACAAGCACACAACTGAATCAAGTTCAGGGTCCGACCCCTGAACCTGACTGGCACAGCGCGGGCTCTCTGTCTCCTTCGCAAGGCTCCTCGATCCGGTGCAAGCCTCTGTATACGATCTTCTGACGCTTTCTGCCCTTTGCCGTCATCGTGTACGCTTCGCCGGATCGCCATCGTCCTCCAAGGTTCCGCTCATCTTCCCGGTAGTGGATCTCCACGGCAAGTTCTCCTCTTCAATCTGTAACCGAAAAAGATCTAGTACGCTTCGAGCAAGTGCTCGCTCGTACACAATTTCCTAGAAAGAAAAGGAAAACAAACCTAGCAAAAGCCTGGGAATCAAGGGTGGTAAATCTTCACCTCTTGCCCGACTATGGCTCTAAAATCTATCCACACACAGAAGAAAAAAACATCCAGACAAAATCGCTAACACGGGGTCCGACCCCCGGTAGCAAGCATTCACATATCCAGATTAATTTTAGAAGCGGCGCCCTGCAAGAACGATTCATAGAACACACAAAATATACTATGCATGATCTACTCGTAGAACCCCGATGGCGGCACATACTATTCATGCGCGCACATGACGGTTTCATGAAAAAACATGAAACGCACACCACTAGTGGGCTCTGATACCAATTGTTGGAAATAAATCCATGGTAGAGGCCCGCAGCGGAAGCAAAGAATAGGTCCGAGGACCGTGAGCGGTGTGCGTTACATATCAAAAATTTCATCGAAACGATCTACATATGCGTGTATGAAACTAGCATGGCAACTACGCGAACCCCTAACGACGATCTAACGCAAAAGAACAATCTAGCATGTATGCATGTTCTAATTATGTTAGATCTACTTGTTAGAGATCATACCTGCGTGCGGAATCTTTCACCGCGACAAATTTCTTCTTTGTCGATGGAGACGGGCTACGGATCTGCTTGACATAGCTTCGGTGTGACAGCCATAACTTTCTGCTCCGAACTCCGATTGAGATGAAATTTGGACTGTAGGTAGCCAACTTCGATACACAACTTTTGCAACAAGTTTCACGTCGTTTGGACTTCTGTAGCTCCCGGAATCACAAAAACAACGTTGATTTTCTATGCAAATTCTGGACAGCAAAAGGTTGCGGGAGACGCCTTCTAGTTCACCCGATCTCACACGATGCACGGCACCTCGTCGATGGATCTCTGAGTGCCTCCATACAACGAGCCTTCTCCTTCTACGAAACACCACGTGAGGAAGACGAGTCGCCATCCAATGGCGCAAGCGAGGGAGAGAGAGACGAGAGAGGAGATGCGAAGAGAGAAGAGGGGCTTCGGTTTCCCCATGGCTTGCATGGCCGGCCCTAGGGCTTTCATGGCTCATTAATTTCGTGCACCCTCTCTCTCCTTCTCATATATAGGGCCGGCCTATCCATATGGATAAGGACAGTATGGATAAGGATGATTGATTCAAACCTTATCCCTATATATCTCTTCTTTATCTCTATCCTTTCCTTGTTTTCGAAAACGGTCAAAACCAGCCCGTTTTCTGCGCCTCATAACCGGCCCCTTCATCGGAGGCAACAACCTCCCGAAACTAATGGGGCCGGCCTTGACCAGTCTCTCAACACTTAGGGCCGGCCCCCTTAGTGCATAGTGGCGCATGGTATGACCAAAACGCCCTTATACCACTAGTTGGTCGTTCCTCGTGTACGAGACTTTGCAAGGCACACATAAGTGAAGTGCACCAGTGATTTCACTATTCTCTGAGGTTCCCGTAGGGTGCCCCTAGTGAAGTCAACTAGTCAACTCACAACATGTCCCGGTGCATCGCACCCATGTGGCAAAGTCCACTTATGGCAAGGAATTGCTACATGCGTCTCTGCACTAACCTAGGGTTTCCCCTTAGTGCACACACGTAGCTACGCATCTACCGTGCACTAGTGCGAAGCACTCACGGAGCGTATGCTTGGACTTCTCGCTTCCTCTAACTACGTTCTGTGCTTCGAGGAGATGGTATAAGAACCGTACATAATGTCGATAAGGTGGAACCTTCAGAGACCAGGGTTCATGGCTTCCAACTCAGACTCGATCGACACACTACCCGAGTGTACCATCTATCCTCTGAGTCCGAGTTAACCTGCGTAGCCACCCAGAGTGCGACGCAGGCTGCACTCCAATCCCCCCGGACTTACTATGTTCTCCCATATACCCCTGCTCTCCGCTTAGTATGGTAAACTCGCTGTCCCTCCACTGGTGCCATGACGCAACTCGAGCGGTGGAGAATACCGTCAGACTCGAGTGCTCATATGACTCGGTTCCTTCCAGGTTGACCACATACATCGTATCTCCGATTACTCTTTCGAGCAACCGGATCCGTCACCAGTCCAACTGATGACCACCTGGCCAGGGTTTAATACGACGTAGGTCAAACCAAGGAACGCACCTCCCGTTAGGGGTGTGGATAGCCTGCAGGAGTGACATGCTGATGCAACGCCAGCCGGGTAACCCAGTACACCGTGGTTTTGGATCACTGCATCCGGATCCTCACACATTGGTGCGCCAAAGCACCACACAACTGGTTAGTCCACCAGACATGGTTCCTCAGGGTTTAGGACCATTTTACCCTAAGCAGAAACACGGTTTAGTGCACCGATGTCTGCTCATCGATCTGTGCACCGTGTTGGTTCCGTTCGGCCACAGACACTGTGCCTGGTAATGACCGTGGTGGAGACACCCACGCTCTGTCATCCTAACAGCTTATCCTGATAGGGCGACCAACCCTAATCAGAGCTGCGAACGTATTTAAGTTACATGGGACCAGTCCCTTGAGTCTCCCACTCAAGAGGATTACCATGTAGCCATGGCTCTCTGTTCTGTAATCAGAACACGTACTAAGGTACGTACCAATATGCATTCCTATGCTATCAACCATACATAGCTAAACTATAGGTTTTTACGAGCTATAGACCTCACCAATTCTAACAGATAATGCCCTCCCCCGTTGTGAATTTAAGAAGTTGGTTGTACGAGGAGGATATGGCATTGATTTGGTGCAGAAAAGGTCATTCGAGGATGATGTAATTGGAAGTACCCTCGACAACAGCGAACCGCACAGAGACCAAAGTCTCTCTATTGAGGTCCAGGGTGAACCTGGATTCGCCCATGGTCATGCTCTGCTCGCCATTGAAACCGTTAATGACCATAGGGACGACGTCCAAGCTGGGGTACTTATGTTCCAGACGCTTGAAGGAATCTGAGAACATAATATCGATCGAGCTGTCGGTATCGATAAGGATACGGTTAACAGTACTCCCGTCGATGATGAGCCACAGGACTAGGGAATCTCGATGTGGAGTATGCACTCTTTGGAGATCGGAGTCGTTGAAAACGATTGATGGTCACGATAAGCCCTTGATCGGTTTCTCGATCTAGGTATCTTCTTTGTTAGCTGTAGAGCGAACATTGAAGATGCATCGAACTTGCCGATCGACTTCTTTTCCGGTCAGAATTTGATGGTACAACTCTCCATGAATGCCAAAGACATTAGCTCATACAACGACTGGTGATGAGTCGATCGAGATGCGGTGGACCCAACAATCGTCCTTCCCTTTTGATGAGGAAGGTGGGCGTTGGTCGCATCCACTCTTTACGAACTCCTCGGAGGTGGCCTTCACGCAGTAGATCTTCCAAGTGATACTTTAGTCGGAAGCATCTACTTGTTGGATGACCGTGGCTGCGATGAAAGTCACAGTAGATAGATTTATCGGTAGTGAGTTTGGTATCGGGCTGCAGAGGATTCAGTCGTTGAAGAAATTCTTTATGTTGGATCTGGTCGAGAATCTGCTCGATCGGGAGGGTCCAATCAGTGAATGTTGTTTTCGTCGGTGGTGATCTACGACTGTTTTCTCTTTGCCGCTTGGCTGGCGGAGGTGATGGTGCTTCTGCATTATGGGCTTTGGCCGCATGCTTGGGTGCTTCCCTTTCGACCGGTCACCGTCTGGTCTCGCGTCCCTTCAAGGTGATCTGATCATCTTTGAGCTCAATCTCCCTTTGGATTCGATCGAACATTGAGCCTAGAGAAGGTGGAGGGTTACGAATGAAGTCATTGTAGATATGCAGATCGAATCGAAGGGCATTTTGGAATGCCAGCATGATGGCCTCATCGTCGAGATATCGTCTGGAGAGGGTTGCATGCACATTGCGGAATCTTCGCGTGAAGTTGCGAAGACTCTCATCGGCTCCCATCCTCAGACGATACAGAGAATCCAGCTTCTTCTCTGGTTTGAGGTTGAGTTGATAGTATTGCATGAAGTGGTTCGCAAGGACTCCGAGCTAGGTGATCGATTCAGCACGAAGATTATGATACTAGTCGAGAGAGGGGTCGTCGAGGCTTCTAGCGAAGGTTCGGCAGATCATGTTGTTTTCTTCCTCATACGGCGTTAACGCCTGCTTGAATGCTAAGATGTAGAGCGTTGGATCTCCCTTTAAGCAATTAAACTTTGGCAACGTCGAGGTTCTCCAACCCCTGGGGAAGGGCGCTTGAAATAGAATTCGATGGAGAGCCCCTACCAAAGAGTATACTTCTCTACGACCTAACCCCCGTCCTTACTGTTGGATTAAAGGTAAGATCGAGAGGTCTTGATCCGCATCTTGGATTATCGCTGAGTGAGCTCGGTGATGAAGATCGATTTGGGTATCTCGATGAAGGGGAGGGGACGGAGAGACACGGCCTCTTGGCATGGTCTCTTTCGTCCGATGCCTCACTCGTAGATTGGGTTTGGACAGTGCTTGCCTAACACAGTTTCGGCCCAAAGAAGATTACGAGGATTGATCATCGATCCGATCCCAAATACTCTGCTTCCGCAGAGCTGCAGAGGAGGTGGGTTTGTGTCAGCTTCTCTCTCGGTTCGCATGACCGATCTCCTGGCTCATAGACTTCTATTGCTCGGAATGGACAGATCCTCGAGGCAGATCGGCTCCTTCATTGAGAGAAGGGATCGGAAGAATGACACCATCATCGGATACTGCCTTCTTAATAGCGTCCCTCTCAGTAGTGAGGGTGGAGTTCTGTTTCGCCAGCTGCAGTAGTTGGGAGTCGAGTGCCAAGATTTGATAAATCGGTGGAGGATCTTCCATTGGTGTGGGAGTAGTTTGACCAATGGATTGTCGAAGTGGTGAGGGAATCGGTCGATCGACCGATCTCCTATTTTCCTAATGAGCTGCTATCTTGGGATGAGTAAGAGGAAGTCCGAACTTGAGTCGCTGACTCATTGATCAGGTTTCTGGACGAGGCTAGTTCTGTCAAGTGTTACTTCCCTCTAGGTGATCCTGATGCCTCATCTTCGCTATTTAGTAAAAGCGGAGGAAGCAACCGAATTGCCGGAGTTCGATCGGTTGTCTGCTCAACCGAGAGGGCTGGGAAGTATGGTTATCAAGGTCGGTTGTCTGCTCAACCGATCTGATATTTGTTGTAAAGCAAAAAGAGCTTCTCGATCGATCCCACAGATGGTGCCAAACTATAGGGGATGACCTCCGTGCTGACCTGAAGACTCCACCCAACCAGTCAATCGAGCTGAGTCGAAGGTCTGATCGAACGTATGGCTAGTTTGCAGATTCGGAGGTCGATGTCTTCGAGTACAAACTTTGAATCAGAAGAGAGAGAGAGAGAGAGAGAGAGCATATTGACATAAGGTATGATCTTGAAGTTCAACCGAAGTTTACGTCTTCGTGCTATAAGGTGCAACCTGAATTCACTAACACTTTACTCAAAGTGACCTTGACAGGCCGAGTATCACTGAGCTCTTCGAAAAGCAGATCGAGTTAGGATTGTCAGAGCTCAGGTTTTTTCAAAAATATGAATCAGAAATCAGTTATTTGATCATGTTACATTTGCTGGGATTGCTATTTATAGAGTTTTTTGAAAGGGAAACTGGGGTAGAAGGCGGTTTCGGCAGCCTTTGTCCGGTGTTTTGGCGAGGGACCAATGGGTCTCGCTGTTGCCTCGTGGACCCCCAGGCAGGGCTGGTGGGTCTCATTATCGCATTGTAGACCCCCAGGCAGGGCTGGTGGGTCTCATTGTCGCCTCGAGGACCCCCCAAGCAGGACTGGTGGGTCCCGTTATCGCCTCGTGGACCTCCCAGGCAGGGCTGGTGGGTCTCATTGTCGCCTCGTGCACCCCTCCGGCTAGGATGGCGGGTCCTATTGTTGCCTCATGGACCCCCCAGGCAGGGCTGGTGGGTCCCGTTGTCGCCTCGTGGACCCCCCAGGCAAGGCTGGTGGGTCCCATCGTGGGGTGTTGGCAAAAATTTGCACCCACACCCACCGTCATCACAGGCTTCAACGGCGAGCAAAGCATAACCATGGGAGAGTATAGATTCACCCTAGACCTAAGCAGGGAGACTCGAGTCTCCGTGAGGTTCACCATCATCAAAGGAACATCCAATTACAACGCCATCCTTGGGCGACCCTTCCTTCACCAGATCAATGTCGTGTCCTCCTCTTACCACCAACTCCTACGAGAGAGGGCATTATCTGCATTCGAGATGATCAACAAGCTGGGCGATCTTGTGAAGCTGCTACAGCCAAGACAGATCGCAGGGTAGATCTCACTCTACCAAAGCGTACAAAAGATGAAGTTGGCCCTTCCTCGAGCTAGCAACCAAAGAAGCCCCCACTGGCAGAACTTCCACCTATCGAGTGGGAGTCTTCCCCTTCAATCGAAGAGATCATCCGAGTAAACATTGGCAGTGGTGATCTCATTCGAGAGACATTCGTTGGTACCAGTCTCAGCGACACAGAAGCGCGAGACATGGTATCCTTCCTCCAATCCAACATTGATGTCTTCGCATGGTGTTTCGAGGACATGCCCGGGATCAATCCGGATAATGCATGCCACCGACTCACCATTAAAGAAGGAGCAAAACCTATCAAACAAAAGCTTCGGGCGATCAGACCAGAACGTTCAGCAACGTATTAAGAGGAGATCAGCAAGTTGCTCGTGGCAGGCTTCATTCGTGAAGTAGAGTACCCAACCTGGATCTCCAACATCGTTGCGGTTCCAAAGAAGAATGGGAAGATCAGGGTCTGCATTGACTTCACCAATCTCAACAGAGCGTGCCCCAAAGACCCATTCCCCATGCCAAGCATCGATAGACCATCGATGCCACTGCTGGACATGAGCTTCTATCCTTCATGGATGGTTATTCTGGGTACAAACAGATTCCCCTGCATCCTGACGATCGAGAGAAAACTTACTTCGTGACAGACAGGGGCCTTTACTGCTATAATGTCATGCCTTTCGGACTCAAAAATGCAGGATCAACTTATCAGAGGCTAATTATGAAGATATTCGAAGAGCAAATCGACCGCAACGTAGAAGTCTATATCGACGATCTTCTCACCAAGAGTCACAGTCATGAGAACCATCTCTCCGACCTTGCGGAAACATTCCAAGTCCTCTGAAAATACCGTATGAAACTTAATCCAGCCAAGTGCGCCTTCAGAGTTCAATCGGGTAAATTTCTAGGTCATCTGGTGACCAGGAGGGGCATCGAAGCGAACCCTGACCAAATTCGAGTAATCCTAAAAAGGCCATCGCCCACCAATCGGAAGGAAGTCCAGCGCCTCACAGGAAGATTAGCTGCTCTCAACCGACTTATCTCTAATCTTCCGACAAGTGCAAGCCACTATTCGATAAGTTACGGAAGGCAGACACCTCCGGATGGAATCCAACTTGCGAGCAAGCTTTCCAGAGTGTCAAATACTATCTTGCTCGGGCTCCTATCTTAACGGCTCCACTATCGAAAGAAGACCTCTGGTTCTATCTTGCTGTCACCGATCAAGCCATTAGCGCAGTTCTGGTCAGTAGAAGAGAAGGTATTAAGCATCCTATCAACTATATCAGTCATACTCTTCTTCCAGCAGAGACTCGCTATTCAAAGATCGAGAGAATCACATTGGCTTTGCTCACAGCATCTCGATGGCTCCGACCCTACTTCGTTTCTCACCCGATTACAGTCGTCAAAACACCCACTCAAAGACATCCTCGATAAGGCAGGCCGAGCGGGTCAAATGACTAAGTGGGTAATCAAGATGAGCACTCTTGGAATTTAATTCGAGCCTCGTGTTTCACTCAAAGGGCAAGCCGTTGCTAATGTCCTTGCCGACTTTCCCATGGAGGATCCCATCACCTTGAAGGATGATGTTGAGATGCATCTCCACGACGACGATGAACCTCCTTTCATTCCCGATCCTACGACTTTCAATCCGAGCCCTAAGGCTCCCACTACCTCACCAACACGGTGAAAGCTCTATACTGACAGAGCCTCAAGTACGATCGGTTCAGGAATTGGGATAGTCCTGATATCCCCTGAACTTGACCATCTTCAAAAGGCGATTCTCCTCGGATTCAATGCCACCAACAATGAAGCCGAGTACGCGGTGCTCATTTCTGGATTGGAGACTACCGAAGCCCTGGGGTTAGACCATCTCACTATCTATGATGACTCCCAGCTGGTAATCAGACAAATCAACGGAGAGTATATAGAATAAGGGGAAAGGATGCAACATTATCTAGCTCTAATGCAGCAGCATCAAAAATAATTCTCTGATATCGAATTCGTCCAAATCCCAAGGGCCGTGAATCGAGAGGTCGATGCCCTAGCCAATGCTGCTTCAATGCTCAGGGATCCTCTCAAAGAAAGTCACATTTAGATTGAATATCAAGAGTTACCTAAAGCCACCATCAGGCAGCAATATGTCGTCTCAACGAAAGACAGTGGGCGTGAGAGACAACTTCCCTCCACTTTTGCCCTAACTGGTGAACCCTTAGATTAGAGGCAATCAATTTTTGACTTCCTCAAACAAGGAAGAATGCCCAAAGACCTTGTCCAAGCCAAAATACTTCAAAGAAAGCTCCCATTCTATAGTCTCCGGGAGGACGATCTTTATTTCGAATCACATGGAGGAGTACTTCTCAAATGTATTAGTCCACTGCAAGCAGAAGTGATCATATCCGATATTCATTCTGGATCTTGTGACAATCATTCTGGTGGAAGATCACTCGAAGCCAAATTAAAACTCCAAAGTTACTATTGGCCAACTATGGCAAAGGATGCTCGTCAGTTCGTCCGAAGATGCTAGCCTTGTCAACGACACGCTCGAGCTACCCATCTCCCTGCAGATGAACTTCATCCTTTGACAAGTCCCTGGCCTTTCAATCAATGGGGGTTGGACTTCCTGGCCCCATTCCCTTCATCACCAAGTAAGAAGAAGTACTTACTGTTGGCCACCGACTACGTCACCAAATCGGTTGAGGCTGTGCCATTTTTCCAAGAAATGGACGACGAGGTTATAAAATTCATCAGACATAACATCTTCTCCAAATTTGGTGCGCCTCAAGTACTTATCGCCAATCAACAGAGCTCAATTCGACTCAGATAAATTTTGAGAGTTCTGTCAGAACTACGGAATCAAACTCTTCTACTCACTCCGAGGTACCCACAATGCAATGGACAAGTCGAAGCTTCCAATAGATCAATTCTCGGTCTACTCAAAAAGATGTTGGGTTACAAGAAAGGGTTATGGGAGAAAGTCCTACCAGAGGTCCTATGGGGCTATCGGACCACTCCTCGATGATCGACTGGATTTTCCCCCTTTCGCCTAACCTATGGGTCAGAAGCAGTTCTCCCAACCAAGGTCATATCTCCAACTTTGAAGATCAAGGCGATTGAAGAAGGAATAAACAACGACCTTTGGATCAATGATCTTGACTTCTCAGAAGAACTACGTAACCAGATAGTTGTCCGTGTTCCCAACTATCAACAGAAGATCAAGCAGGCCTACGATCGAAAAGTTAGAAGAAGACAGTTCCACATTGGAGATCTAATCCTCATAGTAGTCTTCTCTAACACAAGGGAACGCGGTAGCGGAAAACTAGCTCCCAACTGGGAAGGACCCTACATTATCGAGTTAGTTAGGGACAAAGGATCCTATCTAATCTCGCAAGAAAGAGATAGGCCACCAAGAGCTTGGAATGTCAAACATCTCAAAATATTCTACCCCTGATGTAAACCCTATACTGAATAAATGTTTGTTTCAATTTCAATCTTGTCCATTTCAACTCTACATGCTCACATAATCACAAATAGTTTTGATATTGTGAGACAGCACTACACTTAACTGGCATATCGATTAATATTTTGGGTATTTATATTGCGACACGACCCCTTACAGATAGAAACAAATAGTTTTAACGTTGCGAGACAGCACAACTTTTAATTGGCAGATTGATTAATAGTTTGGGTGTTCGTGTTGCGACACGACCCCTTACAGGCAGAAACAAATAGTTTTAACGTTGTAAGACATCACAACTATTAACTGACATATCGATTAATAGTTTGGGTATTCGTGTTGCGACACGACCCCTTACAGGCAGAAACAAATAGTTTTAACATTGTAAGACATCACAACTATTAACTGACATATCGATTAATAGTTTGGGTATTCGTGTTGCGACACGACCCCTTACAGGCAGAAACAAATAGTTTTAACGTTGTGAGACATCACAACTTTTAACTGGTAGATTGATTAATAGTTTAGAAGTTACGACACGGTACAACTTCTAACTAACTAATCTATAAAACAGCTTGGGTGATCTTGTTAAGACACGACTCCTAGCTGGCAAATACTCTTTTGATCATTTAATACAAGATATCAACCATTCCATTCAGAACATTCAATATAAAAGAGACAGTTCATTCCAAAAAACCAAGTATTTTCTATCATTCAAAAGAGAGAAATACATCAACGCTTAGCTACACTCTGCGCACGCGATCTATCTCTTTCAGAACCTCCTCTGGCCTTGTTGGCCATGGACGCCTTTGAGGATTGAGCGCCACTGCCATAAGCTAGCCTGAGGGCTTCCACGGCTTTTTCAGCCATCGACTTGAAGCTGGCCAAGTCGACGTTCAGTTGTTCAATCTCCAGCGCTTGGGCCTCCTCTTTTGCAGCGAACTCTGCCTTCAGCCGCTTTATCTCGTCAGCATGATCAAAGGAGATATTCTCCAACTTAAAGAATCTATTTTTCAAGCTCTGGAGTTCTTTATTAGCTGCTACGAACTCGACTTCCATTTTCATCTTCATATGTGCCTCATTACGGAAAGACTGCTGACTCGAAGCGAGCACTGCATATAGCTTCGCCCTCTCTTTCTTAGCTTCCTCGAGTTCAAGCGCAAGATCTCGCTGGTGGCCTCCCTCTCTCCGGCTTTCTTAAAGACCCTATTGTTTAGCTTCAACAGGGCAACCATCTGCATAGCAACAAGAACAAGTCAGGAACATCGGATGGAAGTACTACAACTTAAGGCGAAGTAGAAACTACTCACCATCACTTCCATCATGTTAGATGTTTCCTCAAGGGTTGCATCTGGCAGGTTGCAAAGCTTCCTCAATGCCCCAGTTGGGCTGTTGATATGCACCTCACCTAAATCACGCAGCATAGGCTGCGGACTGCCGGGTACACCTACAGGCAGAATATTCCAATTGCTTAGACATGTTCAAACTTTCAATTCAACGAAGACGAAGTAAAGAGTTAGAACATACTCTTTCCTACGGAACCCCCATGGGAGGGTCGAGCCGGTCCTTTCCTTGATAGGAGCTCTTCCCCTTGGGAGTGGGAGTCTTCTGCACAGGAGCAGCTATTGGAGCCGACTCCTTCGTCTCTTTCTCCCCCTGACCCTCATCCCCCTTAGGCTCGGGGGGAGGGACTTCAGAAGGTGACGAAGCTCCTCCTTCGTCAATTCTCTCGTCCGCCCCCTACAGGAGAGCAGACATGAGCATGGCGACCTCAGTTGCAACCTTAGTTGCATTGCTCCAAGATGCCAGCTTCGGCTTATCCGCCTCTGGCCCTCTGCTCGCCGAGGCCTGTCCTGTCGAGGCCTCGCCCTGTCGAAGGCCCTTAGGCAACACTTGACAGATGGGTGTCGGGTCGTACACCACATCGCTCCCGAGTATTTGACCCTGATATGCATAGGATGCTTCAGGGTCTCGACGTGGTAAATGATCGGCACCTTTTTGCCGTTGTCCATAGTGTCCAGATGGTCCTCCATTCGACGGGCCTAAGCTTCGTCGATCGGAGAAACCTGGCCTACGCTTGGCAGAGTGGGGGGCACCTCTTCGCTTTTCTCCTCCTCTTTGCTCTTCTCTTCTTCATCATCCTCTTCTTCTTCCTCTTCTTCTCCTTCTTCCCTTACTGCCTTCTCTTCCTCCTCTTCTTCTCCCTCCTCCTCCTTTTCTTTCTTTTCGTCTTTCTTTTCCTCTCCTTCTTCTTCTTTCTCCTCCTCTTCTTCTTTCTCCTCCTTCATAACCTTCCTCTTCTTGACCTAGCCTTGCCTGGTCACAACCAACTTCTCCTCCCCAGACCCCTAGCGCCTCTGCTTGCCGTAGACTTTCTTCTCGGCCCGTACGTAGCGGACCACCCCTCCTATGTCAGGGTCCTCCTCGTAATCTGAGTACAACATGTCATTGTCCTCATACCTCATCGACAACCTGTGCATCAAGTTGGCATTGCCATGGCGGAGCAGGCAGTTGGAAAACTGCTTCCACGGTTGGGTCCCACAGGTTAACTCCAAGAACAGATTGTCGATCGCCCCAACCTACTCGGACGACCAGCACAGATCGCCACCTAGTCCATACCGCTCCACCTTCTTGTGAACTTGGAGGCGTGGAGTCTTCGGGACCGAGAGGGGAGTCCATGCCCCCACGATGGAGACCGACCAATCGGTGTACAGCTTGTCAGAAGGGGCCGTGTCGGTGATGGGGCGAAGAGCAGAGACACCGTGTAGGTTGAAGAAGGAAATGTCCTTCCTTGACACCCACTGGTAGTGGTAGAAGAAGTATCCCATCTTAATCCCGGCCTACTCGTCGTCAGGGACGTTGGAGTAGCAAGCTCTCAACTTGTCCTGATGATCGGACTCCGTCCTGTAGAAGGCGTAGATTATCCTCCATGCGTTCCCCGTCAGTTATCCGGGGCAAAGGCCAGACGTATTCAATAGCCTTGCAGTGAACAGAAGTAAAGGCAAGTGCAACCCGCAATTGAGCTGCCCGATTATAACTATTGTGCCCATTATCTTCTCCTTGCGGGCCACCTCCATGAAGATCGATCGTTTGTCGATCCCGAAGGCCGCATGTACACCTGCAAGCACAGGGCGATGAACCCCTTCAGTGAAGTAGCTCAATAATCTTTCCCACTTCTCCCTCTTTGCGTCAATGGGCTTTTTGCCGATCCCATATTCAAACACTGGCTCCTCAGACAGCTGCCTCAGCACGAACTCAGCCTTGGGGATATCCTCCGGCTTGGTGGGCGCGGAGGCAAATCCCACGCTAAGATGCCTCTTGCCAAGGACACCGAGGCTACCCTTGGCCTTGCCTTTCCCCGCTATTTTCGGCGATGAGGGTTCAGCGGTGCTGTTCCCCTTCTTTGATGGCCTCACCTTAGGAGGGACAATAGTCTTGGTGCAGCTCGCAGATGCCATCGCAATCGAACGGAAGAATAGAGAAAACAGAAAGCAAGAACTCAGGAGCAAAAACAGAGAAGTCAAAAAATTTCTAACAACGTGAGGGAAAAATGAACTTCGGGATGGGATTTATAAGCCTCAAAATATTTAGCGGGAAAACCAATGTGACACGTAGCGCCACCAGACTGGCGGATGATGAAACGACAGGCCAGACGAAACGTCAGACCGGATGAAATGTCATACCTGACGAAATGCCAGGCCAAGGGAAACAACGGGAAAGACGAAACGCCTACACCAAAACTCCACCCAATCGACAGGCAGACGATCGAAAGATTTTCCAAATGATCGGGCAAAAAACATAGTTCTTTTTAGCCGATCGCCCCAAATTCCACACGTTGAATTTTATCGATCGGAAAAAGCTATCCAATCGGACAACTTTGACCGATTGGCTACAAGACTTCGCCTAATCGATAGGCAGACGATCGGAAAATTTTCTAAAGGATCGGGCAAAAAATATAGTTTTTACCCGATCGCCCCAAGTTCCACCGGTTGAATTTGATCGATCGGATAACTTTGACCTATCAGCTACAAGACTTCGCCCAATCGACAGGCAGATGATCAAGCGATTTTCTCAAAGATCGGGCAAAAAATATAGTTTTTTACCTGATCGTCCCAGGTTCCACCGGTTGAATTTAACCGATCGGGCAAATTTATCCTATCGGACAACTTTGACCGATCGGCTACAAGACTGCGCCCAATCGACAAGCAGACGATTGAGCGATTTTTCAAAGGATCGGGCAAAAAATAATAGTTTTTTATCCAATCGCTTCAAGTTCCACCAGTTAAATTTGATCGATTAGACAAATTTATCTGATCAGACAACTTTGATCGATCGGCTACAAGACTTCGCCCAATCGATAGGAAGACGATCGGGCGATTTTCCAAAGGTTTGGGCAAAAAATACCATTTTCCAAAGGACCGGTTGAATTTGACCGATCGGACGAAGACAACGCCCGATCGACAGGCAGGCAATCGGGTGATTTTCCAAAAGATCGAGCAAAAAATATAGTTTTTTACCCGATCGCCCCAAGTTCCACCGGTTGAATTTTACCGATCGGACAACTTTGATCGATCGGCTACAAGACTTCACCCAATCGACAGGTAGACGATCGTGCGATTTTTCGAATGATTGGGCAAAAAACATAGTTTTTTACCCGATCACCCCAAGTTCCACCAGTTGAATTTGACCGATCCGACAAATTTACCCGATCGGACAACTTTGACCGATCGGCTACAAGACTTCGCCCAATCGACAAGCAGACGATTGGGCAATTTTTCAAATGATCGGGCAAAAAACATAGTTTTTTACCTAATCACCCCAAGTTTCACCGGTTGAATTTGACCGATCGGACAAAATTATCCGATCGAACAACTTTAACCGATCGGCTACAAGACTTCGCCCAATCGACAGACTGATCGGACAAATTTGACCGATCGGACAAATTTGACCGATCGGACAAATTTGACTGATCGGTCAAATTTGACCAATCAGACAAATTTGACCGATCGGACGAAGACAACGCCCAATCGATAAGCAGCCAATCGGGTGAATTTTCGAAGGATCAGGCAAAAAACATAGTATTTTACCCGATCAACCCAAGCGCCACCGGTTGAATTTGACCAATTGGACAAACTTGACCGATCGAACAAATTTGACCGATCGATCAACAAACAACCTATCAACAGGTCTTGTTTGGTCTATTTCCAGAGTCCTACGAGAGCTCGATAACACCAACCCTTGGCAGAGGGTTTGAATCTTGCACCTGGGTTCCAAGTCATCTAGATCAGTCTCTAGCTAACTTAGAGGGGGTAACTATGGGTGCAAATTTTTGACCAACGCCCTGCAACGAGACCCACCATCCCTGCCTGGGGGTCTACATAGACGACAGCAGGACCCACCAGCCCTGCCTGGGGGTCCACAAAGATGATAGCGGGACCCACCAGCCCTGTCTGGGGGTCTACAGAGGTGATAACGAGACCCACCAGCCCTACCTGGGGTCCACAAAGATGACGGTGGGACCCACCGGCCCTCCACCGGAGCCTAGACGACAGTTATAGAAAAATCGCCATTAACCCCAGTTCCCATCCAAAAGTTCTATAAATATCAGGCTCGACAAATGTAACAGATCGAATATCTGATTTCTGAATCGGACTTTCAAAAATCCAGAGCTCAGACATCCTAACCTTTCGATCTTCTTTTTCAAGAGAAACAAGTGACACTCAGCCTGTCGAGGTCACTTCAGATCAAGTGTTAGTGAATTCAGGTTGCTCCTTATAGCACGGAGACGTAGGCTTCGGCTGAACTCCGAGATCATATCTTGTGTCAATCTACAATCTCTCTTCTACTTCAAACTTCAAACTCAAAGGCACCGATACTCGATATCCGAACCAACGAACTTGACAAGCGTTCAATCATACTTTCAACTCCACTCGATTGACTGGTTGGGCGGAGTCTTCGGGTCGCCACGGAGATCATCCCCCACATAAATATTTTCTCATATAGACCTTTTCGAGGTCCCAACTTCTTCTTTAGAGTATCTATGATCGCCTTGTTTGATGCCTCGGCTTGCCCGTTGCACTGTGGGTATCTAGGCATCGAATATAATAGTTTGATCCCGTATCCTTGGCAGAATTCTCTAAAGTTATCTTAATTAAACTGGGCTCCATTATCAGCTATCAGTATCTTAGGGGACCCAAACCTTGAAAAGATGTTGCCTCTAACGAACTTGACAACTTCGTCATCTGTAATCCTTGCTAACAGCACTGCTTCGATCCACTTGGTGAAATAGTCTATTGCTACAAGGAGATACTTTTTCTGGGTTGGTGACGGCGAAAAGGGCCCCAGGAAATCTAACCCCCATTGATGAAAAGGCCATGAACTCGTTAGTGGGTTTAGTTCTCCTGCAGGGACGTGAATCTGCTTTGCGTGTCGCTGGCACTGCTCACATCTTTTGACGAATTCCTGAGTATCTTTGACCATGGTCGTCCAGTAGTATCCTTGCAGCTTAACTTTGCCTTCTAACGATCTACCCCCATAGTGGTTACCGTATGCCTCCGAATGTATCTCTGTAAGGATTCTTTGCGATTGTTCCTTAGATAGGCACCAAAGGTATATACCTCCAAGTGACTGCCAGTAGAGGTCTTCTTCCTCGAGACGGAAGCGATGAATTTTTCTCAGAAGTTTCTTTGCTTGAACGTGGTCCTCAGGTAGGACTTTTTGCTGAAGATAGCTGATTATAGCTACCAACCATCCCGTGGGTGCTTCAACTGTTATGTCGACAATCAGGCTAGTATGATGATGAAGGTTCACCCTTGGATGGTTTTGGAAATCGATCTTGATTTCTCTAACCTCGTGCTCATCCCCAAGAACCGAAGCTGCATTTGTGAGGGTGTTAGCGATTCGGTTGTCGGATCGAGGAATCTCCTTGAATTCGACCTCCTGGAAGCATTCAGATAGCTCCCGCGCCATGGTCAGGTACTGCTGCATCCTGCTATCCTTGGCTTCGTACTGCCCCTCGATCTGCCTGACGATGAGCTGAGAGTCGCAATGAATTATTATCTGCTTGATCGATAAGCTCAGGACTATCTCCATGCCAGCAAGGATCGCTTCGTACTCGGCCTTATTGTTTATGGCTGCAAAACTGAGCATAACGGATCGTTGAATCTTATGCAGGTCGAGGGAGATGAGTGATATTTCGATTCCACAGCCCGTTGAGCTTGAGGCCCCGTCGGTGTAAAGGTTCCAGCCAAACAACGGGTAGCTAGGAAGCGAACGAAGCTTTGCGGGTTTGCCTCTTATGTCATCATCCAATTCTAGGTCAGGATCTTGAAGTAGGCCGACCGGGTCTTTAACTGAGAAGTCGGTGAGGAAGTCTGCTAGCGCCTGCCCCTTGATCGAGACTTGGGGCTCGAAAAGCACTCCCAATGAGCTCATCTCTATTACCCACTTGGCCATCCTCCCGGCGCGATCGGACCGGTCGAGGATATCCTTGAGGGGATGTTATGTGGTGACTGTGACTTAATGAGCGATGAAGTATGGCCTTAGTCTTCGCGTTGCCATGAGCAGAGCTAAACCACCTTCTCGACCCTTGAGTATATCGTCTCTGCTGGAAGCAGAGCATGGCTGGTGTAGTAGATTGGGCGCTCAAGCCCGTCTCTTCGGCTTACGAGCACCACGTCGGTGGCTTGCTCGGAGATCGATAGGTGTGGGTGCAAATTTTGGCATAAATCTACCACGGGACCCACCGGCCCTGCCTGGTGGGCCCACGAGGACTACAGCGGGACCCACCGGCCCTGCCTGGTGGGCCCACGAGGACTACAGCGGGACCCACCGGCCCTGCTTGGTGGGCCCACGAGGGCTACAGCGGGACCCACCGGCCCTGCTTGGTGGGCCCACGAGGGTTACAGCGGGACCCACCGGCCCTGCCTGGTGGACCCCCGAAGACAACCGCAGGGCCCGCAACTTTACCTGGAGAATCCCCAGATACTACAGCAGAAACCGCCATTCGCCACACGGAATGCCTATAAATAGCAGAGCCTTCGAATGTAAAAGGGATCCCGATCCACAAATCTGATTTCCACTCTGAGATCTGACTTTCAGAACCAGAGCTCTGGGATTTCAAACTTCCGATCTACCATCTCCCTTTGATCTTCTTTCAGAAAGATCAGTGTTTACAGTGATACTCGGCCTGTCGAGATCACTTCAACATAAGTGTTAGTGAATTCGGGTTGCACCCTATAGCACGGAGACGTAGGCTTCGGCTGAACTCCGAGATCACTTCTCGTGTCAAACTCTCTCTCTGATTGCATCTCTCTGTTTACAAATCAAAAGCTTCAACTTCGATCAACAGATCGACCAACGATCTTCGACGTCAACACGAACATTCAATTGACTGGTGCTGCGAGAGTCTTCGGGTCGGCACGAAGATTTTCCCACACAGTTTGGCGCCGTCTGTGGGATCCGAGCGAGAAGCTGTGTTCTCTCTTTACTTCAACTACCAGATCAATAGCCAAACTTCCTCGCCCCCTCGGTTAATCAGACAACTGATCGGACGTCGGCAATCTCGTTGTACCCTTCGCACTCTGAATGGCGAGAACCAAACACCAGGGCCAACCAGAAGGAAGTAACACTCAACATCAACCTCGTCCTGAGACTCGTTCAATGAGTCAAAGGCTCAACTTCGGGCAGCCCCTTGCTGTTCCTGAGATGGGGGTTCATTCAGGAAGCGGGAGATCGGTCGATCGACCGATCGCCCCTCATCCTCATCAATCAATTGGGCAGACTGTCCCTGCTCCTGTTGAAGATCCTCCATCGACTTACCAGATCTCTGCAATCGATTTCCAACTACTCCAATTGGCGAAGCAAAACGCCACCCTCACTGCTGAGAGGGATGCTCTGAAGAAGGCAGCTTCCGAAGCTGGAATTGCTATTCCGATCCCCTCCGCAAGTGAGAGGGTTGATCCTCCTCGACATTCAATTTACTCCGAACAACGGAGGTCAATGGGCACTGATGCTCTCGAGAGAATTCGACGCGACCCAACTCCCTCTGCTGCTCCTTGGAAGAAGAGTGTTTGGGATCGTCTTGAAGACGAGTCCTCCCAATCTTCATCTGGTCGTAACTGCGACAAAAGAGCACCATCGAAGCTCAACCTGCCAAGGAAGCACCAAATGAAAGGCGCTCCTTCAAAGAGTAGAGTCTCCCCTTCCATTCCACTCCAACGTGGACTTGGATCGGACCTTCGACATCGACTTCGACCGGCAAACACTTCAATACCAGAGCAAGACCTTGCAATCTTGCCTCTTGACCCACCTCTAGGTCGAGGACATGGTCGTAGGGATGGGTATTCCTCTGCCGGACCTCTACATCGAAGTCTCTTCGATACCACCTTTCCAAGAGGATGGAGAACTCCTATCCTCCCCAAATTCAACTGTATCAGAGGAGATCCAAGCCTCCATATACTTGCCTTCAAGCAAGCTCTAACGCCACACGAAGAGGAAAACAACGTGCTCTGCCGCACCTTCGCGGGAAGTCTCGACGAGCCTTCACTCGACTGGTATCACAACCTCCGAGCTGGATCCATTACCCAGTTCGGTGTTTTGGCTAACCTCTTTGTGCAGCATTACCAGCTCAACCTGAAACCCGAGAAGAAGCTCGACTCTCTATATCGACTAAGGATGGGTGCAGATGAGACTCTCCGCAGCTTCACGAGGAGGTTTCGCAACGAGCATGCTGCTCTCTCTGGAAGGCATCTGGATGATGAAGCCATCATGTTGGCTTTCCAGAACGCTCTCCGCTTCGATCTACACATCTACAACGACTTCATCCGCAATCCCCCTCCTTCTCTGGGAGCTATGTTCGATCGAATTCAGAGGGAGATTGAGGTGGAAGACGATCAAGTCGCTCGAAAAGGGCGAGAAACTAAGAGAAGGCCTGCTGAAAGAGAAGCACCTAAATATGCTGCAAAGGCTCACAACACTGAAGCAGCAGCCCCTCCGGCCAACAAAAGATCAAAGAATGATGGGCGTCGATCTCCAACGAAGACCACTTTCACCGAGTGGAACATGCCAGTCGAGCAGATACTCGACCGCATTCAACACGAAGAGTTCGTTCGGAGGCCTAATCCTCTTCAGCCGAATTCCAAATTCACAGCAGACAAGACAGTCTACTGCGACTTCCATCGAAGTCATGGCCATTCCACCGATCGGTGTTTTCGGCTGAAATTCCATCTTGAAGACCTATTGCGAGAAGGCCATCTTCAAGAGTTCGTTAGAGGCGGACACAATCAACATCGGACCTCTGCAAAGGGGAAAGAAGTGTGTTGGATACATCAAATCTCCTCTAACCGGCAAACTATCTCTGTGAATGCCAATGTTTTTGGTATTCATGGAACATTGCACAATCAAAGTCTGACTGGGAAAGAGGTGGATCGCCAAGTTCGACGCATCTTCCACGTTCGTTCTACTGCGAGCAAAGAAGATACCTGGATCGAGAAACCCATCGAAGGTCTTTCTTGGCCATCAATCGTCTTCAACGACACTGATCTTCAAGGAGTCCATACTCCACATCGAGACCCTCTGGTCTTGAAACTCATTATCGACGGCAGCACTGTCAACCGGATCCACATCGACACCGGAAGCTCCATCGACATTATGTTCTCAGACTGTTTCAAACGTCTGGGACATAAGTATCAAAGCCTCGATGTCGTCCCGACTGTGATCACCGGCTTCAATGGTGAACAAAGCATCACAGTGGGCGAATCCAGATTTACTATCGACCTCAGCCGAGAGACTCGAGTCTCGGTGAGGTTTGCAATCGTCGAAGGAATGTCTAGTTACAATGCCATTCTTGGGCGACCATTCCTCCATCAGATCAATGCCATCTCCTCCTCTTACCATCAACTACTCAAGTTTGCAACTGGAGAAGGCATCGTCTGCATTCGAGGCGATCAGCAAGCTGGAAGATCTTGTGAAGCTGCTGCTGCTAAAACAGATCGAAAGATCAATATTGCTCCTCCAAAGCGGCCACGAGATGAAGCTGGTCCCTCTTCTAAATAGCAATCAAAGGAGATTCCGCTGACCGAACCTCCGCCAATCGAATGGGAAGCATCACCTTCAATTGAAGAAATCATCCCGATCAACATAGGCAGCGGAGATCTCCCTCGACAAACATTTATTGGTACCGGTCTTAGCGACGTAGAAGCGCAAGACATGGTATCCTTCCTCCAGTCCAATATCGACGTCTTCGCATGGTGCTTCGAAGACATGCCTGGGATCAATCCAGATGACGCTTGTCACCGACTTGCGATCAAAGAAGAGGTGAAGCCCGTCAAGCAAAAGCCTCGCACCATTCGACCAGAGCTGCAAGTTGCTGTTCAAGAAGAAATTACCAAGCTACTCGCAGCCGGATTCATCCGAGAAATAGAGTATCCAACTTGGATCTCTAATATAGTGGCTGTTCCAAAGAAGAATGGGAAAGTCAGAGTCTGCATCGACTTTACCAATCTCAACAAGGCTTGCCCCAAAGATCCTTTTCCCATGCCAAGGATAGATAGACTCGTCGACGCCACTGCTGGCCACGAGCTGTTGTCTTTCATGGATGGGTATTCTGGGTACAATCAAATTCCTCTTCACGCCGATGATCAAGAGAAAACGTGTTTTGTGACTAGCCGAGGTCTCTACTGCTACAATGTCATGCCATTTGGCCTCAAAAATGCCGGTTCCACCTATCAAAGGCTAGTCACCAAAATGTTCGAAGATCAGATCGGTCGCAACGTCGAAGTCTATGTCGATGATCTCCTCACCAAGAGTTCCGTTCGGAGCAAACACCTATCTGATCTGGCTGAAACCTTCCAAGTCCTTCGAAAGTATCGAATGAAGCTCAATCCAGCCAAGTGCGCCTTCGGAGTTCAATCTGGCAAATTCCTGGGTCATCTTGTGACCAGGAGAGGTATTGAAGCCAATCCTGATCAAATTCGAGCCATCATCGATATGCCTTCACCTACAAATCGAAAAGAAGTTCAACGTCTCACTGGAAGGTTAGCAGCACTCAATCGATTCATCTCAAAGTCCTCAGACAAGTGCAAGCCACTCTTCGACAAACTACGAAAGGCGGATACCTCCGGCTGGAGTCCAACCTGTGAAGAAGCATTTCAAAGTATCAAGAAATATCTGGTGCAAGCTCCTATCCTGACTGCTCCACTTCCAAAAGAAGACTTGTGGCTCTACCTTGCCGTGACTGATCAAGCAATCAGCGCGGTCTTAGTCAGTAGAAGAGAAGGCATCGAACATCCAGTCTACTACATCAGCCACACTCTTCTTCCGGCTGAGACTCGCTACTCAAAAACTGAGAAGGTCATCTTGGCCTTGCTCACTGCTTCACGTCGTCTTCAACCGTACTTCGTCTCCCACCAAATTACTGTCATTTTAGAACACTCACTCAAAGATATCATTGACAAAGCTGGTCGAGCTGGTCGAATGACCAAATGGGTGATCGAAATGAGTGCTCTGGGGATTCAATTCGAATCTCGCACTTCTATCAAAGGTCAAGCAATTGCTGATTTTCTAGCTGACTTTCCAGTTGAAGACCCCATCACTTTGGAAGAGGATGTCGACATGCGCTTGGAAGATGAGGATACTCCTCCGATCAATCCTGCAACAAAAATTGATCCAAGTCTTGAAGTTATTTCTGCAACTCCTCCATGGAAGCTTTATACTGATGGAGCATCAAGTTCGATCGGTTCGGGAACTGGGATAGTCTTAATATCCCCCGAACTCGATCATCTCCAGAAGGCCACTCTCCTTGGGTTTAATGCCACCAACAACGAAGCTGAATATGAAGCACTCATTTCCGGACTCGAAATGGCAGAATCTCTGGGGGTAGATCGGATCATCATATACAGCGACTCCCAACTGATCATAAGGCAAATCAATGGAGAGTACACAGCTCGAGAAGAAAGAATGCAACTCTACTTGGCCTTAGTACGACGTCTTCAACAACGTTTTACTAGCGCTGAATTCATTCAAATCCCCAGAGCAGAGAACCGAGAAGCAGATGCCTTAGCTAATGCTGCCTCAGTTCTTGGAGACTCACTCGGAGGAAGGCAAATACTGATCGATTATCAAGAAGTGCCCAAGACCATCCCCGATCAACAGATTCTTACTACTACAAAAGGATCTGGGGGTGGAGATCAGCTTGAAGATTGGAGACGACCAATTCTTGACTTCTTCAAACATGGCAAAATGCCAGAAGATCCAAATCAAGCCCGAAGGCTTCAAAGGAAGCTCCCATGCTACACTTTACAAGGTGAAGATTTATATTTCAAATCTCACAGCGGGATGTTACTCAAGTGCCTTGGTCCTGAACAAGCACAAGCAATCCTGATTGATATCCACTCCGGAGCTTGTGGAAATCATTCGGGAGGAAGATCCCTTGAAGCCAAGACGAAGCTACAAGGGTACTACTGGCCAACAATGGCAAGGGATGCTCAACAAGTCGTTCAAAGATGCGAGCCTTGCCAACGACACGCTCGAGCTATCCATCTCCCTGCAGATGAACTTCATCAATTATCAAGTCCTTGGCCTTTCCATCAATGGGGGTTAGATTTCTGGGGTCCTTTCCCTCCAACTCCAAGCAAGAAGAAATATCTACTGCTGGCTACTGATTACTTCACCAAATGGGTTGAAGCTGTACCCCTCTTTCGAGAGACTGACGACGAAGTGATCAAATTCATTCGGCACAACATCTTCTCAAGGTTTGGCACACCTCAAGTTCTTATTGCTGACAATGGAGCTCAATTTGACTCAGACAAATTCCGAGAGTTCTGTCTGAACAACGGTATCAAGCTATTCTATTCAACTCCAAGATATCCTCAATGCAATGGTCAAGCTGAAGCCTCAAACAGAGCTATACTTGATATACTCAAGAAGAAACTCAACGACAAGAAGGGATTGTGGGAGCAAGTCCTACCTGAAGTTCTTTGGGGGTATCGCACAACTCCGAGAAGATCCACAGGGTTCTCACCCTTTCGTCTAACATATGGATCGGAAGCAATACTTCCAACGGAAAATATATCAAGTACTTTGAAGACCAAAGCTGTCGAAGAAGGAGTCAATGAAGAACTTCGGATCAATGATCTAGACTTCTCTGAAGAACTACGAGATCAAGCTTCTCTTCGTGTAGCCCAATATCAACAGAAGATCAAAAGAGCCTATGACAAGAAAGTCCACAAGAGACAGTTCCCAGTGGGTAGTTTAGTTCTCAGAGCAGTTTTCTACAATACCAAAGAGCACAGCAGTGGAAAGCTTGCTCCCAACTGGGAAGGTCCATATATCATTGAGTCAGTTGGAGGCAAAGGTTCTTACAGACTGATCACACCAGAAGGAGATAGATTGCCTCGAGCTTGGAATTCTAGACACCTCAAGTTGTTCTATCCATAATGTAAATTCTGTGATGAATAAAGCTCTCTTTCAAATGTTCAAGTGTACAAGTGTTCTGATTTTCAATCCAAGTTCTGAAGCAGTTTCAAGTTATCCATATTCAAATTACCAGGTCTTTTAACAAGTTTGGGTGTTAGGGTTGCGACCCAACCCCTTACTAGCAAATGTTAAAAACTGACCATTTTCAAGTTACCAGGTCTTAACATGTTTGGGTGTTAGAGTTGCGACTCGACCCCTTACTAGCTAATGTTAAACTGACCTTCGAAATCCAATATCCAATTTCAATCAATTCGATATCGTCTAACAGGTTTGGGAGTTTGAGCTGCGACTCGACCCCTTACATTCAAATGTTATTCGAATTCAAATTCAATTTTCAAAGTTACAAGTTTGGGTGATTGAGTAGCGACTCAACCCCTTACATTCAAGTATATGCGTATTCAACTTATGTTCAAATGTATGAATACTCAATCATGTCAAATAGCATTCCAGAACTCAACATTCAAAGACATTCAACTCAAAAGAAGTGCAAGTTTCAAATACCAAAAAGATGTCTTCTATTATCATCAAAATATGTCAGATACAAGGAGCTGTTACATTTCAAAAATTTACAAGTACAACAACAAAGAAGAAGAAAAGTCTCAGGGCTTGGCCACACTCTTTGCATGCGACTTCTCCCCTTCAGATCCAGGACGAGCTTTACTCGCCACTGATGCCTTGGAGGATCGGACGCTAGCTACATGAGTCCTGAGCGCTTCTGCTGCCTTCTCTGCTGTTTCCTTGTAAACCTTGCACTCTGACAGCGCATGCTCCAGTGCCTTCTTGGAAGTCTCCTCTCTGGCAGTGAAGGCAGCGTGCTGAGTAGCAAGTTGTTGCTTCAGCTCTTGAATCTCGATGGTGCGGCCACAGGACACGTCCTCAACCCTGGAGAGTCGAGTCTTCAGGGATTCGAGCTCGTGACTCTGTGCCTCACACCGATCCTTCAGCCCCTTGATCTCCAGCTTTCCTTTGCGAAGTTCCTCAATCTTTGATTTGAGAGAGGCTTTCTTCGAAGTCAGGAGCTCTCTCAGCTCATCTCTCTCCGCGGTCAATTGATTTATTTCAGCTACAGCTTCTTTTGCTCCCGCCCTCAAAGAGAGTTTGGTTGCAACATTCATAAGTGCTGAGTTCTGCAAAAGAACAAAAGAGTTGAATTATTCTGAAGAAAGATACGATTCAAATGATCGATCAAGCAGATGCACCTACCAACAGGTTAATTCTATCGAAAGCTTCATCCAAAGTGGCACTCGGAAGGTTGATGAGTTTTCTGATCGCAGCAGTGGGGCGGTTGATATCAACGTCACCCAAGCTCCTTATTGTTGGAGTCAATCCAGCAGGCGCACCTGCAATCAAAGGGAATCAAAGTGTTAGATTATTTTCGAACTTCAGAGACAAGACATTCAAAGCAAGTTAAGTTCAAATACCTGATGTTTCGACCCTCGGCTCTTTGCCCTTCCGACGATCAGAGCTACTCTGAGGAGTCGATTTCTCCTGAATCAGGGTTGGCGCTGGTTGAGGTTGAGGAGCCCCATCGCCCACTCGACTTCCCCTCTCCAAATTAGCAGGGGGGGAAGCATTCCTGGGAGGTGAGGCTCTTTCTTCTTGCGACCCGCCTGGCTGAATGAGCCCGGCCAACATGGCCTCCACCTCGTTGAGCAGAGAGTGAGAGGGGGGAGGGGGTTGCTCAACCTCTACACCCCCACTCATTGTTGCTCCCTCAATGCGAAGAGCGTCGGGGGGGATTTGATCAAGAGGCGTGGGGTTGCTTCCAACCCCAGCACTCTTCGATAGTTTAATTTTGAAGCGCATCGGCCTCTTCAATTCGTCAAATTTGTAGGTGGGAACCACCTTTTTGCCGTCGCCTTCTGTGTCAAGAATTTCTTCCATCTGACGGGCTTTAACCTCGTCAATGGGAATAGGGATCGAGTCCTCCCCCGTTGCACCACCAGTGGGGGTGGGAGGAATTTCTTCCTCACCACCCCCATTCTCATCATCCCCACTGGAGGGGGTAGAAGACGGATCGTCCTCGCCGTCCCCGTCCTCATCTTCGCCATTGCCACTGTTGTCGTGGCTGGCATTCTCAGTTTCTTCTTCTTCATTCTTCTTTTCTTCTTCTTTATCTTCATTCTTCTTGTCTTGGTCTTCATCTTCCTTAGGCTTGACGAGAGTTTTTCGCTTCTTCTTCACTGGGCCTCTTTGGAGCACCAGTTTCTCGTCCATGGTAGGTAACCGGCGCCTCGCAGTGTAGATTTTCTTCTCGGCCCGAACCTTCCGGATGACCTTGCCTGACTGAGGGTCCTCCTCGTAGTCAGAGTATAGGACTTCGTTGTCCTCGTACCTGTCCTTTGATCTGTGGAGGAGATTGGCCTTGCCATATCTCACAGGACAGTTAGAAAACTGTTTCCATGACCTGGTTCCACAGGTTAGCTCGAGGAACAAGTTATCTATGGCTCCCGCCCTCTCAGAATTCCAGGCGAAGATGCCTCCAGCGCTGTACATTTTCACCGCCTCGTGCACACTGTCTCGGGGGGTGTCGGGCACAGACATGGATGTCCAGGTGCCAGATACAGAAATAGGCCAGTCCGTGTACAACTTGTCCGAAGGGACTGTATCGGTGAGCGGGCGCAGGGGAGATACTCCAGTCAAATTATAGAAAGGGCTGTCCTTCCTGTAATTCCATCGATAATGAAAGAAGAAGTATCCGAGCTCAATCCTGGCAGGTTCACCTTCCAGGATACTGGAGTAACAGGCCCTCAAGTCCTCTTGAAAATCTGATTCCACCCGGCAGAACGCATAGATGATTCGCCAGGCATTCCCTGTGACTTGCCCCGGGCAAAGGCCAGATGTATTCAGTAGTCTTGCAGCGAAGGGTGGCAGAGGCAGACGTAGGCCGCAGTTCATTTGGCCGATGGTCACGATGGTTCCCATGACCTTCTCGTTGCTGGCAAAATTGGTGAAGACGGTCTTCTTGTCGATGCCGAAAGCCGTCTGGATGCTAGGGAGTGAAGGCTGCGCTCCCTTCCCTTCAGTGAAATAAGAGAGAAGTGCTTGCCACTTCTTTCTCTTCGTATCTGTGAACTCACCACCAACATTGTACATGTACTCCGTCTCCTCTGTCAGGGGCAAAAGCGGACCCAGAACAAACTTCACTTTGGGGATGAATTCTGGCCTTGATGGCGCTGAGGCAAAACCTACCCCTTGGTGCCTCTTGCCCAGTTGGCCAAGTTCAGCGAGAGCAGCCTTGCCTTTGCCACGGCCCCTCGGAGGAGATTGAACCTCGACAATTTCCTTCCCCTTTCTCTTCGAGGGAGCTGTACCGGACTTCTTCGAACTGCCAGATGAAGCCATTCGACCGATCGAACGAGAACAAGAACAAGAGCAGAAAATCAAAAGAACAAGGGTCTGGACTTCGAAAAATTTTGGAAGCGTGAGGCGAAATGACAGTCGGTGAAAACTTTTGTACCCAGGGTAAAACAGGTGCGCAAATCGAGAAGACACGTGTCTTCACCATATCAAATCGCGTGTTTTTGTAGGTACACGTGGCATCCATCCGTAGCAAGCGCAAAACCAGGCGAACAGTCGCGACCAGGCGAAACGTCGGACCTACCGGTCCACATGAACCAACGGTCCAATCAAGCCACCGGTCTGGGTAAACCGGACCGCCGGTTCAAAGCAACCATCAAGCCAACCAAGGATTCAAAACAAGAAGAATCAAGCTCCATCAATGTTCAAAACTCTGCCAAAATATCGAAGAACAAAGCAGTAAATCTTCTCTGAAGGGCAGGTTCAAAACTTTACTTCGATCGGTCAAATTTCTACTGGATCAGGCAAAAAACCAAGGTTTTTTGCCGATCACTCGAACCTTGACCGGATATTTTTTCACCGATCGGACAAACATGTCCGATCGGCGAAAGTTATCTGATCGGTCAAATTTCTACTGGATCTGGCAAAAAACCAAGGTTTTTTGCCGATCACTCGAACCTTGACCGGATATTTTTCTCCGATCGGACAAACATGTCCGATCGGCGGAAGATATCTGATCGGTCAAATTTCTACTGGATCTGGCAAAAAACCAAGGTTTTTTGCCGATCACTCGAACCTTGACCGGATATTTTTTCACCGATCGGACAAACATGTCCGATCGGCGAAAGTTATCTGATCGGTCAAATTTCTACTGGATCTGGCAAAAAACCAAGGTTTTTTGCCGATCACTCGAACCTTGACCGGATATTTTTCACCGATCGGACAAACATGTCCGATCGGCGAAAGTTATCTGATCGGTCAAATTTCTACTGGATCAGGCAAAAAACCAAGGTTTTTTGCCGATCACTCGAACCTTGACCGGATATTTTTTCACCGATCGGACAAACATGTCCGATCGGCGAAAGTTATCTGATCGGTCAAATTTCTACTGGATCTAGCAAAAAACCAAGGTTTTTTGCCGATCACTCGAACCTTGACCGGATATTTTTCTCCGATCGGACAAACATGTCCGATCGGCGGAAGATATCTGATCGGTCAAATTTCTACTGGATCTGGCAAAAAACCAAGGTTTTTTGCCGATCACTCGAACCTTGACCGGATATTTTTTCACCGATCGGACAAACATGTCCGATCGGCGAAAGTTATCTGATCGGTCAAATTTCTACTGGATCTGGCAAAAAACCAAGGTTTTTTGCCGATCACTCGAACCTTGACCGGATATTTTTCACCGATCGGACAAACATGTCCGATCGGCGAAAGTTATCTGATCGGTCAAATTTCTACTGGATCAGGCAAAAAACCAAGGTTTTTTGCCGATCACTCGAACCTTGACCGGATATTTTTTCACCGATCGGACAAACATGTCCGATCGGCGAAAGTTATCTGATCGGTCAAATTTCTACTGGATCTGGCAAAAAACCAAGGTTTTTTGCCGATCACTCGAACCTTGACCGGATATTTTTCTCCGATCGGACAAACATGTCCGATCGGCGGAAGATATCTGATCGGTCAAATTTCTACTGGATCTGGCAAAAAACCAAGGTTTTTTGCCGATCACTCGAACCTTGACCGGATATTTTTTCACCGATCGGACAAACATGTCCGATCGGCGAAAGTTATCTGATCGGTCAAATTTCTACTGGATCTGGCAAAAAACCAAGGTTTTTTGCCGATCACTCGAACCTTGACCGGATATTTTTCACCGATCGGACAAACATGTCCGATCGGCGAAAGTTATCTGATCGGTCAAATTTCTACTGGATCTGGCAAAAAACCAAGGTTTTTTGCCGATCACTCGAACCTTGACCGGATATTTTTCACCGATCGGACAAACATGTCCGATCGGCGAAAGTTATCTGATCGGTCAAATTTCTACTGGATCTGGCAAAAAACCAAGGTTTTTTGCCGATCACTCGAACCTTGACCGGATATTTTTCACCGATCGGACAAACATGTCCGATCGGCGAAAGTTATCTGATCGGTCAAATTTCTACTGGGTCTGGCAAAAAACCAAGGTTTTTTGCCGATCACTCGAACCTTGACCGGATATTTTTCACCGATCGGACAAACATGTCCGATCGGCGAAAGTTATCTGATCGGTCAAATTTCTACTGGATCGGTCAAAAAACACTGTTTTTTGACCGATCACCCAATTCTTGACCGGTTGAATTTTGCCCGATCGGTCAAAATTTGACCGATCGGTCAAAAGGGACCGATCGGTCAAAATTTAACCGATCGTCCAAATTTCAGCTGATCGGTCAAAATTACTACTGGATCGGTCAAAAAACCCTGTTTTTTGACCGATCACCCGATTCTCGACCGGTTGAATTTTGACCGATCGGTCAAATTTGACCGATCGGTCCAAATTGACCGATCAGTCACTTTTTTCTCTAACATGCGACAAGTTTCTTCGTGTCCGTTTTTCAAAACAGGAAGTTGCTATTTTTTGCACCAAGTCCAAGCCAGCTAGAATGCACTCTAGCTAACTTGGAGGGGGTAACTGTGGGTGCAAATTTTGGCATAAATCTACCACGGGACCCACCGGCCCTGCCTGGTGGGCCCACGAGGACTACAGCGGGACCCACCGGCCCTGCCTGGTGGGCCCACGAGGACTACAGCGGGACCCACCGGCCCTGCTTGGTGGGCCCACGAGGGCTACAGCGGGACCCACCGGCCCTGCTTGGTGGGCCCACGAGGGTTACAGCGGGACCCACCGGCCCTGCCTGGTGGACCCCCGAAGACAACCGCAGGGCCCGCAACTTTACCTGGAGAATCCCCAGATACTACAGCAGAAACCGCCATTCGCCACCCGGAATGCCTATAAATAGCAGAGCCTTCGAATGTAAAAGGGATCCCGATCCACAAATCTGATTTCCACTCTGAGATCTGACTTTCAGAACCAGAGCTCTGGGATTTCAAACTTCCGATCTACCATCTCCCTTTGATCTTCTTTCAGAAAGATCAGTGTTTACAGTGATACTCGGCCTGTCGAGATCACTTCAACATAAGTGTTAGTGAATTCGGGTTGCACCCTATAGCACGGAGACGTAGGCTTCGGCTGAACTCCGAGATCACTTCTCGTGTCAAACTCTCTCTCTGATTGCATCTCTCTGTTTACAAATCAAAAGCTTCAACTTCGATCAACAGATCGACCAACGATCTTCGACGTCAACACGAACATTCAATTGACTGGTGCTGCGAGAGTCTTCGAGTCGGCACGAAGATTTTCCCACACAATAGGTAGACCCATATGGGTTCCCCTAGCATGGGATCTACCAGTACCATCGGCTGGATAAGGTACGCCTTAATGTTCTGAAAAGCTCATCGGATGAACTATCCCATTTGGAGTTGTCGCCCTTTCGGAGCCTCTCAAAGAAAGGCTTGCATCTGTCAGAGTGCTTGGATATGACGCGATTCAACTCTGCTAGACGACCGATGAGTCATCTGACCTCATGTTCATTGGTTGGTGATGGCATCTCCTGGATGGCTCTAATTTGGTCCGGATTGGCCTCGATCCCTCTTTGCGTGATGAGGAATCCGAGGAACTTTTCGGATGTCACACCGAAGGTGCACTTTGCAGGGTTGAGCTTCATACGGTAGTGTCGTAGGATGTTGAATGTTTCCTCCAGGTCCTTGAGGTGATCTTCTCTTTTTTAGCTTTTGGTGAGCATGTCTTCTATGTAGACTTCCAAGTTCCGGCTAATTTGCTTCTCAAACATCTTCGTGACGAGTCGTTGATATGTTGAGCTAGCATTCTTGAGACCGAAAGGCATCACATTGTAGCAATAGAGCTCACGATCCATCACAAAGCACGTTTTCTCTTGATCATCCTTGTGTAGTGAAATTTGGTTGTATCCAGAGTATCCATCTACAAACGACAGTAGCTCATGCCCTGCTGTGGAGTCGACAAGTTGATCGATCCTTGGTAACAGGAAGGGATCTTTTGGGCAAGCCTTATTGAGATTAGTGAAGTCAATACAGACCCTGATCTTTCTATTCTTCTTTGGCACATCGACGATATTGGAGATCCACTTCTTTGACTTCTCGAATGAAGTTGGCCTGAAGAAGCTTGGCCACTTCTTCCCGGACTGCAACAACTCGTTCCGGCTTCATGGTTCTTGGCTTTTGTTGGACGGCGATGGCTCCTTCTTTGACATTTAGCCAGTGGCAAGCAACCTCAGGGTCGATGCCCGGCATATCTTCGAAGCTCCAAGCAAATATGTCGATGTTGGCTTGGAGAAATATTGTCATCTGCTCTGCCTCTTCCTTGGACAAGTCAACCTCGATGTATGTTTCGTGCAGCTGCCCACCTCCCCCGATCTCCACCTTGACGATGGGCTCGATCGAGGGTGAGGCATCCCACTCTCCCAGTGGTGGAACTAGAAAAGCTGAGTCTTTCAGTAATTGCTATTGCTTCGAGGTGCCAGCCTCGTTGGCCGACCTCTTGGAAGGAATGATGGATCGTGCTTTTTGCTTAGTGGCGACAGCTTCACAGGATTTGTTGGCCGCCTGATTCCCTCTGATGCATCTGATGCCTTCGTTGGTAGGGAATTTGAGGAGCTGGTGGTAGGAGGAGGATGCTCCTCCAAGCCGATGTAGGAAGGGCCTTCCCAGGATGATATTGTAGCTCGATATACTGTCACATACGACGCATCGAGTGGAGACTCGAGTCTTCTCTGTCAATTCAACAGTGAATTTGGCCTCGCTAAGGACCTTGCCTTCACCCCATCAAAGTCGATGATGATCAGAGGTAAATGCTCGAGACTCTCGGCTCCGTGGCCAAGGCTTGAGAAACAGTTGCTGAACATGATATCCACGGAGCAACCGGTATCGATCAAAATTTGATTGACCGGTACTCCGTTGACTTTGAGCGACAAGACGAGCGGGTCCTGATATAGTAGGAGTACTCCATCCAGATCGCGAGGCGTAAAGATAATCGCCAGCCATGGAAGCCCGGGCCAAGGCTACTCGATCCAAGTTTCTTGCGCATTGGCTGCCCAGCGGACATTATGAATTCGCCTTTCGAGGCATTACACTTCTTTGCCAGAGGGTGCTTGTCGATGCAAGTGTCTGTGAACAATGTTCACTCGGAGGCTCCTGCACCTATGTATAATGTTGACTCCCTTGTGTTGTTGTTGTTGCCTTTCTTTCTCTTGCCTTGGTTCTTTATTGGCGATGTAGCCATCAAGTCGCCCTTCTTGGACCAAGTCTTCGATGTGGTGCTTCAGCCGTCAGCAGGTTGAAGTCGGGTGCCCGTAGCTGTGATGGAATTCATAGTAGACAGTCGTATCCTTGGTCTGCTCCGAGTTTGGAGGAAGGGGCTGCAGCCACTTGCAGAATGGCTCGTTTGTAGGCAGGCGAATATATCTTCGATTGAGGTATTCAACTCGGTGAACACCCTTTGCTCCCTCCTAGCTCTCTTCTTCCCTGCTGGAAGAGATTTTGGTTCCTCGTTTTGCCTCTTGGCCGGTTTCTTCTTGTCGGACGCCGTGTTGGCATGCTTCTTGTAGCGTGCAACCCTTGGGGCTTCGTCAGCCTTCCTGTGTCGGGAGTCGCGAGATTCGCGTGGCTCACGCAACTTTCTGGCCCGCTGGTTGTCCTCTACATCTATCTCCCGCTGCACGTGTTTGAACATTGCCTCCAAGGAGCTCGGAGGATGTCGGATAAAATCAGTGTAGACATGGAGTACTGGTCGGATGATGTTGAGCGTCCATTTGATGCGAATTATCTCTTCTTTATCATGCACATAGCATCACTTTGCTACGTAAAACTTTCATAATGCACGTAAACTGCATGAGTTTCTTTGCACCACGATATAGTAGACTCTCATACGAACCCAACGGCATATTGGTTCACTCTCATACATTGCATGCATGAAAGATAGAGGGCCCGATAGTCCAAATTATCCTTTTTATCGATAATCGTGTTTAAACCTGACAAGCGTCATTTCATGTGTTTCTTTCAGGAAATTGATATGGTTATCGATGCAGTCACCTTAAGAGCGCTATGACCAAGCCGTGGATATTCTCGCGGCAATCCGATGGAGGCTGTACAGCCCGTTTGGAGGCCTGTCTGAAGAACAACGTTGGAAAACGGATAACTATGATGATTCTGATGAGAAAAGACTTCAACAAGCCGATCGATGCAATGCATGATACGAACTAGAGGAGAACTACAGACATACAAATAGGCGATGATGGGTTTGATGATGGATTCGGATTACGATGACCAAAGCCTGCTCAACTTTCCCGCATGATCCCATTGTGCTTGAACCCAGTTGTACCTATTCCAATCCTAGGCAAACAAACCCAAACCCAACTCCGTATCCAACTCGTCCATGCAACTCAGACCAATACCCAGCCCAGTTCCATCTCATCAAATCATAGCCGTCCGATCCATGATACCCATGCATGCAGCTGTTCTCTTCTCCATCTCATCCGAATCTCAGCCGTCCATTTTGTCCAACTAAAAGCCCATGCACAGCATGCACCCGACTTGATCTCCATCACGACCATCCGGAGTTCGAATCACGGCCGTCCACTTCACCCACATGTCTCCTCTTTACCTATCCAAAACTAAATCGATCGCAGCCGTCTGTTCTCACCCGATCACAGTCGTTCCTTCCATGCAAAATGCATGCATGCATGCAAAAACCCAAACCCAATGCATGCAGCCCTTTAACCGGAACCTCCTAGCTAGACCCGATCGCAGTCGTTCCCTTCCCATCCGGATACCCACATCACAACCACCCCTGTTGTTTCCATCTCTACCCAAAATCGGACCGAAACACCCAGCCGTCCAACTCAACCCTCTTTAATTACCAGCCATCCGATCTTCTCTCTTTTTCTCCATCAAAACCAGACCCCAGCTGTACCCGAGCAGAGACCTCCTTTCCTTCTTTCTCTCTCCCGTTCCTACCTTCTCTCTCTAAAACCCAGCCAACAACCCCCAATCGTGCCTCTCTCTCTAGCCGCCCCACTTAGCAACCAATCACAGCCGTTCCGTGCATTGCACCCAGAACCCAGCAGTTCGCAGCTCTCTCTTCCTAACTTCTCTCCATTGAACCAGCTGTGTCCACCGATCTTCTCTCTCTCTAGCCCCTTCAATCCCAAGCCACCCCAGCCCAACTTCCTCTCTCTAAAACTGAATCCCAACCGCCCAACCCTTCAAAACCGTCCAAACCTAGTGCCCAGCCTCTCTCTTCCTTACCCGATCACCGACCCGATCTCTCTCTCTCTCTCTAAATCTCTTCCGTTTCTCTCTTTCCTTAATACTCTCTCTGGGATTCTCTCTCTATCCCAACCGCACTTCTCTCTCTCTCCTCATCACAACGCAGCAGCCCACGCGGCAGTCCCGACCCGATCGGGAGCCTAGCTCCGGACGTCCCCCACACCGAACTTCTCTCTTTCTCTCTCTCAACCGATCTTCTCTCTCTCCTACTCCGATTTTCTCTCTCTACCGTCTTTCTCTCTGTCACTGTAGACACACGAATTTCGTCGGACCCGAACCCGACTTACGTGTGCCGACGTGGATGCAAACCCGACACGCGGACCCGACTCGCACGCACCGGTGCGGACCCGGACCCGACTCGCACCTAGCAAAGAAGGACCCGGACCCCACGCTTAAAGGGGGGGCCGGCCCCTACTAGGGTCCGAACCCCATGGGGGCCGGCCCTACTAGGACCCGAACCCCATGGAGGGGCCGGCCGGCCCTGTAAGGAAGGAAAAGAAAAGGAAAGAAAAGAAAAAAAAGAAAAGAAAAGGAAAGAAAAGAAAGGAAAGAAAAGAAAAGGAAAGAAAAGGAAAGGAAAGAAAAGGAAGAAAAGGAAATAAGTACCGCCATGCGCGGGGGGAGGTTGCGTATGACGTCTGCACACGCGCGGATCTGCACCGATCCCTCGATCCGACGCACAAGAAGAAGCGCCTGATCGCCATCGATTTCGTGTGCAAAATCCAGCCATAATTGCCTCGCCAGAAAAAGAAAACAAATAAGTGTTATTCCCCTCATCAATGGATGAATAAATCCCGGGCAATTATGAGAGAGATACAAAAGGGATTTAAAATTAAAAGTTCCCATATCTCTCTCCCCTCCCCTTTGCCTATAAATAGAGGGGGTGGGGGAAGATTCAGGAGGTCGATGGTTGAAGACTGAAGACGAAGCGCGGGAGCTCTGCAGAAGAGGAGACGCTTCTTCATCGACCCAAGGCTTCACGAGGCACGGTCAAGCCTGTCCCATCGGGATCGGCTTACTGAAAGCCCTCATCAATGTGAAGACCCTTGCACACGAAGATCAAGACTTCGACTCCGTGCACGAAGAAGAAAGCTCGGGGAAGAAGACCCTTCGACTCCGAAGACGCCAGAAGCAAAGGCTGTGGGGGAAAATCTTCGTGCCGACCCGAAGACCTTCGCAGCACCAGTCAATTGGAGTCGAAGTTAATGTCGAAGATCGTTGGTCGATCGGTTGGTTGAAGTTGTTGCTTTTTTGATATGTAAACAGAAAAGCAATCAGAGAGAGAGAGATTTTGACACAAGAGAAGTGATCTCGGAGTTCAGCCGAAGCTTACGTCTCCGTGCTATAGGGAGCAACCCGAATTCACTAACACTTATGTTGAAGTGACCTCGACAGGCCGAGTATCACTGAAAGCTCCCTGATCTCTTCGAAAGAGAGAAGAAGATCGAAGAGAGATGGTAAATCAGAAGTTGAAAATCCCAGAGCTCTGGTTTTTAGAACTGAGAATTCGATCCATTTACATTCAAAGGCTATGCTATTTATAGGCATTCTGGGTGGCGAATGGCGGTTTCTGCTACAGTATCTGGGGATCCTCCAGGTAAAGTTGCGGGCCCCGCGGTTGTCTTCGGGGGCCCACCAGGCAGGGCCGGTGGGTCTCGCTGTGGTATTTGTGGGCCCACCAGGCAGGGCCGGTGGGTCCCCTGGTAGTCCTCGTGGGCCCACCAGGCAGGGCCGGTGGGTCCCATGGTAGTCCTCGTGGGCCCACCAGGCAGGGCCGGTGGGTCCCATGGTAGTCCTCGTGGGCCCACCAGGCATGGCCGGTGGGTCCCGCGGTGGATTCATGCCAAAATTTGCACCCACAGTTACCCCCTCCAAGTTAGCTAGAGTGCTTTCTGGCTGGCTTGGACTTGGTGCAAAAAATAGCAACTTCCTGTTTTGAAAAACGGACACGAAGAAACTTGTCGCATGTTAGAGAAAAAAGTGACTGATCGGTCAATTTGGACCGATCGGTCAAATTTGACCGATCGGTCAAATTTTGACCGATCGGTCAAAATTCAACCGGTCAAGAATCGGGTGATCGGTCAAAAAACAGGGTTTTTTGACCGATCCAGTAGTAATTTTGACCGATCAGCTGAAATTTGACCGATCGGTTAAATTTTGACCGATCGGTCACTTTTGACCGATCGGTCAAATTTTGACCGATCGGGCAAAATTCAACCGGTCAAGAATCGGGTGATCGGTCAAAAAACAGGGTTTTTTGACCAATCCAGTAGTAAATTTGACCGATCAGATAACTTTCGCCGATCGGACATGTTTGTCCGATCGGTGAAAAATATCCGGTCAAGGTTCGAGTGATCGGCAAAAAACCTTGGTTTTTTGCCAGATCCAGTAGAAATTTGACCGATCAGATAACTTTCGCCGATCGGACATGTTTGTCCGATCGATGAAAAATATCCGGTCAAGGTTCGAGTGATCGGCAAAAAACCTTGGTTTTTTGCCAGATCCAGTAGAAATTTGACCGATCAGATAACTTTCGCCGATCGGACATGTTTGTCCGATCGGTGAAAAATATCCGGTCAAGGTTCGAGTGATCGGCAAAAAACCTTGGTTTTTTGCCAGATCCAATAGAAATTTGACCGATCAGATAACTTTCGCCGATCGGACATGTTTGTCCGATCGGTGAAAAATATCCGGTCAAGGTTCGAGTGATCGGCAAAAAACCTTGGTTTTTTGCCAGATCCAGTAGAAATTTGACCGATCAGATAACTTTCGCCGATCGGACATGTTTGTCCGATCGATGAAAAATATCCGGTCAAGGTTCGAGTGATCGGCAAAAAACCTTGGTTTTTTGCCAGATCCAGTAGAAATTTGACCGATCAGATAACTTTCGCCGATCGGACATGTTTGTCCGATCGGTGAAAAATATCCGGTCAAGGTTCGAGTGATCGGCAAAAAACCTTGGTTTTTTGCCAGATCCAGTAGAAATTTGACCGATCAGATAACTTTCACCGATCGGACATGTTTGTCCGATCGGTGAAAAATATCCGGTCAAGGTTCGAGTGATCGGCAAAAAACCTTGGTTTTTTGCCAGATCCAGTAGAAATTTGACCGATCAGATAACTTTCGCCGATCGGACATGTTTGTCCGATCGGTGAAAAATATCCGGTCAAGGTTCGAGTGATCGGCAAAAAACCTTGGTTTTTTGCCAGATCCAGTAGAAATTTGATCGATCAGATAACTTTCGCCGATCGGACATGTTTGTCCGATCGGTGAAAAATATCCGGTCAAGGTTCGAGTGATCGGCAAAAAACCTTGGTTTTTTGCCAGATCCAGTAGAAATTTGACCGATCAGATAACTTTCGCCGATCGGACATGTTTGTCCGATCGGTGAAAAATATCCGGTCAAGGTTCGAGTGATCGGCAAAAAACCTTGGTTTTTTGCCAGATCCAGTAGGAATTGGACTGATCGAAGTAAAGTTTTGAACCTGCCCTTCAGAGAAGATTTACTGCTTTGTTCTTCGATACTTTGGCAAAGTTTTGAACATTGATGGAGCTTGATTCTTGTTTTGAATCCTTGGTTGGCTTGATGGTTGCTTTGAACCGGCGGTCCGGTTTACCCGGACCGGTGGCTTGTTTGGACCGTTGGTTCATGTGGACCGGTAGGTCCGACGTTTCGCCTGGTCGCGACTGTTCGCCTGGTTTTGCGCTTGCTACGGATGGATGCCACGTGTACCTACAAAAACACGCGATTTGATATGGTGAAGACACGTGTCTTCTCGATTTGCGCACCTGTTTTACCCTGGGTACAAAAGTTTTTCCTGGCTGTCATTTCGCCTCACGCTTCCAAAATTTTTCGAAGTCCAGACCCTTGTTCTCTTGATTTTCTGCTCTTGTTCTTGTTCTCGTTCGATCGGTCCAATGGCTTCATCTGGCAGTTCGAAGAAGTCCGGTACAGCTCCCTCGAAGAGAAATGGGAAGGAAATTGTTGAGGTTCAATCTCCTCCGAGGGGTCGTGGCAAAGGCAAGGCTGCTCTCGCTGAACTTGGCCAACTGGGCAAGAGGCACCAAGGGGTAGGTTTCGCTTCGGCGCCCTCAAGGCCAGAGTTCATTCCCAAAGTGAAGTTTGTTCTGGGTCCGCTTATGCCCCTGACAGAGGAGACGGAGTACATGTACAATGTTGGTGGTGAGTTCACAGATACGAAGAGAAAGAAGTGGCAAGCACTTCTCTCTTATTTCACTGAAGGGAAGGGAGCGCAGCCTTCACTCCCTAGCATCCAGACGGCTTTCAGCATCGACAAGAAGACCGTCTTCACCAATTTTGCCAGCAACGAGAAGGTCATGGGAACCATCGTGACCATCGGCCAAATGAACTGCGGCCTACGTCTGCCTCTGCCACCCTTCGCTGCAAGACTACTGAATACATCTGGCCTTTGCCCGGGACAAGTCACAGGGAATGCTTGGCGAATCATCTATGCATTCTGCCGGGTGGAATCGGACTTCCAGGAGGACTTGAGGGCCTGTTACTCCAGTATCCCGGAAGGTGAACCTGCCAGGATTGAGCTCGGATACTTCTTCTTTCATTATCGATGGAATTACAGGAAGGACAGCCCGTTCTACAATTTGACTGGTGTGTCTCCGCTTCGTCCGTTAACTGATACAGTTCCTTCGGACAAGTTGTACACGGACTGGCCTATTTCTGTATCTGGCGCCTGGACGTCCATGTCAGTGCCCGACACCCCCCGAGACAGCGTGCACGAGGCGGTGAAAATGTACAGCGCTGGAGGCATCTTCGCCTGGAATTCTGAGAGGGCTGGAGCCATAGATAACTTGTTCCTCGAGCTAACCTGTGGAACCAGGTCGTGGAAACAGTTTTCTAACTGTCCTGTGAGATATGGCAAGGCCAATCTCCTCCACAGATCAAAGGACAGGTACGAGGACAATGAAGTTCTATACTCGGACTACGAGGAGGACCCTCAGTCGGGTAAGATCGTTCGAAAGATTAGGGTCGAGAAGAAAATCTACACCGCAAGGCGCCGATTACCTACCATGGATGAGAAACTGGTGCTCCAAAGAGGCCCAGTGAAGAAGAAGCGAAAAACTCTCGTCAAGCCTAAGGAAGATGAATACCAAGACAAGAAGAATGAAGATGAAGAAGAAGAAAAGAAGAATGAAGAAGAAGAAACTGAGAATGCCAGCCACGACAACAGTGGCAATGGCGAAGATGAGGACGGGGACGGCGAGGACGATCCGTCTTCTACCCCCTCCAGTGGGGATGATGAGAATGGGGGTGGTGAGGAAGAAATTCCTCCCACCCCCACTGGTGGTGCAACGGGGGAGGACTCGATCCCTATTCCCATTGACGAGGTTAAAGCCCGTCAGATGGAGGAAATTCTCGACACAGAAGGCGACGGCAAAAAGGTGATTCCCACCTACAAATTTGACGAATTGAAGAGGCCGATGCGCTTCAAAATTAAACTATCGAAGAGTGCTGGGGTTGGAAGCAACCCCACGCCTCTTGATCAAATCCCCCCCGACGCTCTTCGCATTGAGGGAGCAACAATGAGTGGGGGTGTAGAGGTTGAGCAACCCCCTCCCCCCTCTCACTCTCTGCTCAACGAGGTGGAGGCCATGTTGGCCGGGCTCATCCAGCCAGGCGGGTCGCAAGAAGAGAGAGCCTCACCTCCCAGGAATGCTTCCCCCCCTACTAATTTGGAGAGGGGAAGTCGAGTGGGCGATGGGGCTCCTCAACTTCAACCAGCGCCAACCCCGATTCAGGAGAAATCGACTCCTCAGAGTGGCTCTGATCGTCGGAAGGGCAAAGAGCCGAGGGTCGAAACATCAGGTAATTGAACTTAACTTGTTTTGAATGTCTTGTCTCTGAAGTTCGAAAATAATCTAACACTTTGATTCCCTTTGATTGCAGGTGCGCCTGCTGGATTGACTCCAACAATAAGGAGCTTGGGTGACGTTGATATCAACCGCCCCACTGCTGCGATCAGAAAACTCATCAACCTTCCGAGTGCCACTTTGGATGAAGCTTTCGATAGAATTAACCTGTTGGTAGGTGTATCTGCTTGATCGATCATTTGAATCGTTATCTTTCTTCAGAATAATTCAACTCTTTTGTTCTTTTGCAGAACTCAGCACTTATGAATGTTGCAACCAAACTCTCCTTGAGGGCGGGAGCAAAAGAAGCTGTAGCTGAAATAAATCAGTTGACCGCGGAGAGAGATGAGCTGAGAGAGCTCCTGACTTCGAAGAAAGCCTCTCTCAAATCCAAGATTGAGGAACTTCGCAAGGGAAAGCTGGAGATCAAGGGGCTGAAGGATCGGTGTGAGGCACAGAGTCACGAGCTCGAATCCTTGAAGACTCGACTCTCCAAGGTTGAGGACATGTCCTGTGGCCGCACCATCGAGATTCAAGAGCTGAAGCAACAACTTGCTACTCAGCACGCTGCCTTCACTGCCAGAGAGGAGACTTCCAAGAAGGCACTGGAGCATGCGCTGTCAGAGTGCAAGGTTTACAAGGAAACAGCAGAGAAGGCAGCAGAAGCGCTCAGGACTCATGTAGCTAGCGTCCGATCCTCCAAGGCATTAGTGGCGAGTAAAGCTCGTCCTGGATCTGAAGGGGAGAAGTCGCATGCGAAGAGTGTGGCCAAGCCCTGAGACTTTTCTTCTTCTTTGTTGTTGTACTTGTAAATTTTTGAAATGTAACAGCTCCTTGTATCTGACATATTTTGATGATAATAGAAGACATCTTTTTGGTATTTGAAACTTGCACTTCTTTTGAGTTGAATGTCTTTGAATGTTGAGTTCTGGAATGCTATTTGACATGATTGAGTATTCATAAATTTGAACGTAATTTGAATACGCATATACTTGAATGTAAGGGGTTGAGTCGCTACTCAATCACCCAAACTTGTAACTTTGAAAATTGAATTTGAATTCGAATAACATTTGAATGTAAGGGGTCGAGTCGCAACTCAGGCTCCCAAACCTGTTAGACGATATCGAATTGATTGAAATTGGATATTGAATTTCGAAGGTCAGTTTAACATTCGCTAGTAAGGGGTCGAGTCGCAACTCTAACACCCAAACATGTTAAGACCTGGTAACTTGAAAATGGTCAGTTTTTAACATTTGCTAGTAAGGGGTTGGGTCGCAACCCTAACACCCAAACTTGTTAAAAGACCTGGTAATTTGAATATGGATAACTTGAAACTGCTTCAGAACTTGGATTGAAAATCAGAACACTTGTACACTTGAACATTTGAAAGAGAGCTTTATTCATCACAGAATTTACATTATGGATAGAACAACTTGAGGTGTCTAGAATTCCAAGCTCGAGGCAATCTATCTCCTTCTGGTGTGATCAGTCTGTAGGAACCTTTGCCTCCAACTGACTCAATGATATATGGACCTTCCCAGTTGGGAGCAAGCTTTCCACTGCTGTGCTCTTTGGTATTGTAGAAAACTGCTCTGAGAACTAAACTACCCACTGGGAACTGTCTCTTGTGGACTTTCTTGTCATAGGCTCTTTTGATCTTCTGTTGATATTGGGCTACACGAAGAGAAGCTTGATCTCGTAGTTCTTCAGAGAAGTCTAGATCATTGATCCGAAGTTCTTCATTGACTCCTTCTTCGACAGCTTTGGTCTTCAAAGTACTTGATATATTTTCTGTTGGAAGTATTGCTTCCGATCCATATGTTAGACGAAAGGGTGAGAACCCTGTGGATCTTCTCGGAGTTGTGCGATACCCCCAAAGAACTTCAGGTAGGACTTGCTCCCACAATCCCTTCTTGTCGTTGAGTTTCTTCTTGAGTATATCAAGTATAGCTCTGTTTGAGGCTTCAGCTTGACCATTGCATTGAGGATATCTTGGAGTTGAATAGAATAGCTTGATACCGTTGTTCAGACAGAACTCTCGGAATTTGTCTGAGTCAAAAAGAGCTCCATTGTCAGCAACAAGAACTTGAGGTGTGCCAAACCTTGAGAAGATGTTGTGCCGAATGAATTTGATCACTTCGTCGTCAGTCTCTCGGAAGAGGGGCACAGCTTCAACCCATTTGGTGAAGTAATCAGTAGCCAGCAGTAGATATTTCTTCTTGCTTGGAGTTGGAGGGAAAGGACCCAAGAAATCTAACCCCCATTGATGGAAAGGCCAAGGACTTGATAATTGATGAAGTTCATCTGCAGGGAGATGGATAGCTCGAGCGTGTCGTTGGCAAGGCTCGCATCTTTGAACGACTTGTTGAGCATCCCTTGCCATTGTTGGCCAGTAGTACCCTTGTAGCTTCGTCTTGGCTTCAAGGGATCTTCCTCCCGAATGATTTCCACAAGCTCCGGAGTGGATATCAATCAGGATTGCTTGTGCTTGTTCAGGACCAAGGCACTTGAGTAACATCCCGCTGTGAGATTTGAAATATAAATCTTCACCTTGTAAAGTGTAGCATGGGAGCTTCCTTTGAAGCCTTCGGGCTTGATTTGGATCTTCTGGCATTTTGCCATGTTTGAGGAAGTCAAGAATTGGTCGCCTCCAGTCTTGAAGTTGATCTCCACCCCCAGATTCTTTTGTAGTAGTAAGGATCTGTTGATCGGGGATGGTCTTGGGCACTTCTTGATAATCGATCTGTATTTGCCTTCCTCCGAGTGAGTCTCCAAGAACTGAGGCAGCATTAGCTAAGGCATCTGCTTCTCGGTTCTCTGCTCTGGAGATTTGAATGAATTCAGCGTTAGTAAAACGTTGTTGAAGACGTCGTACTAAGGCCAAGTAGAGTTGCATTCTTTCTTCTCGAGCTGTGTACTCTCCATTGATTTGCCTTATGATCAATTGGGAGTCGCTGTATATGATGATTTGATCTACCCCCAGAGATTCTGCCATTTCGAGTCCGGAAATGAGTGCTTCATATTCAGCTTCGTTGTTGGTGGCATTAAACCCAAGGAGAGTGGCCTTCTGGAGATGATCGAGTTCGGGGGATATTAAGACTATCCCAGTTCCCGAACCGATCGAACTTGATGCTCCATCAGTATAAAGCTTCCATGGAGGAGTTGCAGAAATAACTTCAAGACTTGGATCAATTTTTGTTGCAGGATTGATCGGAGGAGTATCCTCATCTTCCAAGCGCATGTCGACATCCTCTTCCCAAATGATGGGGTCTTCAACTGGAAAGTCAGCTAGAAAATCAGCAATTGCTTGACCTTTGATAGAAGTGCGAGATTCGAACTGAATCCCCAGGGAGCTCATTTCGATCACCCATTTGGTCATTCGACCAGCTCGACCAGCTTTGTCAATGATATCTTTGAGTGAGTGTTCTGAAATGACAGTAATCTGGTGGGAGACGAAGTACGGTTGAAGACGACGCGAAGCAGTGAGCAAGGCCAAGATGACCTTCTCAGTTTTTGAATAGCGAGTCTCAGCCGGAAGAAGAGTGTGGCTGATGTAGTAGACTGGATGTTCGATGCCTTCTCTTCTACTGACTAAGACCGCACTGATTGCTTGATCGGTCACGGCAAGGTAGAGCCACAAGTCTTCTTTTGGAAGTGGAGCAGTCAGGATAGGAGCTTGCACCAGATATTTCTTGATGCTTTGAAATGCCTCTTCACAGATTGGACTCCAGCCGGATGTATCCGCCTTTCGTAATTTGTCGAAGAGGGGCTTGCATTTGTCGGAAGATTTTGAAATGAATCGATTGAGTGCTGCTAACCTTCCAGTGAGGCGTTGAACTTCTTTTCGATTTGTAGGTGAAGGCATATCGATGATGGCTCGAATTTGATCGGGATTGGCTTCAATACCCCTCCTGGTCACAAGATGACCCAGGAATTTACCAGATTGAACTCCGAAAGCGCACTTGGCTGGATTGAGCTTCATTCGATACTTTCGGAGGACTTGGAAGGTTTCAGCCAGATCAGATAGATGTTTGCTCCGAACGGAACTCTTGGTGAGGAGATCATCGACATAGACTTCGACGTTGCGACCGATCTGATATTCGAACATTTTGGTGACTAACCTTTGATAGGTGGAACCAGCATTTTTGAGGCCAAATGGCATGACATTGTAGCAGTAGAGACCTCGGCTAGTCACAAAACACGTTTTCTCTTGATCATCGGCGTGAAGAGGAATTTGATTGTACCCAGAATACCCATCCATGAAAGACAACAGCTCGTGGCCAGCAGTGGCGTCGACGAGTCTATCTATCCTTGGCATGGGAAAAGGATCTTTGGGGCAAGCCTTGTTGAGATTGGTAAAGTCGATGCAGACTCTGACTTTCCCATTCTTCTTTGGAACAGCCACTATATTAGAGATCCAAGTTGGATACTCTACTTCTCGGATGAATCCGGCTGCGAGTAGCTTGGTAATTTCTTCTTGAACAGCAACTTGCAGCTCTGGTCGAATGGTGCGAGGCTTTTGCTTGACGGGCTTCACCTCTTCTTTGATCGCAAGTCGGTGACAAGCGTCATCTGGATTGATCCCAGGCATGTCTTCGAAGCACCATGCGAAGACGTCGATATTGGACTGGAGGAAGGATACCATGTCTTGCGCTTCTACGTCGCTAAGACCGGTACCAATAAATGTTTATCGAGGGAGATCTCCGCTGCCTATGTTGATCGGGATGATTTCTTCAATTGAAGGTGATGCTTCCCATTCGATTGGCGGAGGTTCGGTCAGCGGAATCTCCTTTGATTGCTATTTAGAAGAGGGACCAGCTTCATCTCGTGGCCGCTTTGGAGGAGCAATATTGATCTTTCGATTTGTTTTAGCAGCAGCAGCTTCACAAGATCTTCCAGCTTGCTGATCGCCTCGAATGCAGACGATGCCTTCTCCAGTTGCAAACTTGAGTAGTTGATGGTAAGAGGAGGAGATGGCATTGATCTGATGGAGGAATGGTCGCCCAAGAATGGCGTTATAGCTAGACATTCCTTCGACGATTGCAAACCTCACCGAGACTCGAGTCTCTCGGCTGAGGTCGATGGTAAATCTGGATTCGCCCACTGTGATGCTTTGTTCACCGTTGAAGCCGGTGATCACAGTCGGGACGACGTCGAGGCTTTGATACTTATGTCCCAGACGTTTGAAACAGTCTGAGAACATAATGTCAATGGAGCTTCCAGTGTCTATGAGGATTCGATTGACGGTGCTTCCGTCGATGATGAGTTTCAAGACCAGGGGGTCTCGATGGGGAGTGTGAACTCCTTGAAGATCGGTGTCGTTGAAGACTATGGATGGCCAAGCCAGACCTTCGATGGGCTTCTCGATCCAGGTATCTTCTTTGCTCGCAGTAGACCGAACGTGGAAGATGCGTCGAACTTGGCGATCCACCTCTTTCCCAGTCAGACTTTGATTGTGCAATGTTCCATGAATACCAAAAACATTGGCATTCACAGAGATAGTTTGCCGGTTGGAGGAGATTTGATGTATCCAACACACTTCTTTCCCCTTTGCAGAGGTCCGATGTTGATTGTGTCCGCCTCTAACGAACTCTTGAAGATGGCCTTCTCGCAATAGGTCTTCAAGATGGAATTTCAGCCGAAAACACCGATCGGTGGAATGGCCATGACTTCGATGGAAGTCGCAGTAGACTGTCTTGTCTGCTGTGAATTTGGAATTCGGCTGAAGAGGATTAGGCCTCCGAACGAACTCTTCGTGTTGAATGCGGTCGAGTATCTGCTCGACTGGCATGTTCTACTCGGTGAAAGTGGTCTTCGTTGGAGATCGACGCCCATCATTCTTTGATCTTTTGTTGGCCGGAGGGGCTGCTGCTTCAGTGTTGTGAGCCTTTGCAGCATATTTAGGTGCTTCTCTTTCAGCAGGCCTTCTCTTAGTTTCTCGCCCTTTTCGAGCGACTTGATCGTCTTCCACCTCAATCTCCCTCTGAATTCGATCGAACATAGCTCCCAGAGAAGGAGGGGGATTGCGGATGAAGTCGTTGTAGATGTGTAGATCGAAGCGGAGAGCGTTCTGGAAAGCCAACATGATGGCTTCATCATCCAGATGCCTTCCAGAGAGAGCAGCATGCTCGTTGCGAAACCTCCTTGTGAAGCTGCGGAGAGTCTCATCTGCACCCATCCTTAGTCGATATAGAGAGTCGAGCTTCTTCTCGGGTTTCAGGTTGAGCTGGTAATGCTGCACAAAGAGGTTAGCCAAAACACCGAACTGGGTAATGGATCCAGCTCGGAGATTGTGATACCAGTCGAGTGAAGGCTCGTCGAGACTTCCTGCGAAGGTGCGGCAGAGCACGTTGTTTTCCTCTTCGTGTGGCGTTAGAGCTTGCTTGAAGGCAAGTATATGGAGGCTTGGATCTCCTCTGATACAGTTGAATTTGGGGAGGATAGGAGTTCTCCATCCTCTTGGAAAGGTGGTATCGAAGAGACTTCGATGTAGAGGTCCGGCAGAGGAATACCCATCCCTACGACCATGTCCTCGACCTAGATGTGGGTCAAGGGGCAAGATCGCAAGGTCTTGCTCTGGTATTGAAGTGTTTGCCGGTCGAAGTCGATGTCGAAGGTCCGATCCAAGTCCACGTTGGAGTGGAATGGAAGGGGAGACTCTACTCTTTGAAGGAGCGCCTTTCATTTGGTGCTTCCTTGGCAGGTTGAGCTTCGATGGTGCTCTTTTGTCGCAGTTACGACCAGATGAAGATTGGGAGGACTCGTCTTCAAGACGATCCCAGACACTCTGCTTCCAAGGAGCAGCAGAGGGAGTTGGGTCGCGTCGAATTCTCTCGAGAGCATCAGTGCCCATTGACCTCCGTTGTTCGGAGTAAATTGAATGTCGAGGAGGATCAACCCTCTCACTTGCGGAGGGGATCGGAATAGCAATTCCAGCTTCGGAAGCTGCCTTCTTCAGAGCATCCCTCTCAGCAGTGAGGGTGGCGTTTTGCTTCGCCAATTGGAGTAGTTGGAAATCGATTGCAGAGATCTGGTAAGTTGATGGAGGATCTTCAGCAGGAGCAGGGACAGTCTGCCCAATTGATTGATGAGGATGAGGGGCGATCGGTCGATCGACTGATCTTCCGCTTCCTGAGTGAACCCCCATCTCGGGGACAGCAAGGGGCTGCCCGAAGTTGAGCCTTTGACTCATTGAACGAGTCTCAGGACGAGGTTGATGTTGAGTGTTACTTCCTTCTGGTTGACCCTGATGTTTGGTTCTCGCCATTCAGAGTGCGAAGGGTGCAACGAGATTGCCGACGTCCGATCAGTTGTCTGATTAACCGAGGGGACGAGGAAGTTTGACTATATTGATATGGTAGTCGAAGTAGAGAGAACACAGCTTTTCGCTCGTATCCCACAGACGGCGCCAAACTGTGGGGGAAAATCTTCGTGCCGACCCGAAGACCTTCGCAGCACCAGTCAATTGGAGTCGAAGTTAATGTCGAAGATCGTTGGTCGATCGGTTGGTTGAAGTTGTTGCTTTTTTGATATGTAAACAGAAAAGCAATCAGAGAGAGAGAGATTTTGACACAAGAGAAGTGATCTCGGAGTTCAGCCGAAGCTTACGTCTCCGTGCTATAGGGAGCAACCCGAATTCACTAACACTTATGTTGAAGTGACCTCGACAGGCCGAGTATCACTGAAAGCTCCCTGATCTCTTCGAAAGAGAGAAGAAGATCGAAGAGAGATGGTAAATCAGAAGTTGAAAATCCCAGAGCTCTGGTTTTTAGAACTGAGAATTCGATCCATTTACATTCAAAGGCTATGCTATTTATAGGCATTCTGGGTGGCGAATGGCGGTTTCTGCTGCAGTATCTGGGGATCCTCCAGGTAAAGTTGCGGGCCCCGCGGTTGTCTTCGGGGGCCCACCAGGCAGGGCCGGTGGGTCTCGCTGTGGTATTTGTGGGCCCACCAGGCAGGGCCGGTGGGTCCCCTGGTAGTCCTCGTGGGCCCACCAGGCAGGGCCGGTGGGTCCCATGGTAGTCCTCGTGGGCCCACCAGGCAGGGCCGGTGGGTCCCATGGTAGTCCTCGTGGGCCCACCAGGCATGGCCGGTGGGTCCCGCGGTGGATTCATGCCAAAATTTGCACCCACAAAGGCCGGAGAAGAAGCTCGGAGCGGCACTACCCCGTCGGCTCCAACAAATCCTCGATCCCGATCAAGCTCCAAAGCCCGGAGGAGAGAAATGAAGCGCCAGGGATGGTTGAAGACTGAAGACGAAGCGCGGGAGCTCTGCAGAAGAGGAGACGCTTCTTCATCGACCCAAGGCTTCACGAGGCACGGTCAAGCCTGTCCCATCGGGATCGGCTTACTGAAAGCCCTCATCAACGTGAAGACCCTTGCACACGAAGATCAAGACTTCGACTCCGTGCACAAAGAAGAAAGCTCGGGGAAGAAGACCCTTCGACTCCGAAGACGCCAGAAGCAAAGACTGGAGAAGAAGCTCGGAGCGGCACTACCCCGTCGGCTCCAACAAATCCTCGATCCCGATCAAGCTCCAAAGCCCGGAGGAGAGAAACGAAGCGTCATCACCCCGTCGTCTTCGACAAACGTCTGCGCCATCCACGAAGAAGAAAGCCTGGAGTAGATCGTCTGAAGCGTCGCTACCCCGTCGTCTTCATCAACAAAAGCTGACGCTACAACCGTCGCACGGAGACCGTCGTCACCCCCGCTGTCTTCGACAATGAAAGCCGACGCTACAACCGCCGCACGGATACCGGTGCTACCCCCACCATCTTCGAAAGTATCCTTCAACTCCGATCACGCCAAGGAAGCCCGGAGAAGAAGAGAAGTCCAGCCGACACACGAACCGTCGAAGCACCGGAGAAGTAACCCACGTCGTTCGAAGAAGAAGATCGAGCTGACGCTAAAGCCAAAGCCTTCGCAAGAAGCCAGAGCAAAGCCCCAGTAAAGCCCGCGCCAAAGCAACGCAAGTGCCAAAGCCAAGCGACTACGCCGGCCACGAGCAAAAGCACCGCACGTTCTAGCCGATACGACGCGAAGTCCGGAAGAACGAAAGCATCGCAAGTCTCTCCCGGCTACGTCCAAGTGCAAGCGCCGAAGCAACGCAAAAGCCAGAGCCACGCTGGAGCCAAGCCAAAGCCAAAAAGCCGAAGCCAAAGCCGACGCCAAAAGCACGATCGACGCCGTGAACCGACGATCAAGGATGCCGAGGTCAAGCAAGGAGCGAGGAAGACACAAAGACCGAGGAACGAAGCTGAAGACCCCCTAGCCGAGAAAGCGCGAAGCACGGAAGGGACAAAAGAACAGCGGAAATTCCTTAGCCTCTCCAAAACCCTCACCTTGTAAAGACCCCTGTCCTGGGCTACTCCTTCAGAGCTCTCGCACGAACACCACGTGGAGACGCGGATCAAAGGGATCCTCCAGAAGATCTTTCCCACAATCCCCTGATCAAAACTCGCCGCAACCAGGACTCGCTACACCCGAGCCACCCGGGTCCCGGCCACACTTGTAATATGGTTTTGCGCAATAAAGTCGACCCGTACCTTTTCCAGCGCTACAGATTTTCTGGCACGCCCGGTGGGACCTCTTCTCCTTTCATCCGTACGGCTGAAGAAGCTGCTTGAAGTTTGCAATGGCCGGAACAAACAACGATGCGTTTGCTCCAAGCCTCTCACCCATCGCCGAGTCTCCTCTACTCCGACACGGTGATCCAGTAAATCCGGAGGGTGATCCTCCCCCGATGGTACGCATCTACAGTCGGCGTACTCGGACTCTTGCGGACGTCTTTGTGCCAGAAGCTACTGCCGAAGATGCTCGCCAAAGCGCCGACGAGGCCCTGGTGCATGAAGAAACGAGCCTCGATCCTGGAATCCATGTCCAGAAGTTTGGGGAGGACCAGCCCCAGTCTCGAGCCCGTTCGGGTTCTCCAGCGGACGTTGCACCTCCTCTGCAGAGGGCAAACATCAATCATCAGCCAGAAGCAAGTCGGCGTAACTACGTCTCCGATGATGACGGCAAGGATGCGAACATGCAACACCGAGACATTCTCCGTCACCATCCTCCTTCCGCTCTTCAGCTCCAAGTCATGCAGATGAGCGAGCATATGGCGCAAATTACTCGGCTGATGGAGGAGAAGGATCATCACATCAACACTCTGCTCCAAAAGCTAAGCGCAAAGGATGCTGCAGCAGTCGGCCAACCCGCCGCTTCTCCAGTAGGCACTCCAGTTCCGTCTTCAACTCCCGCTCCTGCAGAAGTTGTTCCGACGATTCAAGCAGTTACTCCAGTCCTCTCCTCGGCTCCCGTCCCAGTGGAAGTCGTCTCCCCAGCACCAACCTCGGTGGCCACACAACCTCCGGCAACAGCAACGATGAATGCTCAGCAAGTCCAAGCGTTGATAGCCGACATGATGCGCTCCCACGGCAGTGGCCTTCCTCCGATCACGGCGGCATACTCGAAGCCCTACACTGTGAGGATCCAGCAGCTACGCTTCCTAGTCGGATTCCAGCCACCAAAGTTCCAGCACTTTGACGGAAAGGGAAATCCAAGACAGCACGTCGCCCACTTCATCGAGACCTGCAATAATGCCGGCACATATGGCGACGAGATGGTGAAGCAATTCGTTCGCACCCTCAAAGGCAACGCGTTCAACTGGTATGTTGATCTTCCTCCAAGGACCATCGACAGCTGGGATCAGATGGAGAGGGAGTTCCTCAACCGCTTCTACAGCACCAGACGAACCGTCAGCATGACCGAGCTTACTGCAGTCAAGCAAAGGAAGGACGAGCCGGTGATCGACTACATCGACAGATGGAGGAACCTCGCGCTGAATTCACGAGACCGCTTATCTGAAGACTCGGCCATCGAGATGTGCACCCAAGGCATGCACTGGGGCCTGCTCTACATCCTCAAAGGTATCAAGCCTCGATCTTTCGAAGAACTCGCGACTCGGGCTCACGACATGGAACTCAGCCTAGCAAGCCACGGGGACTCGAAGAACAAAGACTTTTTGAAGGTGGAGAAGAAGGACAAGCCACCGGCACCGAAACCGAAACAAGTCAATATTGCTGACGTCGCTTCAACCTCCAAACCGCTCAAGATCGGTGGCAAGCCGGATCAGAAGAAGGGAGTCGTCATACCACCGCCTCCGCCGCCAAGATAAAGGATGACTCTCGAGGAGCTCAAAGCCAAGGAGTACCCCTTCCCAGACTCGGAAGTCTCCTCTATGTTCGACCAACTGATGCAAGAGAAGATGATAGAGCTCCCTCCTTCGAAGAGGCCCGAGCATATGCATCGCGTCAATGACCCTCTCTTCTGCAAATACCACCGGGTGGTAAGTCATCCCATCGAAAGATGCTTCATCTTCAAGGAAAGAATCATGGTGCTCGCTAAGCAAGGGAAGATAGAGGTCGACTCTGGAGAGGTTGCTACGGCCAACATGACGTCCATCACCTTCGGCTCCTTCTCGCCGGTACTCGTTGCTACTCGGCGAAGCATGCCCAAATTACGCATCAACCGTCAAGCTCCAATCGCTAAGTCAACTTCCCAGCTGAAAGTCTCGAAGCGACGTCAACGTATTCCTTCGCTCACCGAGGATGAAACGTCGCTGCCCTGGGGGCAACCATCGCTCACACCAGCACCTCTTCCAAGCAATGCTACATCCCAACGTGCTCTTCGGGAAAGATACGAGCAAGGAGATCTAGAAGTCGGTCTGCTGAGCCAGCCTTCGGGGAAGTTCGACTATTACGTCCTCTACTCAAGGCCTCCGTCCGTTTCAATCGACGAAATCAAGCCCACCGGCTGGGAATCGAAAGACGAGCCAGTAGAGCCTCAAGAAGAGCAAGTCCCTTCCAGTCAAGCTACATTCCAACACGCTCTTCGGGAAAGATACGAGCAAGGAGACCCAGAAGTCGGTCTGCTGGGCCAGCCTTCAGGGAAGTTCGACTATTACGTTCTCTATTCAAAGCCTCCATCGGTTTCAGCTAAAGAAATCAAGCCTACCGGCTGGGGATCGGAAGACGAGCCAGTAGAGCCTCCAGAAGAACAAGTGCCTTCGAGGGAACCAGTTGCTGCGGCCAATCATCATCTTAGCGGAGGAAAATCCACCGACGAAGAAGCATGGGTCATGCTACCACGGCAACGGAAGCCATGGCAAGAAAAGAAGCTCAAGCAAGACCACGTGATGAGGAGGTCCACCAAGCGGAAGACCTACAAGAAGAAAAGCAAGACTCCATGGAGGAAGGCATTCAAAGTGCTGCCAGCAAGCCAAGACGATCTCCTTCAGCAGAGTCTTCTAGAGCCGACAACCTTGCAAGAGTTCTTCCCGGATCACTTTCTCCCAGTGGACCAACACATCAGGGTGTCTTGCTGCATGGTCGAAGCTCATGAGGCGTCGGAAGGAAAGAATGAAAGCAAGACTTCCGAAGAAGGCGATTCCACCGATGAGGGAGACGATTCCGACAAAGGGGGCACTGCCTCTCACGACGAAGCAATCCTGCACATGCCGCTCGTAGAAGCTTTGCATCTCCCGAAGAAGGCTCGCCTAGCAATGGCTGCGGCCTTGGCCGATCCAGATAGCTACAAGAGAAAGAGGAAGGACGACCAAAAGCGCAAAGCTGTAGCCTCGTATGATGCAACGATAACCTTTTCAGATGAGGACTTGCAACTCGGAACGCGACTGCACAACCGGCCGGTCTACGTCTCGGGATACATCAAAGAGAAGCCAGTGAACCGAATCCTATTGGACTGTGGCTCTGCCGTCAACATCATGTCTATCCAGACGATGCGGCAACTCGGCATCACCAACGACCAGCTCTCGCCAAGTCAGTTGGTTATTCAAGGCTTCAACCAGGGCGGACAGTCCACCGTCGGAATCATCCGCCTGAAGCTGTCAATCGGCCCGCTAGATACAACCGTCCTCTTCCACATCATCGATTGCCAGACGTCGTATCGCCTCCTGTTGGGAAGACCATGGCTGCACGAGAATGGCATCGTGGTATCCACCTGGCACCAGTGCCTCAAGTACTACGAAGAAGGCATGGAGAGGTGCATAGTTGCGGACGACAAGCCATTCAACGAGGCCGAGGCACACTTGGCCGACGCTAAGTTCTACCAAGCAAAGGGCCTGGTCGTGAAAGTTCTGCCAGCTAAAGCCCCTCGAGCCCAAAAGATTGAAGAAGTGAAGCAGGACGAGATGCCACTTCCCACGAATCCGGTGCCACCTTCTGACGAGGCGAGACTCAAGGTCCAAGGAACGCCGAAACCAAGGAAATGGATGCGCATCAGTCCCAAGCCAAGAGCAATGCAACATACCCCGTTGCCAATCTAAACGGCGCCTGTCCTGCGTCTCGCGCCTCAGTGGCTCCGTAAATCCGAGCGATCGCCTTCTACTCCGACAAGGAAGCTGGCCCCGTCGTTATCTCAGGCCAATGTCATCACTCTGCAAGAAATGACGGTGCCATTACCCAGTCTAATGCAAGCTCCGAACCCAAGTAGACCTATCGAATCGGCAGACCTCGAGCAACTCGGATTCAAGCCGAAAGGGAGTTGGGGGCAAAACGCTGCCAAGTTGCTGTTCAGAGCAGGCTACAACGAAGAAAGCGCCATGGGCACACTTCCCCCAGCAGCAACTCCACATGGGATGACGAGAACTCAAGCTCGGCTATTTCAAAGCGGAGAACAAATTCTCCCGAACCGCCGAGGCATCGGCTCCAGTCAAGCTCCGTTGGTCATCAGAACCGCGGCGAAGAAGACCTTCACCTCCAACTACATCGAGGCGAAGATGGTAGACGAAGCAGCTGAAGGATCGACAATTTCCGATACACGCTCTTCCTACGCAAGCCGTCCCGACAGCAAAAGAAGACGGCGAAGAACTCGATGCCAAGCCTTGCTCCAGAAGCAAATCAGAGGTGGTAGAAACCAGTCGAATCTAAAGGGTATATCCGTGTTCGAAAGGCTCAGGCCAGTTTAGCACTCAAAGAAGAAGTCAGTATTCGATCGTCTGGAAATGCTAATCGAGGACTTCGTCTCAACACCCACCCACCCACCCATGGCGGCCGTCCATCATATCTCCATTACGGATCCCGACAACGGTGATACTTCTACTTCGGACGACGAGTTGCCCGACGCCCCGCCAGTCCTCGAAGAAGGGGGGCAGTCCACCGTTGATGACTTGAAGGAAATCAACTTGGGCACAGAGATGGAGCCTCGGCCTACATTCGTCAGCACACTCTTGACCGCTGAGGAAGAAGCCGCATATATCAAACTGCTTAAAGAATACAGAGACGTCTTCGCATGGTCCTACAGGGAGATGCCGAGCCTCGATCCCAAAATCGCAGTGCACCAGCTCAGCGTCAAACACGGAGCCAGCGCTATCAAGCAAGGGCAAAGACGCTACCGGCCAGAACTAGTGCCCCAAATAGAAGGCAAAATCAACAAGTTGATCGAAGCCGGCTTCATTCGAGAGGTCAAGTACCCGACATGGATCTCTAGTGTCGTCCCAGTCAAAAAGAAGAATGGCCAAATCCGAGTGTGCGTGGACTTCAGAGACTTGAACAATGCGTGTCCAATGGACGACTTCCCCTTGCCAATCACGGAGCTAATGGTCGACGCGACGACAGGTCATGAGGTGCTCACTTTCATGGACGGATCATCGGGCTACAATCAGATTCGGATGGCACCCAAGGACGAGGAGCTCACGGCATTCCGCACACCGAAAGGAATCTACTGCTATAAAGTAATGCCGTTCGGCTTGAAGAACGCGGGAGCCACCTACCAGCGAGCTATGCAGAAAATCTTCGACGACATGCTTCATCAAAACGTAGAGTGTTATGTCGACGACCTCGTGGTGAAATCCAAGAAAAAGTCGGCACATCTACAAGATCTCGAGCTAATCTTCAAACGGCTTCGAAGGTACCAACTCCGCATGAATCCACTCAAGTGCACGTTCGGAGTCTCCTCAGGCAAGTTCCTCGGCTTCGTCGTCCGACATCGTGGCATTGAGATAGATCAATCCAAAATTGATGCTATTGTCAATATGCCCGCACCAAAGATAGTGCGAGACCTCAGAGGCCTCCAAGGGCACTTGGCGTATATCCGAAGATTCATCGCCAACCTGGACGGAAAGTGCCACCCTTTTAGTCGCCTCATGAAGAAACAAGCGTCGTTCAAATGGGATGAAGCTTGCCAAGAGGCACTCCAAAACATCAAAGCATATCTACTGAAGCCGCCAGTCCTATCAGCACCGGTTCAAGGGAGGCCGCTCATCCTCTACATTGCTGCCCAGGAGCAGTCCTTGGGGGCACTCCTGGCTCAGAACAATGAACTTAGTATGGAGACAGCTTGCTACTACCTCAGTCGCACTCTCGTCGGCGCAGAGCTGAATTACTCCCCAATCGAGAAGGTCTGCTTAGCACTTATCTTCGCCACGAAAAGGCTGCGACACTATATACTGGCTCACACCATCAGACTCGTCTCGAAGGCCGACCCCCTCAAGTACATCATGTCGAGACCAGTGCTTTCCGGACGTCTGGCCAAGTGGGCCCTGCTGCTACTCGAATTCGACATCACCTTCGTGCCACAGAAAACGGTTAAAGGGCAGGCCCTCGCGGACTTCCTCGCGGAATACCCTCTCCCGGCGGAATGGGAGTTATCAGGAGATCTTCCAGATGAAGAAGTGTTCTCCGTCGACGTCGCCCCAACATGGAAAATATTTTTCGACGGCGCAGCAAGGCAAGACATAGCGGGGGCCGGAGTCATCTTCGTTACTCTGGACAACGAAATACTCCCCTTCTCATTCCTACTGTCGGAATCATGCTCCAACAACGTGGCAGAATATCAAGCCCTGCTTATCGGTCTCGAGCTGGCCGACGAAATGAAGCTTCGAGGACTAGAGATTTTTGGAGACTCCCAACTCGTGATCCAGCAAGTCCTGGGGGCATACGAAGTCAACAAAGAAGACCTGGTACCATTGCACGCGCGGGCTGTGGAGCTCCTCGATAAACTAAAGGCTGCTTCCATTCAGCACGTCTCCAGGAACCTCAACCAGCAAGCTGACGCACTCGCAAATCTGGCGGCTATACTCCCGTTTCCAGATAAACGTTCGCTCGTCGTCCCCGTCTGCAGGAGATTCGTGATCACCGAAGAAGAAGGTCCGCCCGAAGTACCAGTTCAAACCAATGCGGTGCATGTCCTCGAGATTAAAGAACAAGACTGGAGGCAACCGTTTGTGGAGTATCTCGTTCATGGTAGACTCCCCGAGGATCCGAAGCGCAAAGGTGACATCCGTCGACGATCTCTAAGGTTCTACCACTTCAATGGCGAGCTGTACCGACGAAGCTACGATGGCACACTCCTGAGGTGCCTCGCGAAAGAAGAAGCAGAAGCCGCACTGGAAGAAGTACACGCGGGAATCTGCGGATCGCACCAGTCCGGTCCGAAACGTCACTTCCGTGTCAGGAGGATGGGATACTACTGGCCTACCATGATCAAGGACAGCTTGGAGTACGCGAGAAGATGTCAAGCTTGCCAGATGCACGGGGACTACATCTGTCAACCTCCGGAGCCTTTACACCCAACAATCGCGTCTTGGCCCTTCGACGGATGGGGTCTCGACATCGTCGGTCCTCTGCCCAAGTCATCCAAGCAACATCTCTACATTTTGGCAGCAACGGACTACTTCTCCAAGTGGGCTGAAGCAACACCTCTGCGGGAAGTTACAAAGCACTCCGTCATCAGCTTTATCCAGAATGACATCATCTTTCGCTATGGGGTCCCCCGCTACATCGTAACAGATAACGGAAAGCAGTTCAAGAATGCTGCCGTCAACCAGTTCTGCGCATTATACAATATTAAGCAGAATTGTTCGACGATGTACAACACTCCGGCCAACGGTCTAGCAGAAGCCTTCAACAAGACTCTGTGCAAGCTGCTGGAGAAAACCGTCTCGAAGACAAAGAAAGATTGGCACGAACGCATGGGCGAAGCACTATGGGCTTACCGGATGTCCTTCCGCACACCGACGCAAGCAACACCGTACTCCCTCGTCTATAGTGTGGAAGTCGTTCTTTCGCTCGAGCTCCAGATCCTGTCACTCAGGATAGCAATCCAGGAAGGCCTCACCGGCGACGACAACGCCCAGCTCCGTCTGGCAGAATTGGAAGCACTGGATGAAAGACGCCTCGAAGCTCAACAGCGTCTGGAGTGTTATCAGGCCAGGCTCTCTCGCGCCTTCAACAAGAAGATTCGTCCTCGATCATTCCAGATAGGGGAACTGGTATTGGCGGTCAAACGCCCCATCATTCTCTCGCATGGAGGAGGGAAGAAATTTGATGCCAAGTGGGATGGCCCGCATTCCGTCAAGGAAGTCTACTCCAACGGCACCTACCTCCTCACCATGCCAGAAGGGCTGACACTCGGCCCTATCAATGGCAAGTACCTCAAAAGGTACTATGCCTAAAGCAAGGCCACACCCCTTGCGCAAAAAAAAAAAAATGAACTACGTGCGACTTGATCCCCCTTAGGGGGGTACGTAGGCAGCCTGAGAAGTTACTTCAGGTTCAGTCCAACCAAAAGAAAAAGTCAATAATGGTCCATGCAAAAGATGTGGCAAAACGAGGCGATATTATTATATAATGAAGAAAAGGCGATACATGGCATAAGTCCCGAAAAGAAAGTTACAATGAAACAAGGAACAACTAGAAGAAGGTGTCCATAGCTCGAAGACGGCGTAGTAACTCCTCTCTAGTCGCCTCCACTCGTTGAAGTTCCACGGGGCGAGTGGCCAGAAGCTCACGACGGGTCTCCAAGTCCGACTGCTGCTTCGAGCAACCCGCCTTCAAAGCACTCTCCGCGGCCTCGGCTCGCTCCAGACGAGACTCCGCCTTTCGAAGCGAGGCGCGCACAGAATCTATCTTCCTCTGAGCCTTCGACAGGCTGGAAGTCGCCTCCGCAAGTTGGAGCTCTGACTGACTTAGACTCGCCTCAGCAGCCTCCAACTCAGAAGGGGAGCTCCCCTCTAGCAAAGCTCACCGGGATCGATAAACCTCGCCATCGGTCACAAGCAAGGTCATCTGAGCGACGAAAGAAGAGCTGTCGACTTTGAACTCCTCCAGGCTCGCGCAAAACTCCATACCATCCGTCGACCACCAGTCCTGGAGAGCGCCAAAGCCAGCATTTTGGAAAGGCTCCAACATCGACTTGATATACTACCGGCAGCTCGCAAGAAGAAACTCTGAGACTCTGCTCCTCGGCCGTAAATCCGGGCAAGGTGCCTCGGAGTAGGTAGGCAAGACCTTCCCCGCCGCTGCAGCCGCGACAGGAGCCGCCTGCGCCAACGAGGGTGGCAGAACCAGAGAAACCGCCGCTACCGCTGCAACAACCGTCTCCTCCAACGGGCATGAGGGTACAGTGACCGGGGAATGCCGCTTATCGACGCTAGAGACTTCAGCCTCCTCGTGGAAAGACAAGCATCAATGTCGATGTCGTCCAGGTCAATGTCGCCACTAAGGAAATTCTTCCCGCAAAGTCCAAGGAGATCCAGATCATCCGGAGGGATGTCTAGCCCACAGGCTTTGGGCACTTCCTGCGCAGCGCCAGTAGACGAATGCCCGAGGGACGCCTTTGGAGAGTTCGCCCTGCGCTCTACCACTATAACGGAATCTGGTCAAAAGGAAGATACGATGCTCAGCATGATGAAACTTCCTGAACATAGAGGGCAAATAAAATAAAGAGAACTCCATACCTGTGTGGTCAGATGAAGCAACCCTAGACGGGGGAATCACTTCATCTTTCAGAAGTCCAGGTTCCTCGGCATCCTCCACCAGACAAGGGACCCTTGGGACCATCCCGCGAGGAATGCAAACTTTTCTTCGTTTGGGAGGGACACCCTCAATTTCGGCCTTCGGGAAACAAGATGCCCCAAAGGCACTAGTAAGCTCGGCGTCTAACGCCGGAACTGAAGAAGGGACACGACGAGCACTGGAAAAACGGCTACAGCTCCTCTGCGCCCTCTGAAGCCCCAGTCGGAGGCGGCGGTCCTCCACTCCCGCAGAATGATTGAAGCAGAAATTCCTAAACCCGCTGCTCGCCAAGACGTCGACCGGGAAACTCGCAAGTAAAGGGGAAACTCGCCCTTCAATCCACTTACAGTACTCCGGAGTGGCGGCGTCCCGAAACCCGGATTTGGTCCCAGGGAAGAAACTTCTGTCAGTCGATCGAGCGTAAAGAGAAGCCCAGAAGCGGTAACCCTCCTGCGAACTGATATGCCCCTCCAACTGTTGAGGCATGCCAGGAACTTCCTATCGAAATCCCTGTTGGCGAGCGAAGCGGTGGGGGGAGTACTGCTCCACCTCCACCACGTCCCCCTTTTGCCAAACCAAATAGCCAGGGCGGCAACTGACCATGTTCCAGTATAGGTTGTCCGGGAGCTCCTCGTTGTCGTAGACAGTCGACCTCTCCAAAGGCAATACCGAATGCTCTGACAGAAATTCAAAATCGACGCTTTCCATCCTCCTCAAAAGGGTGCGAGCACACTCTCTGGGATGCTCCCAGCTGATAAAGGCATTTAAAATCCCCCCTATCCCGGGCAGGAACGGCAATTCAGCTGGATGCCCGCGTCTGGCGAAAATCCCCTTTGGAAAATGCAGAGCTATCCAGTCGTACAAGTAGTGCAAGGGTCCGAACGCAGCCGACCGGCCAAGCTCCTCCTTGGCCTTATCTGAGCCGGATAAGTCCCAGTAAGTCCCACTAAGATCCCGGTACAAGGCGCATAATATGGCCGGGGCTAGATTGAAAAGCTCGCCCCTCTCCATCCTGGAAGCTGCAAGGAAGGTCCCCGGACGGATAACCTCACCAGAGCACGGAAGCACGAACTGACAGAGGAAGATGACCAGCCCGGCAGCTCGGTAAATCGCTCGCCACTCCTCACTGTCACGACTCAAGCCAAGGATTTCCCAGGGACACTGCTTTCCCTTCATTGAATGCTTCTCTCGAGCCAAAGAGTCGATAGGTCTCACGAAGGAGCGAAGCAGAGGTCTCTGCATCTGAGCGACCTTCCACATGGGGTGAGCCGAAGGCGCCGGAGACCTATACTCGCCTCTGAACCAAAAGTCAACCCAAGAAGAAGGACGCACTCGATCCGACTGATCCCGCGCCGCAATGATAGCATATGCCTTGAACAAAAGAAGGCAAGAACTTGGAGCGTAGCTGCTGTCCAACAGATCCGTCAAGGCTGGCACCTCCTCCTGGTAGTAATTCTGTACTTCGGGGCACCCGGAAACGATGTGGACGTCGCGAAGCGAGATTCCTATCTCCCCCGCTTCAGTGAGGAAAGTATTGGTGTCCGGACACCAGAGCTCACAAAGTGCGCGGTACATCCCCTCAGGACGGCTGTACTCTCGACGAGCCGGCGCCAGAAACTTGGCTAATAAGTTCATCTCGGGTTCCGCACCAAAGACCTCGTAGAGCTCGCCCATCCATTCACGAAAGCCACAAACGTATTGGATGTCTCCCCGAGGCCAAGAATCGGGACCCCATCGTGTCAGTCAGGCACAGATCTTCGAGGCAATAACCGGCGTAGGCACGAAGTCTTCATCACAATGGTGGAACGGAATACTCAAACTCGACCGGAGAAGCTTCATGGAAATCCCTTCGTCAGTATAGATCTTCTCGCTCAATTTCGACATCCCATAAGTCGCATCCGCGACTCCATCTTCCGTGATGCGCTCGTGGACAAAGACACGGAGCAACGACAGAAGGGATTTCCGCCTCGAGTTGTGGTAACGGTGCACACGAGTGTGGGGAAAGCGAAGGCACCTCTTCCCATCAGAGAAGTCCTCGGCTATCTACCCCGGAGAAGTCAAGCTCTCAAAGACGCGAGCCCTAGAGGACCATGAAGGAAAACAAGTCAAGACAAGTGCACATCAAAAAAAAAAAAAGAGTAGCAGCAGCAATAGCCAGGCCAGCAAAGAAGAGGGGGGCCAATAGCCCCCTCCCCCCAATCAACGGCCCGACAGCAGCAGCAGCAGCAGCAGCAAAAAAAAAATCATCAAATCAGCCGGGGCCCGCGCCCCTCTCCCTAATCGGGGACCGACACAAAGAAAAATAGGGGGGGCCGCAGCCCCCCCTTCTTCTTCGCCGAACAGAGAGGGGGGGGGCGCGCCCGACTCGCTCACGATGCCGCCCCAACCCGACATGGCCGGACCCCGCGCCGCCTCCGGTCCCGCGCCACCCGCGCGCAGCCCCGTGCCGCCTCCGTCCGCGCGCAGCACCGCGCCGCCCGCGCGCAGCCCCGCGGCGCCTCCGTCCGCGCACCGCCCGCGCCGCCTCCGGTCCCGCGCAGCCCCGCGCGCGTCCCGCGCCGACGCCGCTGCCGCTGCTGCCTCCGTAGCCCAGGACCAGCGAAGAAGAAGAAGAAGAAAGAAAAAAAAAAGAGATGAAGGAAAAGAAAAAGAAAAAGAGAAGAAGAAGAAGGAGGAAGAGAGAGGCGGCGAAGGCGACCCGCACCTCAGCCACGCTCCTCCATCCTCCCCGCCTCGATCCTCGCCACATCATCGCTTCGAGCCCGCCTTCGCAACGACCGCCAAATCGCGCACCATCGCTGCCAACGAAAAAGGCGACACCGGGAAGACGGAGCAAGTCGCGTGCAACCCCAGGCAGCTCTCTTCCGACGGCGGTCTCCAGAAGCCGGCAGAACCTTCGCAAAGAAGCACAATGGTGGATGAAGGGGGTAGGGGTCCTTAAATAGACTCCCAACCCTGCCCACAAAAGGAATCAAGGACAAGCGCTCTACGATTCCTACGTGTCCAAACCCTACACGCTCTCACCGACGCGCTCGTCCTTGAGGGGGCATTTGTAGACACACTAATTTCGTCGGACCCGAACCCGACTTACGTGTGCCGACGCGGATGCAAACCCGACATGCGAACCCGACTCGCACGCACCGGTGCGGACTCGGACCCGACTCGCACCTAGCAAAGAAGGACCCGGACCCCACGCTTAAAGGGGGGGCCGGCCCCTACTAGGGTCTGAACCCCATGGGGGCCGGCCCTACTAGGACCCGAACCCCATGGAGGGGCCGGCCGGCCTTACAAGGAAGGAAAAGAAAAGGAAAGAAAAGAAAAGAAAGAAAAGGAAAGAAAAGAAAAGAAAGGAAAGAAAAGAAAAGGAAAGAAAAGAAAAGGAAAGAAAAGGAAATAAGTACCGCAATGCGCGGGGGGAGGTTGCGTATGACGTCTGCACACACGTGGATCTGCGCCGATCCCTCGATCCGACGCACAAGAAGAAGCGCCCGATCACCATCGATTTCGTGTGCGAAATCCAGCCATAATTGCCTCGCCAGAAAAGGAAAACAAATAAGTGTTATTCCCCTCATCAATGGATGAATAAATCCCGGGCAATTATGAGAGAGATACAAAAGGGATTTAAAATTAAAAGTTCCCATATCTCTCTCCCCTCCCCTTTGCCTATAAATAGAGGGGGTGGGGGAAGATTCAGGAAGTCGATGGTTGAAGACTGAAGACGAAGCGCGGGAACTCTGCAGAAGAGGAGACGCTTCTTCATCGACCCAAGGCTTCACGAGGCACGGTCAAGCATGTCCCATCAGGATCGGCTTACTGAAAGCCCTCATCAACGTGAAGACCCTTGCACACGAAGATCAAGACTTCGACTCCGTGCACGAAGAAGAAAGCTCGGGGAAGAAGACCCTTCGACTCCGAAGACGCCAGAAGCAAAGGCCGGAGAAGAAGCTCGGAGCGGCAGTACCCCGTCGACTCTAACAAATCCTCGATCCCGATCAAGCTCCAAAGCCCGGAGGAGAGAAACGAAGCGCCAGGGATGGTTGAAGACTGAAGATGAAGCGCGGGAGCTCTGCAGAAGAGGATACGCTTCTTCATCGACCCAAGGCTTCACGAGGCACGGTCAAGCCTGTCCCATCGGGATCGGCTTACTGAAAGCCCTCATCAACGTGAAGACCCTTGCACACGAAGATCAAGACTTCGACTCCGTGCACAAAGAAGAAAGCTCGGGGAAGAAGACCCTTCGACTCCGAAGACGCCAGAAGCAAAGGCCGGAGAAGAAGCTCGGAGCGGCACTACCCCGTCGGCTCCAACAAATCCTCGATCCCGATCAAGCTCCAAAGCTCGGAGGAGAGAAACGAAGCGTCATCACCCCGTCGTCTTCGACAAACGCCTGCGCTATCCACGAAGAAAAAAGCCTGGCGTAGATCGTCTGAAGCGTCGCTACCCCGTCGTCTTCATCAACAAAAGCTGACGCTACAACCGTCGCACGGAGACCGTCGTCACCCCCGCTGTCTTCGACAACGAAAGTCGACGCTACAACCGTCGCACGGATACCGGTGCTACCCCCACCATCTTCGAAAGTATCCTTCAACTCCGATCACGCCAAGGAAGCCCAGAGAAGAAGAGAAGTCCAGCCGACACACGAACCGTCGAAGCACCGGAGAAGTAACCCACGTCGTTCGAAGAAGAAGATCGAGCTGACGCTAAAGCCAAAGCCTTCGCAAGAAGCCAGAGCAAAGCCCCAGTAAAGCCCGCGCCAAAGCAACGTACGTGCCAAAGCCAAGCGACTACGCCGGCCACGAGCAAAAGCACCGCACGTTCTAGCTGATACGACGCGAAGTTCGGAAGAACGAAAGCATCGCAAGTCTCTCCCGGCTACATCCAAGTGCAAGCGTCGAAGCAACGCAAAAGCCAGAGCCACGCCGGAGCCAAGCCAAAGCCAAAAAGCCGAAGCCAAAGCCGACGCCAAAAGCACGATCGATGCCGCGAACCGACGATCAAGGACGCCGAGGTCAAGCAAGGAGCGAGGAAGACACAAAGACCGAGGAACGAACCTGAAGACCCCCTAGCCGAGAAAGCGCGAAGCACGGAAGGGACAAACGAACAGCGAAAATTCCTTAGCCTCTTCAAAACCCTCACCCTGTAAAGACCCCTGTCCTGGGCTACTCCTTCAGAGCTCTCGCACGAACACCACGTGGAGACGCGGATCAAAGGGATCCTCCAGAAGATCTTTCCCACAATCCCCTGATCAAAACTCGTCGCAACCCGGACTCGCTACACCCGAGTCACCCGGGTCCCGGCCACACTTGTAATCTGGTTTTGCGCAATAAAGTCGACCCGTACCTTTTCCAGCGCTACAGTCACACTTAATCACAGTCGTCCCTTGTATTTCTCTCTCTAATCTCTTTCCTTATATCTCTCTAGATCATCCCACACGTCCAAATCCGACCAAATCTCTTTCCATATCTATCTTTCTCTCTCTGCCCGATAGGCCCAGCCATGCACGTCCGGACCTCTCTCTCTCCTTTCCTCTCTCTATATAATACCAAAACTGAGGAGTTGAGGAGGGCCGGATCATCTTCTACCACCAGACCATAACCCAAACCATCTTCATTACCACCGGGGGAGGCCATCACCACCGTACACCACCCATCTACCACTTAGGAACGATCCGAAAACCCTCTCCCACGACCGGACCTTTGCTATCCATCACCGAAACCCTAAACCTCCACATCCCGTCGCCATCATCTGTCATTCGTCCATCCGAGCCGTCATCGCGCCATCATCGAGGCTACGACGTGATCAAGCCAAAGCGAAGCAGCATCGAGGAACAAGATCAAGGAAGGCGAAGTCCACGGAGCAATCTTAAAGGATGATCTGTACTTTGTTCTTTTCGTATTTTTTTTCCTTTGATATAACAAGAATCATGTCTAGCTAAATTTCATGCTAAGGCCTAGATGAAACCTTGGATCTAGTAGATGTTAGGTTTATTTTATGTGTTCTATGCCAATGCTCCTTAATGTTTAATGCGATTCAATTCTCAATTAATTGATGATTCAATTTGCTCTCACAATCCATGCCATGTATGTTTTGTAGTTAGCGCTATAATTGATCATCATGCAATTAGGCCTATTTTAATCGAAGAATTAAAACCCAGATCTTGCATGCTTAACTCAGACATCGGATGCTCTGCTCATGTGCTTTGATCCGTTGTGCTTAACCTAGATGTTTGATGCTTTGTTTTATTACCCATGCTTGAGTTGAATCCAATATTAGTTAATTATATTTAAAGCCCTAAAGATCACATCTCGAGGAAGCACGGGATTTGTTTCCCGCATGCTACTCGCATAAACTTAGAACATCATAATCTAAACATAGCATCTACGATGACCTAGCGATGGATTCGACCGCCTTAGTATCTCATCCATATCCGAACTTCCACACTGCACTACACTACCTTAGTTAAATTGCATGCTTTAATCCTGCTTAGCTTATTTTTCTATCACAATCTTATAAAACCAAATCAACAACATTGCTCATTAAGTAATTTAGGTTAAATAGTTAATAACCCTAGATTAGACAGTTTCCTCATTAGCAATCCCTGTGGGATCGACCTCGTAATACGCACCGCTCCTACAAGCGATTCGTGCACTTGCGAGTTATAATTTAGATCAAATTAACCCCTTAATTTAGGATTAGTTTAGATCGCATCAGATGACATTCTGGAATGTCAGCATAATGGCCTCATTTTGGTAACGGCCAGTGAGCTCAGAATGCTTATTATGAAACCTGGTTGTGAAGCTCATTAGGGATTCGTCGGAGCCCATCTTTAGCCAGTAAAGAGTATCCAGCTTCTTTTCCGGCTTCAGGTTAAGCCGATAATGATCCATGAAGAGTTCCACCAAATCTTCGAAAGTGGCTATTGCACCGGTGGGCAGTGTGTCGTACCAATCGAGGGAAGGTCCCTCGAGGCTTTCCGTAAACATATGGCAAAGAACATGGTTCTCATACTTGTACGGCGTCAGGGCCTGCTTGTAGGCTAGGATGTGGAGAGCAGGTCTCCCTTGATGCAGTTGAACTTGGGCAGGCTTGGTGTTCGCCAACCCACAGGGAAAGGGGTTGCGAGCACCTCGGGATGAAGAGGCCCCGCTGAGGCGATTAATAGCCTGCGATCTTGATGGCAACATCCCACATCGATGGTCTGCCTTCGTCGCTTGAGTAGCTCACGCGCATCTGGTGTTCTCGCATGCGAGTGAATAGGGCGTCCAGTGGACTCCGTTGATTCAGGCGACCTTTCTCGACAGTGGCTTGGTGCGCCATCAATGTCAAGACGATCCCACACTGTTTGCTTAGGTGTTTACGTGGATACCTGACGCCTTTCGGTATGAACCCTCCTTGGTTCTTCGAGGTGATGACTCACAACTGAGTGAGTCTTCAGTGGGCCTTCAGTCGCAGCGAAAGAGTTGTGGATCATAACCCCTGCCTTTTCAGCTGCCTTCTTCAATGAGTCTCTCTCTTGTTCGAGGGCTACATTCTTCTTGAGGAGATTTAGCAGCTGGAAGTCAGCAGCCGAGATCTCGTATGTAGCCTGAGGCTCGCTCCCTTGAGTAGCATGTTCTTTGCCAAATCGACGCCTCGGGGATAATGGGTCCCGCCGATCACTGTGCCCTTCTGGATGGCTACCTTGCAGCCCCAGTTGCTCCCGAACATTTCTTCGGTTGGTTGTAACTGAGACTTCTTGTTCTTCTTCGATCAGCACATCGTTTGTTCGTTCAGTACCCGCCTTCGGTGGGTTGGTGTTGGCCTTCACCATCGAGTGTGTTGATGTCTGCGTGATGAAGGCGTTGAGGTTGACTTGATGGAGGACTTGTGGCTCATCACTACAAGTTGAATAGGAGTCAGTAGAGGTGTGGGTAAGACCTCTAACGATATCCCACAGACGGCGTCAAAGATTGTGGGGAAAATTTCCGAGCCGCCTTGATCGGGAACCTCGCCCCACAGCCTTGATTTAATGTGGATGTTATAGGTGATGTAGAGATTAGAGTGTAGAGTAAGTATAAGTGGGAGAGAGATGACACAGTGAATTATTATCAAAGTTCGGTCTTACGACCTACGTCTCCGGGCGTGAGGTGCCACATGACCTTCATTATAATATGAGTAAGGAGGGGGAAGCGTTCTCTCGACAGGTCGAGAGAAGCTTTGTACAATGGGTTGCACGGAGCAACTAGAAGAGAACAAGAGAGGAAGAATAGAGCTCTAGCACTGGCTCTAGAATCCTCATCCTATGATCGAATGACCAACCTCCTTTTCTGAATGCCATGGGGGTCCTTTTATAGCATAGGCATGTGCCCGATATAGCAGTAATGATGTGGCGGTGATAACATGGCACTGATTCTGGGCCTCCTTGTTGGGCCCTTATTGGGCCGTTGTTCGGGCCCAATAGGGGGGGGGGCTTGATCTACGAGCCCTGCAAAGTGGGCCCATAAGCCTGGGCGGGCTTACCCACTTGGGCCGTTGTGCGAGCCCATGCGGCTCTGATCCGGCCCGATACAATTTTTGCACCCACACTCCCCACTGGACCGTATCATAGGCTTTATCGATATCGATCTTCACCCCCAATGCCACTCACCCAGTCGATGCCGTGTGTAAAGCATGTAGCACCTCTTGTGCCAACAAGATGCTATCTCGGATTCGCCGTCCTGGGATAAAAGCATATTGTTCTTCACAAATAATAGACAGAAGGATGAGCCGCAAACGATTAGCAATGAGTTTTGAGATAAATTTGTAGCGGAGATTGCATAAACTAATTGGACTATAACCACCTGCGTCTCATTACATCCCTCGTCCATTTGAGAAGTGAGAAAAAACTTCTGTACATCCCGAGTCAAATCATCCCCAATGACCGGCCAGAATTCCTTGAAAAATTACTATTAAAGCCATCCGGCCAGGGAGATTTGTTGGGCGGGGCCTCAAATACCACCCGACTAATTTCCCTTGGATCCGGAACCCGGCTAAGAAACTCATTCATCGCCGGTGTCACCGTTGTCGGGAAATTATCCAGTAACTCAAGTCGCAGGACTTCCAAACTCGTCCATCTCTGCAGAAAGAATTCCACCAAACCTTTTTTAATGTCATTGGGATCCTGCCGCATTCGCCCTCCCATCATCAGACTCCGGATTCTATTTCGGGCCCTACGAATCTTCGTGCTTGTGTGGAAGAATGTCGTATTCAGATCCCCGACTTGCAGCCACTGCACCCGCGATTTTTGAGCCCAAAGGAAGGATCTCTTGCTGCTCCAAAGGCCCACTCAAGCTCCTCCCTAACCCGAGCCTGATCTGCCTCCACTGCTTCACTCCCTGTAGACTCTGGCATCTTGGAAAGCCTACTCCACAACGAATCAACCACCTGATGAAGATTCCCAATGGACGTCTTGTTCCATATTGCCAAACCTCGGCGAAGAAACTGAAAATTCGAACTGCTGTTAGCTCCTCGAATCCAATTGGCTTGCACCACCAATAGACAATCCCACCCATTTAGCCAGAAATTCTGAAAACGCCACGGCACCCGGCTATGCCTCGTGCTCGCCACTAACGTAAACAGCAATGGAGAGTGATCCGACGCACATCGAGGAAGCTAGGTGCCGTGCCGCCGTATCATCGATGCTGCTAATCCATTAAGAGTTTACAAACCCCGATCAAGTCTTTCAGAGATGCGTGCCCTTTCTTGTCTGTTGTTGCACCACGTAAAGGGATCCCGGCCCATTGAAAGGAATATCACACAACCCACACGATTGTATTGTTTGTAGAAACTCCTCCACACTCGTAGACCACCTAAATGGCCTCCCACCCTCTCTGTCCTCCGGGGCCAACACATAGTTGAAATCCCCTATAACACACCAAGGAATCTCCAACTCACTAATCCGCTCCATCTCCCTCCCTAACACCCTCCTATCCGCCCCTACCGTGCTGGCATAGACAGCCGACAAAACCACAGGGGGAGCTCTAAGGCTCGTCACCACCAAGTGCATTACCTGCTAGCTCATGTCGATATAAAGCGGTAATAAATAGCCCACTACTATACCTTGTCTCCACCCATATAAATCTATACTATATACTAAAACAAAAGCCTCTCTCCCATGTTGTGACACGTGGACGTCTTTTAAAGAACCATAATCATTCTTCCATGTGTGAACACGTTTCAGTTTTAAATCTTATTAAAAACCTACCATAAAGATAATAAAACACTCATTCAATTGCATTTAATTATCATTTGATGTTAATCTCTCTCCCCCTCTCTCTCTCTAACAAGTGAATCACACTCACTTTAGATTTCATACTTCTTCGAACTGTTGTGATGTCATCTATGCCAAATGGATGTGCATCAAGCTCATTTGGACATTGCCCGGGTTTCTTACTAGTACATATAATACCCCCCGACCATCCATCGATCGGATGGTACCCAATCCAGGAATATATTCTGCACACGCGGTATTTGGGACTCAGCTCTTTCACATGACTCTCTACTATCAGAAGAATCTGAGGCTGAAACTTAGTTATCAAGAATTCAAATGCCCTACTGCTACCGATCGACCTTAAGAGGCCTTGACAATTCCAGAACGGAATCTTCATTTAGGCAGGGAATTAAGAAAGCAACGCATGAGGAATCCTACCGGCCCCCTTGCCTGATTTCTTTAGGCTATGACCCCGTATAGCCAGGCTCTCTAACCGACGCGCTTTTGTTCTGGTACGCTTGGACTTGGAGTGATCCCCTCTGTCATCCCGGGCCTCCTCCATCTTGTTCTCAGAAATCTCCCCAACAATCTCTGTGGGGGAAAATCTTCGTGCCGACCCGAAGACCTCGCCTCACCAGTCAATTGGAGTTGGAGTTGACGTCGAAGATCGTTGGTCGATCTATTGATTGGAGTTGGAGTTACCTCTTTGGATATGTAAACAGAGAGACAATCAGGGAGTTTGACACAAGAGATGTGATCTCGGAGTTCAGCCGAAGCCTACGTCTCCGTGCTATAGGGAGCAACCCGAATTTACTAAAACTTCACTTGAAGTGACCTCGACAGGCCGAGTGTCACTGAAATCTCTTTGACCTCTTCAAGGACAAGAAGAAGAAGATCAAAGAGTTAGAAATTTCTGGGTTCTGGATTCTGAAAATAGAAATCAACTGATGGAACTGATCTATTATCAGAGCTCTGGTAGGTTCTGGAATTTCGGATTTCGAATCTCAGTTTCGATCCTTTTACATTCGAAGGCTCTGCTATTTATAGGCTTTTCTGGTGGTAAACGGCGGTTTCTGCTGCAGCATCTGGGGATCCTTCAGGTAAAGCTGGCGGGCCCCGCTACCATCTTCTGGGGGATTCCGCAGGCTCTTGGTCCCACCAGGCAGGGCCGGTGGGTCCTGTGGTAGTCCTCGTGGGTCCACCAGGCAGGGCCGGTGGGTCCCGTGGTAGTCCTCGTGGGCCCACCAGGCAGGGCCGGTGGGTCCTGTGGTAGTCCTCGTGGGCCCCACCAGGCAGGGCCGGTGGGTCCGTAGTTAGTTGTTAAACTTTTGCCAAAATTTGCACCCACAATCTCGAAGCCATCAATAGACCTATGTTCTACCAATGCTGCCCTCGTACGTGAAATCGCATGCCCTTTCATGTATAACTTCATCATCCTCTGACCCGACTCCTGCTGGCGAGGACTAATCCAACGTAAAACCTGGAGGTTCTGCTGGCGAAGCAGGACCCTAGCCTCCAAAGTAGTTTCCCCAAACCAACACACTGGCGTACCTGGCTGGCTGCAATTCCTGTCCTGGATCCCGATCCGGCAGTTGAGAGTCTCCCCCCGGGCTTCCCGGTATAGACATCGTCCCACCCAATCCAATCTCGATCCCTCTGACTTTGCTCTGTCGCACTCGGGTTCGATCTGACACTAGCTAGGTGCCACATGGTCACATTAAGGTAACCATAACCCCCTTCTCACCAGAACCCTCAGACACCAAAGACACCTCCGCACATGACTCCACTTGCATGGAATCCGGCGGCAACCGATCCACTTGCATGGATTCTAGCACCCTCCTGATTCTTGAGCCTGATTAATTAGTTCGTCCTCTCGTATCTTCCACCCACTTAACTCCTCCTCCTCCTCCTCGAGCTCGAGGGAAGGAAACACCTCGCGGACTCCGCTCACCAGTCCTGCCATCCCCACGCGGCAACCAACGCCCCTCGGGATCTTCCCGATGGTGATCCTCTCCTCCATACCGCCGCTCACCCACTCTCCCCGCCCCCTCGTCTCCGTTCCCCCGCTCCCCCTACCGCCCTACCACCGCCACTGCACCTCTACCCCTCCAGCTACCCCACCTAGGGACTACCATCCAAGGCCCAAACTGATTACCTCCTCCTCCCCCAATCCCCCCCCCCCCGACCACCCGTCACCACCACCACCACCGGACCTGTGGCCATCAGCGGTGTGACAATCCCTAGCATGGAGAGGATGGAGAGAGAGTGAGAGAGAGAGAGAGGCCAGGGCTTTGGGAGAATGGATTAACCTTCTCATTAGGCCAAGGGCCAAATATATATGGATACAAGAAAAGAACCAAAAGGGGTATCCTATACAGGTATCTACGGGTATCTGTATCTCAATGCTATACACTATCACTAACAGCCCCCCTCAAACTCAAGGTGGGTCATACACCATGAGTTTGCTAAGCAAAAACTGAAAGCGTGGAGCAGGATGTGACTTCGTGAAGAAGTCGGCAATCTGTTCTCCGGAGGAAACAAAAGGGAGAGAGATGGTCCCGACCTCATACTCCTGGCGAGAGTAGTAGCAATCGAGCTCGATGTGTTTTGTCCTCTCGTGAAAGACCGGGTTGGTGACAATCTGTATAGCACTCCGATTGTCACAGTGAAGGGCTGTAGGTTCAGATATCTGAACCCCTAGATCTCCGAGAAGTCGTCGCAAGTGAACGATCTCTTTGGTAGTAGAGGCCATGGCTCGAAACTCTGCTTCAGTACTGGAGAGAGAGACAACGCTCTGCTTCTTGCTGCGCCATGAGATAAGAGAATCTCCAAGAAATAGGCAATAGCCGGTAGTCGATCGATGAGTGGTCGGATCACCAGCCCAGTCGGCATCCGAGTAGGCACACAGAACCAGAGGAGAAGTCGATGATAGGAGGAGCGACCGGGTGATGGTGCCTCGGAGATAACGAAGAAGCCGAAGAAGGGCAGCATAGTGAGCAGAGCGAGGGGCTTCGACAAACTGGCTGATGATGCTAACGGCGTGAGCAATGTCGGGCCTGGTGATGCAGAGATAAACCAACTGGCCAACGATCTGTCGGTACCGAGTAAGATCTGAGAGAGGCTCACCATCGGTGGGACAAAGCTTCACGTGAAGCTCGAGAAGGGTGACAGCAGAGCGATCATCGGAAAGTGCAGCTCGACTGAGGATGTCGACTGTGTACTTCTGCTGAGATAGCAGAATCCCTCGCTCATTGTGGGCGATCTCTAGCCCAAGGAAGTACCGAAGAGGACCTAAATCCTTCATCTGGAACCGGCGCCGAAGATGCTGCTGAAGGAAAGTGATGGCAGCTGAGTCATCACCTGTGATGATCATGTCATCGACGTATAATAGGAGAATCGCCCTGCCTTGAGGAGATGACCGTACAAAAAGTGAGTGGTCCTGCGAGCTCTCAATGTAGCCGATCTCGGTGACGGCTCGTCGGAAGCACTCAAACCAAGCTCGAGAGGCTTGCTTGAACCCATAGATAGCGCGACGGAGGCGACAGACATGCTGGGGAAGAGTATGCAAACCAGGGGGTGGCTGCATGTAGACGACCTCTGAAAGATCACCATGGAGAAAGGCATTCTTCACATCCATCTGGAGAAGAGGCCATCGACGGACTGCTGCAACTGCCAGAAGTGCACAAACGGAGGTCATCTGAGCTACAGGTGCGAAAGTCTCCTCGTAGTATATGCCGTAAGCCTGAGTGAAGCCACGAGCCACCAACCGAGCCTTGTGCCGCTCGATGGAACCATCAGGCCGCCACTTGACCTTGTAGACCCACCAGCAACTGACAGGCTCAATACCAACATGAAGGGGAACGATATCCCAAGTCTGAGTCTGTTGAAATGCCTGAAATTCCTCGCTCATAGCCTGTCGCCACTGAGGGGACTGGACGGCCTCCCGGTACGACCGAGGCTCCTGGTCTGTGTGAAGGGCTGCAAGAAAGGCTGTAAACTAAGGCGAGTAGGAGGTGACCGTGGCAAAGCCAAAACGGTCAGGTGGGCCAGAGCTAAAGCTGAAGCGGTCAGGTGGGTGGTGCTCGCGCTGAGGGTAGCGGGGCGGCGGGTGAGGATCCACGACCGGCGGCGACGGACTGGACGTAGCAGGCAGAGGACCAGAGGCATCGGGAGTATGAGGAAGATCTACGGAAGCAACCGGTGACGGAGGAGAGGAGGGGACAGAGGAAGACTCCGTGGAAGAATCACTAGAAACAGGGGGAGAAGTAGAGCTGGGTGAGAGGGGTGATAGAAGAGGCTCGAGAGTCGGAGACAGAGTGGGAGGAGTCTCCAAGAAGGTGAGGTCCTGAGCTGCAGAGGAGTAATAAGGGGCATCCTCGACGAAGGAGACGTGTCTAGAGATGCGAAGACGACGAGTCAAGGGGTCATAGCAACGATAACCCTTGTGCTCGGCGCTGATTCCTAGGAGGATGCATTTAACTGCACGTTCGGACAACTTCGTGCGCTCATGGGGCGGAAGAAGAACGAAACAGGTGCATCCGAAGGTACGAAGCAAACTATAGTCGGGAGGGGAAGAGAAAAGATGCTCGTGGGGAGAGGCACTACCCGGGAGAACAGACGAAGGGGTGATGTTGATGAGGTTGATGGAGGTCAAGACAGCCTCAGCCCAGAAAGTGCGTGGAACGGAAGTAGAGAGAAGAAGAGCACGCGTCGTCTCAAGGATATGACGGTGCTTCCGCTCGGCTACTCCGTTTTGCTCGTGTGTGTGAGTACAGGAGTGCTGGAATAAGGTCTCATGGGACTGAAGAAGTGTCCGCATAGCAGTAGAGAGATACTCGAGGGCGCAATCAGACCGAAAAGTCTTAATGCGACAACCAAACTATGTGTGAACCATCGAGGTGAAAATCTGGTAGACCTGAGGAACCTCAGAGCGGTGCTGAAGAAGGTAGACCCAAGTGTATCGGCTGAAGTCATCGATGAAAGAGATATAGTAGCGATAGCCACACATCGAAGGAAGAGGTGCAGGGCCCCAAATATCAGAGTGTACTAAGTCAAAGGGAGCAGAACTCTGAGAGATACTAGAAGGAAAAGGTAAGGATGTAGCTTTGGCAAGCTTACAACCGGTACATGTAGATAAAGAAGAAGAGGAGCAACGACCTAGAGCTCCAGTCTGGAGTAAGCTCTTAAGGCGAGACTCAAAAATGTGGCCTAGTCTTCGGTGCCACAGGTCGGCATCGGAAGAAACTAAACTACAGACGCCAGAAGGTGGAATGAGGGGAAGGTGGAGATGCTCGAGATGGTACAGCCCGCCTGACCTACGACCAGTGCCAATCACCCGTCCGGTACGTGGATCCTGCACAACACAAGAAGAAGGGGAGAAGGTCACAACATAGCCAGAGTCACAAAGACTGCTAATGGAGATGAGCTGCATGCGAAGCTGAGGTACATGCAACACATTGGGTAAAGAGAGACGACCGCTCGGTTCTGTAGCGGTGGTAATCGATCCACACTGTGAGATGGCTAAAGAAGAGCCATCTGCAGTGTGTATCGATGGGATGTGCGATGATGGTCGGCAGTCGGTAAGCAAGGAAGCATTAGAAGTCATGTGATGGGAGGCCCCAGAGTCCAGAATCCAAGTGTCGAAGGTACCGGGAGTGGCTAAGTGAGCAGAGGAACTGAAGGCACTAGAAGCCTCGGCGGAACTGAAGCTGTGCAAGCTGCTGCTGAAGGAGCTGAGTAGCGTCAGGTGATGATGGAACCGTGCGAGGAGAAAACGGAGTAGTAGCAGTAGCAGCAGTAGAGCCATCGGGTCGACCACGTCTTCGGGGTCTCTGCCTCTTCTCGGGATGCAGCTTCCAATATGTGGCGACAACGTGACCTGGTTTGTGGCAGTGGGTGCACACAAACCGATCACGACCAGAAGCAGAGGTAGCCGGGACTGCAGTGGGAACGCCAGTGTGGCTGGAGGAGTCGGCCATGGCTGCTCACTCGGTGCCGGAGTGGGTTAATGCAAACAGAGAGGAATCCGGCGAGGTCGGAGTCGATCCGGGTCCGATGAGGTGTTGCGAGTCAGATCTAATCGGAGATCATCGGAGGTCCACGACTGAGGTCCAGATCCGGTGAGCTCTTGGCTCGGCAGCGGCGCCAAAGGAGGAGGCAGATCTGGCGTGGATGTTGAAATCAAACGATCGTATCTCGGAGATAAAGATCCCGGATCTACTCCGGTCGGGTCAGTTCGTCGTCGGATCTGGACGGAGGAGCCGGACCTCAAAGCGGTCGGACAGATCTCTTCAGATCTTCCGAGTCAACCCGCTCTCATGAGATCTCACGGAGAGGACAGATCTCTACAGATCCCGATCGTAGAACTGATCGTAGATGGAGACTTCGGAAAGAGAACTCAGAGGAGGTGAGCTCGTCGGCATGCAGATCTGGTCACAGATCTGACGACTGTGAGGCGGGAGAGAGGTCCGCAGGTGCTCGTCGGCGAGGCTGTCTGGTCGAAGGAACCAGATCTGGTCGCCAGCGAAGGAGGAGCTCGCGCTCAGTTCCGGTAGAGAGAATCTCAAATCTAAGGGATGAGATCTGAGGGGTAAGAGGAGCTCGGGGAAGAGGATCTCAGATCTGAGGCTCGAGCAGGTCGTCGCGCGGATCTGAGGCAGTCCGACGAGGGAGAGCTGGAGACGGATCCGTGCCGACGACCAGATCTGCGCCGGATCTGGGGCAGACCAGATCTGTGTACGGTAGGAGTCGCCGGGAGAGGAGCCGCCGGAGTGTGAAGGGCTGCGTTGCGTCGGCCTCGTGCGAGGGAGACTGGATCTGGGCCGGAGATCGAAGCGTCCGCCGGAGCAGATTTGGGAGGTGTGGGGGGAAATTTCCGAGCCGCCTTGATCGGGAACCCCGCCCCACAGCCTTGATTGAATTTGATGGTTTGTAGAGTTAGAGAGATGGGAGAGTAGATAAAGAGAGTAAAGAGTGATGACATGAGGATTGATGACGGAGTTCAGTTTTGACCGATCGGTCAGTTTTGACCGATCGGTCAATTTTAACCGGTCAAGGAATGGGTGATCGGTCAAAAAACACGGTTTTTTGCCAGAACCAGTAGAAAATCGACCGATCGGTTGATTTTGACCGATCGGTCAATTTTGACCGATCGGTAAAAATCAGCCGGTCAAGGATTGGGTGATCGGCAAAAACCCTTGGTTTTTTGCCAGAACCAGTAGAAAATCGACCGATCGGTTGATTTTGACCGATCGGTCAATTTTGACCGATCGGTTAAAATCAGCCGGTCAAAGATTGGGTGATCGGCAAAAACCCTTGATTTTTTGCCAGAACCAGTAGAAAATCGATCGATCGGTTGATTTTGACCGATCGGTCAATTTTGACCGATCGGTTAAAATCAGCCGGTCAAATATTAGGTGATCGGCAAAAACCCTTGGTTATTTGCCAGAACCAGTAGAAAATCGACCGATCGGTTGATTTTGACCGATCGGTCAATTTTGACCGATCGGTAAAAATCAGCCGGTCAAGGATTGGGTGATCGGCAAAAACCCTTGGTTTTTTGCCAGAACCAGTAGAAAATCGACCGATCGGTTGATTTTGACCGATCGGTCAATTTTGACCGATCGGTTAAAATCAGCCGGTCAAAGATTGGGTGATCGGCAAAAACCCTTGGTTTTTTGCCAGAACCAGTAGAAAATCGACCGATCGGTTGATTTTGACCGATCGGTCAATTTTGACCGATCGGTAAAAATCAGCCGGTCAAGGATTGGGTGATCGGCAAAAACCCTTGGTTTTTTGCCAGAACCAGTAGAAAATCGATCGATCGATTGATTTTGACCGATCGGTCAATTTTGACCGATCGGTAAAAATCAGCCGGTCAAGGATTGAATGATCGACAAAAACCCTTGGTTTTTTGCCAGAACCAGTAGAAAATCGACCGATTGGTTGATTTTGACCGATCGGTCAATTTTGACCGATCGGTCAATTTTGACCGATCGGTCAATTTTGACCGATCGGTAAAAATCAGCCGGTCAAGGATTGAGTCTTGAACCTGTACTTTTAAGGAAGCGGTATAACTTGTACTTCTCCTTTGATCCTTGGCAGTCTTGAATATCGATGGAGTTTGATTTTTTCTGTTTTGAATCTTCAGTTTGCCTGAATGTGGCTTTGAACCGGCGGTCCGGTCCACTCAGACCGGTGGTTCGCTTGGACTGTTGGTTTACGTGGACCGGTTGGTCTGACGCTTCGTCTTGTCCGACGGTTCGCCTGGTTTTGCGCTTGCTACGGATGAATGCCACGTGTACCTACAAAAACACGCGATTTGATATGGAGAAGACACGTGTCTTTTCGATTTGCGTACCTCTTTTACCCTGGGTATAAAAGTTTTACTGGCTGTCATTTTTTGTCTCACGCTTTCAAAAATTTTCGAAGTCCAGACTCTTTGCTTCCCATCTCTTGTTCATTTCCTTTAGATCGGTCAAATGGCATCTTCGGGCAGTTCGAAGAAGAGTGTTGTTCCTTCCAAGAGGAAGGGCAAGGAAGTAGTTGAAGTCTCTTCTGCTCCGAAGGGCCGAGGCAAGGGCAGGGCCGAATTGATCGAGCTTGGTCAATTGGGCAAGAGGCACCAAGGAGTCGGATTCGCTACTGCACCGTCAAGGCCAGAGCAGATCCCCAAGGCCAAATTTGTTCTCTGCCCGCAGATACCTTTGGAGGCGGAGCCTGAGTTTGGGTACAACATCGGCAGTAAGCTCACAGAGGCAAAGAGGGAGAAGCTGCACGAGTTGCTATCATTCTTCACAGAGGGGAAGGCTCGGCCAGCACTTCCGGGAGTTCTCTTTGCTTTCGGCGTTGACAGACGGACAGTCTTTGTCTCGTGGGCGAGCAAGGAGCAAGTGATGGGAACTATCGTCACGATCGGCCAGCTCAACTGTGGACTGCGCCTTCCACTGCCTCCTTTCGCTGCGAGGCTGCTGAACGTCTCCGGTCTCTGTCCCGGGCAAGTAACTGGGAATTCCTGGAGGATCATCTACGCTTTCTGCCGCGTAGAGTCGGACTTCCAGAAGGAGCTGAGGGAATGCTACTCCAGTCTCCCTGAAGGTGAAGAAGCCCGAATCGAACTGGGGTATTTCTTCTACCACTACCGATGGGCTTGGAGGAAGGACAGCCCGTTCTACTACTTGACAGGTGTCAGTGCCCTCCGCCCGATTTTCGACACCATCGGCTCCGATAAGCTCTATACTGACTGGCCGTTGTCGATATCTGGTGCCTGGACTCCAATGTCTGTTCCGGAGGTTCCTCGATACAAAGTGCATCAAGAGACTGACATGTACTGCACAGGAGGAGCTCTCTCTTGGGCTCCAGAACGAGTAGGGGCCCTCGACAATCTCTTTTTGGAGTTAACGTGTGGGACCCGATCTTGGAGGCAATTCTCGAATTGCCCAGTCCGACACGGCAAGGCCAACCTCCTCCATCGATCGAAGCTTCGATATGAAGACAATGAGGTAATCTACTCTGATTACGAGGAGGACCCTCAGTCTGGAAAAATTGTTAGAAAGCTTCGATTCGAAAAGAAGGCTTATGCAGCCAGGCGCGCGCTTCCCTCAAAGGAGAGATTGGTGATTCCAAAGGGCCCGGCGAAGAAGAAAAGAAAATTCCTCATCAGACAGGAGGATGAGGAGAAAAAGAAGGATGAAGATGAAGAAGAGGAGGTAGAGAGGGAGGAGGGCGAAGATGAGGAGGATGAAGGCACAGGCAGCGATGGAGAAGATGGAGAGGAAGATGATGATGATGATGATGATGGGGGTGGTGAGGAAGAGATTCCTCCCACCCCCACTGATGGTGGTCATGGACATGGGGGTGGTGAGGAAGAAATTCCTCCCACCCCCACTGATGGTGGTCATGGACATGGGGGTGGTGAGGAAGAAATTCCTCCCACCCCCACTGGTGGTGCTGATGAGGAATCGCAGCCTATCCTCATAGACGAGGGTAAGGCTCGAAGGATGGAGGGAGTTATGGACGCCACGGGAGATGGCTCCAGGGTGATTCCCACTTATGACTTCGGGGAATTAAAGAAGAACCCCCTGCGCTTCAAGATCAGGATATCGGGGAGTGGTGGGGTTGGAAGCAACCCCACGCCCCTCGATCAGATACCTCCAGAGATTCCCCGCCTGGAAGGGGCAACTACAAGTGGGGGTGTGGAGGTTGAACAACCCCCACCCCCCTCACAGTCTCTGGCTGAAGAGGTAGCTGCCATGGTGGCAGGGCTCGACCATTCGAGCGGGCATGAGGACGAAGGGGGAGCTTCACCTCCTCGAGACGTTCCCTCTCCTGCTCACTTGGAGAGAGGAAGTCGGGTTGGTGAAGCTACTCCTCAACCCTTGCCAGAGCCAACTCCTACCAAGGAGAAATCGACTCCCAAGGGTAAGAGCTCCGACCGTGGAAAGGGAAAAGCTCTTCAGATCGAGGCTTCAGGTATTTGTACTAACTTCACTTGATTGCCTTGCCGTTGGAACTCGAAAATATTCTAACACTTTGAATTTCTGTCGATTGTAGGTACGCCTGCTGGCTCGACTCCGAAGATGAAGAGTTTGGGTGAGGTGGATATCAATCACCCTACTAGCGTGATTCGGAAGCTCTGCAATCTTCCGGACGCTACTTTTGAAGAAGCCTTTGATCGGCTAGATATAGTGGTATGTGCATATGCTCGATCAACTATTCGAGTTGTCTTTGAGATAATTCTAACTCTTTGTTCATCTGCAGACTGGAGCCTGTTTGAGAATTGCAAGCAAGCTTTCCAGGAAGGCAGGAGAACGAGAGGCCGCCTCTGAGGTGTCTCGTTTGACAGCTGAACTGGAGGCTGTGAGCACGGAGAGAGATGAGCTGAGAGAGCTCCTGACTTCGAAGAAAGCCTCTCTTAAAGCCAAGATTGAGGATCTTTGCAAGGGGAAGCTGGAGATCAAGGGGCTACAGGATCGTTGTGAGGCACAGAGTCACGAGCTCGAATCCTTGAGGAATCGACTCTCCAAGGTTGAGGAGGTGTCCTGTGGTCGCACCAACGAGATCCAAGAACTGAAGGGACAACTTGCTACTCAGCACGCTGTCTTCACTGCCAGAGAGGAGACTTCCAAGAAGGCACTGGAGCATGCGCTGTCTGAATGCAAGGTTTACAAGGAAACAGCAGAGAAGGCGGCAGAGGCACTCAAGGTACATGTCAGCAGTGTCCGATCTTCGAAAGCTTCGGTTGCGAGTAAGCCTCATGGCGAATCTGAAGGAGAGAAGTCGCGAGCTCAAAGCGTAGCAAAGCCCTGATGTACTTCTACCTTTTCTTTGTTGTTTCACTTGTAAACTTTTGACATGTGGCAGCTCATCCCTGTATTTGGCAAATTTTTGATAATAGAAATCTTTTTGGTGTTGAAGATGTCTCTTGAGTTGAATGCCTTTGACTATCATGCTCTGAATAGTATTAGAATAGATACAATCTTTGAAATGTAAGGGGTCGAGTCGTAACTCGATTACCCAAACTTATATTAATCTTGAAAATTGGACTTGAATTCGTATAACATTTGAATGTGAGGGGTTGAGTCGCAACTCAAGCACCCAAACCTGTTAAACGATGTCGAAATTGATTGAAATTGAATATTGAAATTTGAAGGTCAGTTTAACATTTGCCAGTAAGGGGTTGAGTCGCAACTCTAACACCCAAACTTGTTAAAAGACTGGGTAACTTGAATATGGTCAGTTTTTAACATTTGCTAGTAAGGGGTTGAGTCGCAACTCTAACACCCAAACTTGTTAAAAGACCTGGAAATTTGAATTTGGATAACTTGAAAATTGTTTCAGAACTTAAATTGTAAAGCTGAACACTGGCACATTTGAATACTTGAAAGAGAACTTTATTCATCACATAATTTACATCATGGATAGAACAACTTGAGGTGTCGAGAATTCCAAGCTCGAGGCAATCTATCTCCTTCTGGTGAAATCAGTCTGTAAGAACCTTTGCCGCCTACTGATTCAACGATATATGGACCTTCCCAGTTGGGAGCAAGCTTCCCACTGCTGTGTTCTTTGGTGTTGTAGAAGACTGCTCTGAGAACTAGACTGCCCACTGAGAACTGTCTTTTATAGACTTTCTCATCGTAGGCTCTTTTGATCTTCTACTGGTACTTGGCCACACGAAGGGAGGCTTGATCTCGTAGTTCTTCTGAAAAGTCTAGATCATTGATTCGTAGTTCTTCGTTGATTCCTTCTTCAACTGCTTTGGTCTTCAAAGTACTTGATATATTTTTTGTTGGGAGTACTGCTTCCGATCCATATGTTAGACGAAAAGGTGAGAACCCTGTTGATCTTCTCGGAGTTGTGCGGTACCCCCAAAGAACTTCAGGTAGGACCTGTTCCTACAATCCTTTCTTGTCGTTGAGTTTCTTCTTGAGTATACCAAGAATAGCTCTATTTGAGGCTTCAGCTTGACCATTGCATTGGGGATATCTTGGAGTTGAATAGAATAGCTTGATACCGTTGTTCAGACAGAACTCTCGGAATTTGTCAGAGTCAAATTGAGCTCCGTTGTCAGCAACAAGAACTTGAGATGTACCAAATCTTGAAAAGATATTGTGCCGAATGAATTTGATCACTTCGTCGTCAGTCTCTCGGAAGAGGGGCACAGCTTCAACCCATTTGGTAAAGTAATCAGTGGCCAGCAGTAGATACTTCTTCTTGCTCGGAGTTGGAGGGAAAGGACCCAAGAAATCTAACCCCCATTGATGGAAAGGCCAGGGACTTGATAATTGATGAAGCTCATCTGTAGGGAGATGGATAGCTCGAGCGTGCCGTTGGCATGGTTCACATCTTTGAACAACTTGTCGAGCATCTTTTGCCATTGTAGGCCAGTAATAACCTTGTAGCTTTGCCTTAGCTTCAAGAGATCTTCCTCCTGAATGATTCCCACAAGCTCCAGAGTGGATATCAATCAAGATTGCCTGCGCTTGCTCGGGACCAAGGCACTTGAGCAACATCCCGTTGTGAGATTTGAAATATAAATCTTCACCTTGTAAAATGTAGCATGGGAGTTTCCTTTGAAGTCTTCGGGCTTGATTTGGATCTTCTGGCATTTTGCCATGTTTGAAGAAGTCGAAAATTGATCGTCTCCAGTCTTCAAGCTCACTTGTAGTAGTGAGGTTCGATGTCAGTTGATCTCCACCCCCAGACCCTTTCGCAGTAGTAAGGATCTGTTGATTGGGGATGGTCTTGGGCACTTCTTGATAATCAATCTGTATTTGCCTGCCTCCAAGTGAGTCTCCCAGAACTGAGGCAGCATTGGCTAAGGCATCTGCTTCTCGGTTTTCTGCTCTTGGAATTTGAACGAACTCAGTTGTAGTAAAACGTTGTTGAAGACGTCGTACTAAGGCCAAGTAGAGTTGCATTCTTTCTTCACGAGCTGTGTACTCTCCATTGATTTGCCTTATGATCAACTGGGAGTCGCTGTAGATGATGATTCGATCTACCCCCAGGGATTCCGCCATTTCGAGTCCAGAAATGAGTGCTTCGTATTCGGCTTCGTTGTTGGTGGCATTGAACCCTAGGAGAGTGGCTTTCTGTAGATGATCAAGTTCGGGGGATACTAAGACTATCCCAGTTCCCGAACCGATCGAACTTGAAGCTCCATCAGTATAAAGCTTCCATGGAGGAGTTGCAACAGTAGCTTCGAGATTTGGATCAATTCTTGTTGCAAGGTTGATCGGAGTGTTATCCTCATCTTCTAAGCGCATGTCGACATCTTCTTCCCAAGTGATGGGGTCTTCAACAGGAAAATCAGCTAGAAAATCAGCAATAGCTTGACCTTTGATTGAAGTGCGAGATTCGAACTGAATCCCCAGAGCACTCATTTCGATCACCCATTTGGTCATTCGACCCGCCCTACCAGCTTTGTCGACGATATCTTTGAGTGGATGCTCTGAAATGACAGTGATCTGGTGGGAGACGAAGTAAGGTTGAAGGCGTCGCGATGCAGTGAGCAAGGCCAGGATGACCTTCTCAGTTTTTGAATAGCGAGTCTCAGCTGGAAGAAGAGTGTGGCTAATGTAATAGACTGGATGTTCAATGCCACCTCTTCTGCTAACTAGGACTGCACTGATTGCTTGATCGGTCACGGCGAGGTAGAGCCACAAGTCTTCTTTTGGAAGTGGAGCCATCAAAATAGGAGCTTGCACCAGATATTTCTTGATGCTTTGAAATGCTTCTTCACAGATTGGACTCCATCCGGAGGTGTCTGCCTTCCGTAGTTTATCGAAGAGAGGCTTACACTTGTCGGAAGACTTTGAGATGAATCGATTGAGTGCTGCTAGCCTTCCAGTGAGACGTTGAACTTCTTTTCGATTAGTAGGTGATGGCATGTCGAGGATGGCTCGAATTTGATCAGGATTGGCTTCAATACCTCTCCTGGTCACAAGATGACCCAGGAATTTGCCAGATTGAACTCCGAAGGCGCACTTGGCAGGATTGAGTTTCATTCGATACTTTCGAAGGACTTGGAAGGTTTCTGCCAGATCAGACAAATGACCCCCTCGACTGGAGCTTTTAGTAAGCAGATCGTCTACATAGACCTCGACATTGCGGTCGATCTGGTCTTCAAACATCTTGGTGACTAACCTTTGATAGGTAGATCCAGCATTCTTGAGGCCAAATGGCATTACATTGTAGCAGTAGAGACCTCGGCTAGTCACGAAGCAAGTCTTCTCTTGATCGTCGGGATGAAGTGGAATTTGATTGTACCCAGAGTATCCATCCATGAAAGATAATAGCTCGTGTCCAGCAGTGGCATCGACGAGTCTATCAATCCTTGGCATGGGGAATGGATCTTTGGGACAAGCTTTGTTGAGATTGGTGAAGTCGATGCAGACTCTGACTTTCCCGTTCTTCTTTGGAACAGCAACTATGTTAGAGATCCAGGTAGGATACTCTACTTCACGGATGAAGCCTGCTGCGAGTAGCTTGATGATTTCTTCTTGAACAGCAACTTGCAGCTCTGGTCGAATGGTGCGTGGCTTTTGCTTGACGGGCTTCATTTCTTCTTTGATCGCAAGTCGATGACAAGCGTCTTCTGGGTTGATCCCAGGCATGTCTTCGAAGCACCAAGCGAAGACGTCGATATTGGACTTGAGAAAGGATACAATGTCTTGCGCTTCTGCGTCGCTAAGACCGGTACCAATGAAAGTCTGTTGAGGGAGATCTCCACTGCCGATGTTGATTGAGATGATTTTCTCAATTGAAGGTGATGCTTCCCATTCGATTGGTGGAGGTTCGGTCAGCGGAACCTCCTTTGATTGCTATTTGGAAGAGGGACCAGCTTCTTCTAGTGGCCGCTTTGGAGGGGCGATGTTGATTTTGCGATCTGTCTTGGCAGCAGCAGCTTCACAAGATCTTCCAGCTTGTTGATCGCCTCGAATGCAGACGATGCCTTATCCCGTTGCAAACTTGAGTAGTTGGTGGTAGGAGGAGGAGATGGCATTGATCTGGTGGAGGAAGGGTCGCCCGAGGATGGCGTTGTAGCTAGAGACCCCTTCGACAATGGCAAACCTCACCGAGACTCGAGTCTCTCGGCTGAGGTCCAGAGTGAATCTCGACTCGCCCACCGTGATGCTTTGTTCGCCGTTGAAGCCAGTGATCACGGTCGGGACAACGTCAAGGCTTTGATACTTATGCCCCAGACGTTTGAAACAATCTGAGAACATAATATCGATGGAGCTCCCTGTGTCGATGAGGATTCGATTGACGGTGCTTCCGTCGATGATGAGCTTCAACACCAGGGGGTCTCGATGTGGAGTATGAACTCCTTGAAGATCGGTGTCGTTGAAGACGATGGATGGCCAAACAAGACCTTCGATGGGCTTCTCGATCCATGTATCTTCCTTGTTCGCAGTAGAACGAACGTGGAAGATGCGTCGAACCTGTCGATCCACCTCCTTCCCGGTCAGGCTTTGATTATGCAATGTTCCATGAATGCCAAAGACATTAGCATTCACAGAGATAGGTTGCCGGTCAGAGGAGATTTGATATATCCAACAGACTTCTTTCCCCTTTGTAGAGGTTCGACGTTGATCGTGCCCGTTGTTGACGAATTCTTGAAGATGGCCCTCTCGCAGTAAGTCTTCAAGATGGAATTTCAACCGGTAGCATCGGTCGGTGGAGTGGCCGTGACTTCGATGGAATTCACAGTAGACTGTTTTGTCTGCTGTGAATTTGGAGTTTGGCTGAAGAGGATTGGGCCTCCGAAGATACTCGTCGTGTTGAATGCGGTCGAGTATTTGTTCGACTGGTAAATTCCACTCAGTGAAAGTGGTCTTCGTCGGAGATCGACGCCCATCATTCTTTGATCGCTTGTTGGCTGGAGGGGCTGTTGCCTCAGCGTTGTGAGCCTTGGCAGCATACTTGGGAGCTTCTCTCTCCGCAGGCCTTCGTTTTGTTTCTCGCCCTTTCCGAGCGACTTGATCGTCTTCAACCTCGATCTCTCTCTGGATTCGATCAAACATAGCCCCCAGAGAAGGAGGGGGATTGCGGATGAAGTCGTTGTAGATGTGTAGATCGAAGCGGAGAGCGTTCTGGAAAGCCAACATGATGGCTTCATCATCCAGATGTCTTCCAGAGAGGGCAGCATGCTCGTTGCGAAACCTCCTTGTGAAACTTCGGAGAGTCTCATCAGCACCCATCCTTAGCCGATAGAGAGAGTCGAGCTTCTTCTCGGGCTTCAGATTGAGCTGATAATGCTGCACAAAGAGTTTAGCCAAAATATCGAACTGGGTGATGGACCCAGCTCGGAGATTGTGATACCAGTCGAGCGACGGCTCATCGAGACTTCCTGCGAAGGTGCGGCAGAGCACGTTGTTTTCTTCTTCGTGAGGCGTAAGAGCTTGTTTGAATGCGAGGATGTGGAGAGTAGGATCTCCTCGGATGCAGTTGAATTTGGGGAGAATAGGGGTTCTCCATCCCCTTGGAAATGCTGTTTCGAAGAGACTTCGATGGAGAGGTCCGGCGGAGGAATACCCATCCCTACGACCATGCCCTCGACCTAGGAGTTGGTCAAGAGGCAAGATCGCAAGGTCTTGCTCTGGCATCGAAGTGTTTGCCGGTTGGAGTCGATGTCGAAGGTCCGACCCAAGTCCACATTGAAGTGGAATGGAAGGAGAGACTCTACTCTTCGAAGGAGCGCCTTTCATTTGGTGCTTCCTTGGCATGTTGATCTTTGAAGGTGCCCTCTTGTCGCAGTTGCGACCAGAAGAGGATTGGGAGGACTCATCGTCAAGACGATCCCAGACACTCTGCTTCCAAGGAGCAGCAGAGGGAGTAGGGTCGCGACGAATCCTTTCGAGGGCAGCAGTGCCCATCGACCTCCGTTGTTCAGAGTGAATTGAATATCGAGGAAGGTCGACCCTCTCACTTGTGGAGGGAATTGGGAGAGCGATTCCAGCCTCGAAGGCTGCCTTCTTCAGAGCATCCCTCTCAGCGGTGAGTGTGGCGTTTTGCTTCGCCAATTGGAGCAGTTGGAAGTCGATTGCAGAGATTTGGTAAGTCGATGGAGGGTCTTCAGCAGGAGTGGGGGCTGTTTGCCCAATTGACTGTCGTGTGGGGTTGATGATCGGTCGATCGACGGATCTTCCACTCCCTGAACGAACCCCCATCTCGGGGACAGCAAGGGGCTGTCCGAAGTTGAGCCTTTGACTCATTGATCGAGTCTCAGGACGAGCTGGTTGCTGAGTGTTACTTCCTTCTGGTTGACCCTGGTGTTTCGTCCTCGCCATTCAGAGAGCGAAAGGTGCAACGAGATTGCCGACGTCCGATCAGTCGTCTGATCAACTGAGGGGGCGAGGAAGTTTGACTCTCAAGATCAGTTGTAGGCTCAACTGATCAAGTAGTAGCGGAGAGCCAGACTTTTTGATCGGATCCCACAGACGGCGCCAAACTGTGGGGGAAAATCTTCGTGCCGACCCGAAGACCTCGCCTCACCAGTCAATTGGAGTTGGAGTTGACGTCGAAGATCGTTGGTCGATCTATTGATTGGAGTTGGAGTTACCTCTTTCGATATGTAAACAGAGAGACAATCAGAGAGTTTGACACAAGAGATGTGATCTCGGAGTTCAGCCGAAGCCTACGTCTCCGTGCTATAGGGAGCAACCCGAATTTACTAACACTTCACTTGAAGTGACCTCGACAGGCCGAGTGTCACTGAAATCTCTTTGACCTCTTCAAGGACAAGAAGAAGAAGATCAAAGAGTTAGAAATTTCTGGGTTCTGGATTCTGAAAATAGAAATCAACTGATGGTACTGATCTATTATCAGAGCTCTGGTAGGTTCTGGAATTTCGGATTTCGAATCTTAGTTTCGATCCTTTTACATTCGAAGGCTCTGCTATTTATAGGCTTTTCTGGTGGTAAACGGCGGTTTCTGCTGCAGCATCTGGGGATCCTTCAGGTAAAGCTGGCGGGCCCCGCTACCATCTTCTGGGGGATTCCGCAGGCTCTTGGTCCCACCAGGCAGGGCCGGTGGGTCCTGTGGTAGTCCTCGTGGGTCCACCAGGCAGGGCCGGTGGGTCCCGTGGTAGTCCTCGTGGGCCCACCAGGCAGGGCCGGTGGGTCCTGTGGTAGTCCTCGTGGGCCCCACCAGGCAGGGCCGGTGGGTCCGTAGTTAGTTGGTAAACTTCTGCCAAAATTTGCACCCACAATCTCGAAGCCATCAATAGACCTATGTTCTACCAATGCCGCCCTCGTACGTGAAATCGCATGCCCTTTCATGTATAACTTCATCATCCTCTGACCCGACTCCTGCTGGCGAGGACTAATCCAACGTAAAACCTGGAGGTTCTGCTGGTGAAGCAGGACCCTAGCCTCCAAAGTAGTTTCCCCAAACCAACACACTGGCGTACCTGGCTGGCTGCAATTCCTGTCCTGGATCCCGATCCGGCAGTTGAGAGTCTCCCCCCGGGCTTCCCGGTATAGACCTCGTCCCACCCAATCCAATCTCGATCCCTCTGACTTTGCTCTGTCGCACTCGGGTTCGATCTGACACTAGCTAGGTGCCACATGGTCACATTAAGGTAACCATAACCCCCTTCTCACCAGAACCCTCAGACACCAAAGACACCTCCGCACATGACTCCACTTGCATGGAATCCGGCGGCAACCGATCCACTTGCATGGATTCTAGCACCCTCCTGATTCTTGAGCCTGATTAATTAGTTCGTCCTCTCGTATCTTCCACCCACTTAACTCCTCCTCCTCCTCCTCGAGCTCGAGGGAAGGAAACACCTCGCGGACTCCGCTCACCAGTCCTGCCATCCCCACGCGGCAACCAACGCCCCTCGGGATCTTCAGACGAAACCGAGGGGTGTGCTGATGGTATGCCATCACCCCCTCCCCATTCGGTTTTTGTGCGAAACCGAGGGGGGGTTGCTTGTTGATGCCGACACACACCCCCTCTCGGTTTTTGACGAAACCAAGGGGTGTGCTGATGGTGTGCCGTTACCCCCTCCCCACTCGGTTTTTGTGCGAACCGAGGGGGGGTTGCTTGTTGGTGCCGACACACACCCCCTCTCGGTTTTCTGACGAAACCGAGGGGTGTGCTGATGGTGTGTCGTCACCCCCTCCTTCTCGGTTTTCTGACAAAACCGAGGGGTGTGCTGCTTGTTGATGCCGACACACACCCCCTCTCGGTTTTCTAACGAAACCGAGGGGTGGGCTACTTGTTGATGCCGACACACCCCCCCTCTCGGTTTTCTGACGAAACCGAGGGGTGGGCTGCTTGTTGATGCCGACACACACCCCCTCTCGGTTTTCTGACGAAACCGAGGGGTGGGCTGCTTGTTGATGCCGACACACCCCCCCTCTCGGTTTTCTAACGAAACCGAGGGGTAGGCTGCTTGTTGTTGCCGACACACACCCCCTCTCGGTTTTCTAACGAAACCGAGGGGTGGGCTGCTTGTTGATGCCGACACACACCCCCTCTCGGTTTTCTAACGAAACCGAGGGGTGCGCTGCTTGTTGGTGCCGACACACCCCCCCTCTCGGTTTTCTGACGAAACCGAGGGGTGGGCTGCTTGTTGATGCCGACACACACCCCCTCTCGGTTTTCTGACGAAACCGAGGGGTGGGCTGCTTGTTGATGCCGACACACCCCCCCTCTCGATTTTCTGACGAAACCGAGGGGTAGGCTGCTTGTTGATGCCGACACACACCCCCTCTCGGTTTTCTAACGAAACCGAGGGGTGGGATGCTTGTTGATGCCGACACACCCCCCCTCTCGGTTTTCTGACGAAACCGAGGGGTGGGCTGCTTGTTGATGCCGACACACACCCCCTCTCGGTTTTCTGACGAAACCGAGGGGTGGGCTGCTTGTTGATGCCGACACACCCCCCCTCTCGGTTTTCTGACGAAACCAAAGGGGTGGGCTGCTTGTTGATGCCGACACACCCCCCCCCTCTCGGTTTTCTGACGAGACCGAGGGGTGGGCTGCTGATGGTGTGCCGTCACCCCTTCCCCACTCGGTTTTTGTGCGAAACCGAGGGAGGGCTGCTTGTTGATGCCGACACCCCATTATTGGGGCTGCTAGAAGAGGCCAAAAAGTGTCGGTATTGAAAATAGTGTGTTTTTCGAATTTCAGCCCCATTCGAAACCGACACTTTTTCGGTAAAACGCTGGTGCGCGGGGATGTCGGCGAGGGACAATGCTATATTCGAGGGGGTATCTTAGAGATAATCTAGGATGACATCGCATGATGGCCAGCCGGTCTTCACCCAATGTATTACCGCACCTGGTTACTGTATTCACCAGGTACTACGGTCACGTGAGGGTGTTGACTTGGCCAGGATCAAGGAAGCACCATTTTATCCCGTGTTACCCACCGTCGACTGCACCAGTATGGAGACACACACTGACAGAGTCAGACCAACCACCTTGACCGATTTGGAACCGTTAGTCATCGAAAAAAAGGTGATGGCCAGTGACAATCTGATGCTTGGACCTGAGTAACAAGACTAAGCCTGAACTTTTGATCGAATGCCAATATGTCGGCGACGACGTCTCGGACTTTATCTTTGTGCGTCAAGGGTAGGGCCTTGGGATTATAGAATGCCGAGGTGTTGGTCGCCTCGGACTTTGTCTTCAAGTGCCAAGGGCTGGGCCTTAGGCTTGTAGAGTGCCGATGCGTTGGTCGCCTCGGACTTTGTCTCCGAATGCCAAGGGATGAGCCTTGGGCTTGTAGAGTGCCAAGGCGTTGGTCACCTCGAACTTGGTGCATGTCAAAGCGGTGATGTCTGCCCTGGACTTATTCTCATCGCCTCGGATAAGTATAGTTGATAGTTTAGCTTGACCTGGATTGTCAGGAGCATTTTTATCTGACTTTCGCCTTGAAAGGGCGTAGCCGAATTGCCTTCGAGCTTCCGACTTGAATGGGCGGAATCGAAGGTCTTTGGTTGACCTGGGTTGCCAGGAGCCTTTTATCAGACTTTAGCCTCGAGAGGGCGTAGCCGGATTGCCTTCGAGCTTCCAACTTGAATGGGTGGAATTGAAGGTCTTTGGTTGACCTGGGTTGCCAGGAGCCTCTTTATCGGACTTTAGCCTTGAGAGGGCGTAGCCGAATTGCCTTCGAGCTTCCGACTTGAATGGGCGGAATCGAAGGTCTTTGGTTGACCTGGGTTGCCAGGAGCCTCGAGAGGGCGTAGCCGAATTGCCTTCGAGCTTCCGACTTGAATGGGCGGAATCGAAGGTCTTTGGTTGACCTGGGTTACCAAGAGCCTTTTTATCGGACTTTAGCCTCGAGAGGGCGTAGCCGAATTGCCTTCGAGCTTCCGACTTGAATGGGCAGAATCGAAGGTCTTTGATTGACCTGGGTTGCCAGGAGCCTTTTTATCGGACTTTAGCCTCGAGAGGGCGTAGCCGAATTGCCTTCGAGCTTCCGACTTGAATGGGCGGAATCGAAGGTCTTTGGTTGACCTGGGTTGCCAGGAGCCTTTTTATCGGGCTTTAGCCTCGAGAGGGCGTAGCCGAAGTGCCTTCGAGCTTCCGACTTGAATGGGCGGAATCGAAGGTCTTTGGTTGACCTGGGTTGCCAGGAGCCTTTTTATCGGACTTTAGCCTCGAGAGGGCGTAGCCGAATTGCCTTCGAGCTTCCGACTTGAATGGGCGGAATCGTAGGTCTTTGATTGACCTGGGTTGCCAGGAGCCTTTTTATCGGACTTTAGCCTCGAGAGGGCGTAGTCGAATTGCCTTCGAGCTTCCGACTTGAATGGGCGGAATCGAAGGTTTTTGGTTGGTCTTCATCAGCAGTTGGAGAGTTGTGGGCCACAACCCCCGCTCTTTCAGCTACCTTCTTTAGGGAATCCCTCTCTCGCTCGAGGGCTGCGTTCCTCTTGAGAAGGTTCAACAGCTGGAAATCAGCAGCCGAAATTTGGTATGTAGTTAGATCGTTGTCCCCTTGGGTGGCGTGCTCTTTGCCAGATTGTTGCCTCGGGAACGGTGGGTCCTGCCGATTGCTGTGGCTTCCCAAGTGACTTCCTTGTGGCCCCAGTCGCTTATAAACATTTCTTCGATTGGTTGCAACCGAGACTTCTTGTTCTTCTTCGATTAGCACGTCGATTGTCCGATCAGCACCCGCCTTTGGTGGGTTGGTGTTGGCCTTCACCATCGAGCGTGTTGATAGCGTTGATGTTGATTTGGATGAGGACTTGTGGCTCGTCACCGCAAGTTGAATAGGAGTCGGTAGAGGTGTGGGTAAGACCTCTAACGATATCCCACAGATGGCGCCAAAGATTGTGGGGGGAGCCGCCTTGATCGGGAACCCCGCCCCACAGCCTTGATTGAATTTGATGGTTTGTAGAGTTAGAGAGATGGGAGAGTAGATAGAGAGAGTAAAGAGTGATGACATGAGGATTGATGACGGAGTTCAGTCTTACGACCTACGTCTCCGGGCGAGAGGTGCCACCTGATCTTCACTATAATTTGAGCAAATAAGGGTTGAGCGTTCTCTCGACAGGCCGAGAGAAGCTTTTTACAGTGGGGGTTGCACGGAGCAACAAGAAAAGAAACTCGGAGGGGAGAAGTAAGCTCTAGCTCTGAATCTTCTCTTCCTCTGATTGAATGACCAACCCCTCTCCTGGATGCCTTGGGGGTCCTTTTATAGCGTAGGCACGTGCCCGATATGGCAGTGATGATGTGGCGTTGATGATGTGGCACTGGTTCTGGGCCTCCTTGCTGGGCCCTTATTGGGCCGTTGTTCGGGCCCAATAAGGGGGAGGGCTTGATCTTCGAGCCCCGTAGAGTGGGCCCATGTGAGCCCAGGCGGGCTTACCCACTTGGGCCGTTGCGCGGGCCCATGCTGCTCTGATCTGGTCCGGTACAATTTTTGCACCCACAGGAGGGACGAGGCAGTAGCTGTCCGGAGGTGCGCAGAGATCCCGTCGGAAAAGAGGGCCGCCGAGGATCTCGACGGCGTGCGGCGGAGATCTGATGCGCGAGGGCAAGAGAGGGCTTCGGATCTCAGAGATCGCCGGATCTGCTCGAAGAACGCCGGTCGGATCTGCTCGGAGATCGCCGGATCTGCTCAGAGGTCGCCGGATCTACTCGAAGCGGCTGGTCGGAGAGGATCGTCCGCTCTGATACCATGTGACAATCCCTAGCATGGAGAGGATGGAGAGGGAGTGAGAGAGAGAGAGAGGCTAGGGCTTTGGGAGAATGGATTAACCTTCTCATTAGGCCAAGGGCCAAATATATATGGATACAAGAAAAGAACCAAAAGGGGTATCCTATACAGGTATCTATGGGTATCTGTATCTCAATGCTATACACTATCACTAACAAGCGGAGACGAAGCACTCCCCCCCCCCCCCCCCCCAAACTACTCAAAATAAAAACTCCCACAGACTCCGCCTCCCCTGACACCGCCCCCTCGGATCGGATCTGCGCTAAACACTGCTTTGCTCTACTCGGGCAACCATGGCTCCGGTTTTCTATTCTCCCACAAGAGAAGCAAATATTAGGCAAGTTCTCATACACAAACGGTTGGAAAAATGGCGCCCCTTCACTCCAGGATGATAGAGCCAATCCTAGTCAGCTAGTGATCGACTTCACACTCATCATGCAACATTGAGAGAGGCAGTACAGATCGAACACCAAATCCCATATCCCACCTCTGAGACCATTCGATGCTCTGATCGATGTGATAATAATGATGCATGTGATCGATGTGATAATTACAAACCCGCATCCAAGATCGATGTCTATATAACAAAACAAAGCCTTTGGGATCTTGTTGTCACTTGTCACACTATACCTTTCTGAAAATTAGAGGGGAACAAAATAGCAACAAACTTAAAGAAATTGACTGCTTCAATGTATTCTGATGTCCCAAACTTGTGGCCCGCACTTTCAACGGCTGAGGTAGGGGCTTGAGAAATGAAATTCCAAACAAATGTAGATAGGTACTTCTTCTTTCCCCACGGAACAGCCCCGAATCACTTTTTTTTTTTTTTTTTTCTTTTTCTTTTTTTTTATCTTCTCATCCAATAACAAAAGGGTTTTTTTCTTTTTTTAATAGGAAATGCATTGATTATCTTCTCACCCAACACAAGCACGGTCCACACCTAATTCTTTTATCCGGTATGTACCAAAAAAACACAAAAAAGAAGATTTATGTTGGGCTTCAACTCCAAAACTGTATTTCGAGCTTGTAAGCTGAACCCACCTCGGCATAAGACCTAGGCTATCCCAGCCTAACGTTCGCCCCCCGAACTCGGCGGTGGGGCTCAAATTAGGAGTAGGATGGATCATCCCATTAAATTTAAGGAGAGATTATATTAGGTCCATTTAATGACATGTGATTAACGGTTGGTCCCGACACAACTAATATATCATAAAAGATCCACCAAAAAAATTTGGAATTGCAATAGGCCCATGCAATAAAGTGACACATATACCCTTCTATAAATCGGTTTAACATGGCAAAAAACATTTCGAAATACCCTAATTTTGAAAAGTTTTTGTCTTGTTGTGAAACCTTAAACCTACTTCTATACCCTGAATAGTGAACCCTACACCTAACCCTAATTCTATATCCTAAATAGTAAACCCTAACCCTAAAGGCCCTAAACCTGACCCTTCTTCTATACCCCTAATAGCAAATTATAACCCTAATTCTACACCCTAAATAGTGAACCCAAACCGGCCTATTCCAAATCATTATAACAGCCCGAAATCACAGTACCAACAATAACAATAACGTGGTAGTTTTGTGGGAGGGTATCTCATGGGCAGATTTAACATTTTGAAAGAAAAAAAAAAGTTTTCAAATCATTTTGTTATCTTCTTGTAAACCGAACCACCCCTACTCTAACCAATCAACTCTGTTATAGTGGGCCTATACCGCTATACCTATTAACCCCTAAATTTAATGATGAGTTATGTTCCGAGGGAAGGAAGCCTCCAAACATGCTAAAGGGCTGAGCCCCCTACAAATGGAGGAAACACCCCCATATCTCGCACCTCTTCTCTTATTTTTTTTTTCTTTTTCTGCTGATGCTGAACCGGCGGTCAGATGACAGGGGCATCAAAGGTTCACAGAGGTCTGAATATCTATATAACATGGCACGGCGCTTTCGTGCTGACTAGACAAAATGGCACCAAAAGCTGACTAGACAAAAAAAACAGTCATCACAACCGTCCGATTATATAAAAAAAGGCTAAGATAAAAAAGAGCATGCTGATGTAAAGGATGATTGAGATTCATTTGGGTAGGGGGAACGGATGAGATTGGATGGAGTTAAGATGGAGGGATAAGATTGAGAAGAATAATAATTAAATGAACAAAGGACCATATTGTGAATAAATTATATTTTATAATATAATTGAGGGTTTTTATGTAAAAAATTGAGGATGCAGTAGGTATTAATTTTATTGTTCACGTGTTTTTCCCACGGATGGTTAATTCCCTAGAGCTGCCACCTATGCGTGTGGTCCTCCCTCCCCTTAATTGTAGAGCCCCGATTTCTCTCTCTCTCTTCCCCCCATGATCTCTCTCTCTTACTTCCCGACTACCCCTAAAACCCTGACCTCATAGAGAACCGATCTCATGCGATATCGTGATAATGCGATAATCGTTTCCAGCCGTCCGATCGGTGTCAATCGGACAGAACAAATCCTTTCCACCCCGGTTAAAAGCTTTAACTGTTCCATCGAATGATCGAACGGATGAGATCCATGAGATCTCATTCAAATAGGACAAAACATAATCATACTCTTTTGTCTTATTCCAATGAGATCTCACGTGCTTTCTACCGGTTAAAAGCTTTAACCCTTTCCGGTCATCCGATCGGCATGAATCGGACGGCACAAAACCTTTCCACCCCGATTAAAAGTTTTAATCGTTCGATCGAATAATCGAACGAATGAGATCCGTGAGATCTCATTTACAAAGAGTAATCATACTTTTTTGTCCTATTCAAATGAGATCTCACGGATCTCATCCGTTCGATCGAATGATCGAACGGTTAAAGCTTTTAACCGGAGTGGAAAGGTTTTGTGCCGTCCGATTCATGTCGATCGGACGGCCGGAAAGGGTTAAAGCTTTTAACCGGTGGAAAGCGCCGTGAGATCTTATTGGAATAAGACAAAAAAGATGATTATGTTTTGTCCTATTCAAATGAGATCTCACGGATCTTATCCGTTCGATCATTCGATCGAACGGTTAAAGCTTTTAACCGGAGTAGAAAGGTTTTGTGCCGTCCGATTCATGTCGATCGGACGGCCGGAAAGGGTTAAAGCTTTTAACCGGCGGAAAGCGCCGTGAGATCTTATTCGTATAAGACAAAAAAGTATTATTATGTTTGTCCTATTCGAATGAGATCTCATGGATCTCATCCGTTCGATCATTCGATCGAACGAGTAAACCTTTTAACCGGGGTGGAAAGGATTTGTGTCGTCCGATTCACGCCGATCGGACGGTCGGAAACGATTAAAACTTTTAACCGGACGGAAAGGATTTGAACCGTCCGATTCACATCGATCGGACGGCCGGAAATGATTATCGCATTATCGCATCCAGCACGATATGGAATGAGATCGGTTCTCTCTCTATATATATATGCTAAAACGCGGCGTGCGGTGCATGCGGCGTCGCATCGCAGCCGTCTGATGCACCGCTGCGTGCATCGTACGCACCGCAGCGGTGCATCAGACGGTTGCGGTGCGACGCCGCACGCACCGCACCTTAGCATGCCTATATATTATATAACAAGGGAAGGAGGTTTTGTGCTAACTAGGACAATATGGAACCAAATGCTGACTAGACAAAAGAAACAGTCATCACAACCGTTCTCTCTCTCTCTCTCTCTCTCTCTCTCTCTCTCTCTCTCTATATATATATATATATATATATATATATATATATATATATATATATATATATATATATATATATATATATATATATATATATATATATATATATATGCACGATATTAACTTCTTCCCTCATATATATGCACAACAATTAGCTCCCTTACACCATATGCACTGTCTATATAACAAGGGAAGGAGGTTTTGTGCTGACTAGGACAATATGGAACCAAATACTGACTAGACAAAAAGAAACAGTCATACAGCCTTTCATTCTCTCTCTTCTTCCGATCTCTCTCGCTTCGTGCCAATTGGGGGTTGTCTTGCCGCTTCTTCGGCCCGACAGGTGTATTATCGCCGAAGGCGGCCCGCAGCAGTGCCGGCGGCCAAGTGTGTTGTCAAGGCGGCCCGCTGCAGTGCCGGCGGCTAAGTGTGTTGTCGCACCGAAGACTCCCGCTTCGTGCCAAACGGCACGGGCATGCCGAAGGCGGTCAAGTATGTTGTCGTCGCATACGACGGTGGGGGTGGGGGTGGTGATGCTCGGGGGGTGTTTTGCCGCCGAAAGCGGCCCGCTGCATTGCTGACAGATGTGTTGCCGCCGAAGGCGGCCCGCTGCAGTGCCGACAGGCACGGGCATGCACTAGTCTAAAACAGGGGAGGCATCAGCTGCTATTTATTAATTTCATAATCCCATGCCTTGAGGAAAATTTCACACCACAATCACGGTCAATGCATGTTTGCTAATGCCACCGTCCATCAATACCGGCATCGGTCTGTTTACCTGAGAGCCCAACGCATCAAAAGAAACAATTGTTGGTAACTTGGTATTAGAAATGGGCAATTCAAGACTTAGGCAACAATTGCACTTTAACGAGTGGTGGATGTGGGTGTGTTGACATGCAGATCACAACTGTAGCACCAGCGTAGGAGATGCAGCTGCAAGGGCCCAATCTCCACCAAGCATCCTTTGCTATATTACAATGTTTAAGCCATCCGTAGGACCAACAAGTTCTTGGCCTGGTGGTTCTCCCTTTCCTCCATGTTGGAGCTTGAAAGGAACTAAGGGATGGAGGAACACACTACCTTTTACTCCAGGAGGGAGCAACAGGATGATAGAGCCAGTCCTAGTCAGCTAGTAACTTCATACTCATCATGCAACATTGAGGGAGGCACAGATCGAACACCAAATCCCATATCCCACTATATACGCAGAAAAATATCCGGGTCGTCTTTATTACACAAAACGGAGATTACAGATGCCGGGACCCGGGGACTCGGGGGTGGTGAGCCGGGTGCGGCGAATATTGAGAGGCTAAGGAATATCTGTCGTTGCTTTTGTCCCTTCCGTGCTTCGCGCTTCCTCGGCTAGGGGTTTTCGGTTTCGTTCATCGGTCTTCATGTCTTCCTCGATCCTTGCTAGACCTTGGCGTCCTTGATCGTCGGTTCGCGGCGTCGATCGTGCTTTTGGCGTCGCTTTGGTTTTGGCTTTCGACTTTGGCTTTGCTTTAGCGTGGCTCTGGCTTTTGCTTTGCTTTGGCGCTTGCGCTTGAACGTAGACGGGGAGAGACTTGTGATGCTTTCGTTCTTCCAGACTTCGTGTCGTATCGGCTAGAACGTGCGGTGCTTTGCTCGTGACCGGCGTAATTGCTTGGCTTTGGCACTTGTGTTGCTCTGGCGCGGGCTTTACCGGGACTTTTGCTTTGGCTTCTTACATTGGATTTTGCTTTGGCGTTAACTCAATATTCTTCTCGAAAGGGCGATGGCTATTTCTTCAAGGCTCCTTCCGGCTTCCTTGACGGTTATGGCGTCGGTTTGACTTCTTCTCTTCTCCGGGTTTCTTTGGCGTGATCGGAGTCGGAGGCTTTGCTTTGAAGACAGTGGGGTAGCACCGATCTCCGTGCGCGGTTGTAGCGTTGGCTTTGCCTTGAAGACGGCGGGTGTAGCGACGACTTTGCTTCTCTTCTTCTCCGGGCTTCTTTGGCGTGATCAGAGTCAAAGGGTTCCTTTGAAGATGGCGGAGGTAGCACCGATCTCCGTATGACAGTTGTAGCGTCGGCTTTGCTTTGAAGACGACTGGTGTAGCGACGCTTCGGGTGTTCCTCTCCAAGCTTTCTTCTTCGTGGATGGAGCGGACGTTTGTCGAAGGTGACGGGGTGATGACGCTTCGGTCTTCTTCTCCGGGCTTTTGGGCTTGATCAGAGTCGAAGGCTTGTTAGAGACGACAGGGTGGTGGCGCTCTGATCTTCTTCTCCAGTCTTTGCTTCTGGCGTCTTCGGAGTCGAAGGGTTCTTCTTCTCCGAGCTTTCTTCTTCGTGCACGGAGTCGAAGGCTTGATCTTCTTGAGAAAGGGTCTTTACTTTGATGAGGGCTTTCAATGGACTAAGCCGGTCCCAAAGGGATAGGCTTGTCGGTGCCTCGTGAAGGCTTGGGTCGATGAAAAGCACGTCTCCTCTTGTACAGAGCTCCTTCGCCTTATCTTCGTCTTCGACCCTTGAGCCTTCCCCCTCCCCCTCTATTTATAGGTGAAGGGGGGAGGGGTGAGATATGGGAAGTTTATTTGAATCCCTTTAATATCTCTTCCATAATTACCCAAGATTTATTCTTCCATTAAAGAGGAGAATAAACCTTTATTTGCCTTCCTTTTCTGGCGGAGTAGTTATGGCTCAATCTCTTTTTGAATTTATTTGATTCTTGCACATAAAGTCGATGGCGACCCGTCTTTGTTTCTTGTTCGTCGGATTGAGGGATCGTTGCAGATCTACGCTTATATAAACGTCATACGCAACCTTTCCCCGCGCATGACGGTTTTTCTTTTATTTTTCTTCTTTTCTTTCATTTCCTTTTCTTTTCTTCCTTTCTTTTCTTTCTTTCTTCCTTTTCCTTCTTTTCTTTTCTTTTCTTTCTTTTCTTGCATGGCCGGCCACCCCCCCTGAGGGGTTCAGATTTCTAGCAAGGGGGTCGGGTGGGCCCCACTTGGGGATGGGCCCACCCAGCCCCTTGTTTGGTGCGGGTCGGGTCCTGTTTGCGTGTCGGGTTTGCCTCCGAGTCGGTGTAAGCAAGTCGGGTCCGGGTCCGAGTACGTGTCGGATTTGCCTCCGAATTAGCGCATGCGAGTCGGGTTAGGATTAGACACAATTTGGATGTCTACACCCACCTCTGAGAACACTCGATGCTCTGATCGATGTGATAATGATGCATGTGATCGTTGTGATAATTACAAACCCGCACCCAGATATCTATATAACAAAGCCTTTGGGATCTTGTTGTCACTTGTCACAATACCTTTCTGAAAATTAGAGGGGAAAAAATAGCAACTAACTTGAAGAAATTGACTGATTCAATGTATTCTGATGTCCGAAATTTGTGGCCCGCACTTTCAAAGGGGGTGTCTTTTCATACGCGCCCGCGGGTGAGGTAGGGGTTTGAGAAATGAAATTCCAAAAAAATGTTGGTACTTCTTCTTTCTCCACGGAAAAGGCCCAAATCACTTTTTCTTTTTCTTTTTTTTTTGTATCTTCTCATCCAATCACAAAAGGGTTTTTGTCTTTTTTAATAGAAAATGCATTGATTATTTTTTATTATTTTTATTATTTTTTTTTTTTTTTTGTAGAAAACATTACACTACAAAGGCCACACCGGCACAAAAGATCACTACAATATCATTGTCTACATTCGCGCATGACCCCGGTATCCTTCATATCGTGCCCTGCTATCAATTGTAATGGCCCAGGAAATCCTCATATCAAACTTGTGATTGTCTGGATATTCTGCCTCTCGTAGCTAGCCAGTCTGCCACCGAGTTTCCTTCTCGGAATATGTGAGAAATACGAACATGTCTCCGGAGCTGTATTAAGGCGCGACAATCTTCTAAGATTGGGTCAAGAGGCTCATTTGAAAGTAGAAGTTGGATTGTGGATAGCAAGTCGCCTTCGATCCATAGGGACGCCGATGGAAAACTTCTGAGACCCTCTTGCAGTCCCGCCCATAATCCCCAGCCTTCGGCCACCTGCACAGAAGACAAAGACAACGAGATAGCACCCATACACAAAATATTACCTTGAGAGTTTCTAAAGACAAACCCGGCGCTCGCCTGATGGGAGTGGCATTCAAGAGCGCCATCGAAGTTTAGCTTGATTTCGAAAGGCTCAGGCGGCATCCATCTCACTATGACGTTAATGGAATTACTGGACTCCGTTCTGATACATGTTGCTTTCGGTTGATGTGCATAATGAAACTTTTTAAATTCCCACCAAATCTTCTCATCCAACACAAGCACGGTCCACACCTAATTCTTTTATCCGGTATGTACCAAAAAAACACAAAAAAGAATATTTATGTTGGGTTTCAACTCCAAAACTGCATTTCGAGCTTGTAAGCTGAACCCACCTCGGCATAAGACCTAGGCTATCCCAGCCTAACATTCGCCCCCCCCCCCCCCCCCCCCGAACCCGACTGTGGGGCTCAAATTAGAAGTAGGATGGGTCGTCCCATTAAATTTAAGGAGAGAGATTACATTAGATCCATTTAATGACAGGTAATTAATTGTCGGTCCCGACACAACTAATATATCATAAAAGATCCACCAAAAAAATTTGGAATTACAATAAAGTGACACATATACCCTTCTATAAATCGGTTCCACATGGCAAAAAATACTTCTAAATAACCTAATTTTGAAACGTTTTTGTCTTGTTGTGAAACCTTAACCCTACTTTTATACCCTGGATAGTGAACCCTACACCTAACCCTAATTCTATACCCTAAATAGTGAACCCTAACCCTAAAGGGCATAAACCTAACCCTTCTTCTATACCCCTAATAGCAAATTATAACCATAATTCTACACCCTAAATAGTGAACCCTAACCGGCCTATACTAAATCATTATAACAGTCCGAAATCACAGTACCAACAATAACAATAACGTGGTAGTTTTGTGGGAGGGTATCTCATGGGCAAATTTGACATTTTGAAAGAATAAAAAAAAAAGTTTTCTACAGGTATTGCCCCTTAATCTCAAATCATTTTGTTCTCTTGTAAACCGAACCACCCCTACTCTAACCTCTCAACTCTGTTATAGTGGGCGTATACCACCATACTCTAACCTCTCAACTCTGTTATAGTGGGCCTATACCACCATACCTATTAACCCCTAAATTTAATGATGAGTTGTGTTCTGAGGGAAGGAAGGCTCCAAACATGCTAAAGGGCTGAGCCCCATACTAATGGAGGAAACACCCCCATATCTTGCTCCTCTTCTCTGCATCTTTTTTTTCTGTTTTTTGCTGATGCTGATGCTGAACCGGCGGTCAGATGACAGGGGCATCAAAGGGTCACAGAGGTCTGAATATCTAAAACAGGGGACTCATCAGCTGCTATTTATTAATTTCATAATCCCATGCCGTGAGGAAAATTTAAATTTCACACCACGGTCACGGTCAATGCATGTTTGCCCATCAATACCGGCATCAGTCTGTTTACCTGAGAGCCCAACGCAACAAAAGAAACAATTGTTGTTATTAGAAATGGGCAGTTCAAGACTTAGGCAACAATTGTACGTTAAGGAGTGGTGGATGTGGGTGTGTTGACATGCAGACCACAAACTGTCACACCAGCGTAGGAGATGTAGCTGCAAGGGCCCTATCTCCACCAAGCATCCTTTTTTGCTATATTACAATGTTTAAGCCATCCTGAGGACCAACAAGCTCTTGGCCTGGTGGTTCTCCCTTTCTTCCATGTTGGAGCTGGAAAGGAACACAGAGATGGAGGAACACACTACCTTTTATCCCAAAACCCTTTCGTTCAATCAGAGTTTGCACCCATATGCTGAAGGACTTCTTTGGGGGAGACAGAATTACGTCAAACTTACCCTACTACTAATTTGACCATCTCGGTCATCATCGCAACATCAACCCTTGAAAAAAAAAATCACTCAACATAAAGAGGAGAATAAAGGTACATATGCGAGTAGATTTTAATTTCCCTACTAGTACCAAGATTCTCATTCTTCATTCAATCACCACCTACAGAATTGACTCATGTGGCGTACAGGTGTAACCTTGGCGAGGTATTCTCGTATAGAAAATCCGTCAAGCAACATGGTGCACAACATACAGAGGATAATATGTCATGTGGGGCCGGCTGGCCTCTTACAAAACAAAAGAGAAGCACCATGACACCAGGCATTCAATATCCAATTTCACATATACCCAAGCCAATGTGTTGCAACCTGGACGGAAGAAGAAAAAAAAAAACCCTGATGGGCACAAGAATCAACTAACCATGCCAACATTTTTACATCTAATAAACTATTCGAATCGTTGGCTTGCAAACTACAAAAAACAAAATAAAAAATAAAAAATCATTAGGGCAGGGCAGGCATTAACCGGGCAAGTAGTAAAACGTGACTACAAACAATTCTGAAAAATTTGAAATAACTTCAGGCACCGCAATATCAGAATGAGAATCAGATTGGTCACCAAACATCTTTAACCAACTCGCATCAGACAATTAATTGGTCACTAAAGGGCTTTTTGGTACATAGAGCAGCTGTTCCCCCCCTTAACCCTCTTCCAAAATAAGTTATTACCATTGATTACTATTTCTAATGCAACATTCCGGTTGGCATAGAAACAGCCGGAGTGATATTTTTCAGTTCCCAAGTCCTTCATTCATTCCACCGAAACAATTACTTGACATTATTTTCAAATCTTGAAATTCTGAATGAAAATAGATTGTTCCAGAATGATGCCAAACACCCCCTAAAACTCTCTATATGTCAAACTCCACAAAGGACGCAAGATTCACCTGAAAAATCACCAAAATATTAGACCACTCTCCGACTGACAATCGAAAAAATATCAATTGTCATTTCGTCCTTATCAGCTAGCTTGGAGGAATCCCAAAGCTGAAAAAGAAATCACCATCCCTAGTTCAACCTTTTGAATTATGCAACTTCCTTATATTTCAACCTATGAACTCAACTGATGTTACCCACTTCTCATTGAGAGACATGAACGAAAAATAAAAAATAAAAAGGTGTGTTAAGTGTTGCCAGCCCATAAAACCACAATATCTCCAAGCACACTATCAACACCAAACAGGCCATGAAGGACTAGGGTTATAAAAAAATCTTATATATATATATATATATATATATATATATATATATATATATATATATATATATATATATATATATATATATATATATATATATATATATATATATATAAAGAAAAAAATGTCCCCTCAGATCTAACAGGTTTTAAAGATCATGTACACATCGGAAAGATCTTTCTGACATCTACAAGAGTTGGCTCTGTGACTTTTAACCAAGTACCAAGAGGCCAACAAGTGACTGGAGCATCGGTTGCCACTTTTAGATACAAATTCTATCCAGAAATTGAATATATAGATCACTGTGAGCTCTCTGATGGTTTGCATCCCAAAGAGTGCATTCCATTGTTCAAAAACTAAACACTCTGGACTCAACTTGAAAGCCAGCCGAGTCGAGTAAACTCAGTCCGACTCGGCCAAGTTTTATCCCAACTCTTCCAATTAACCCGACTCAATATATGGCCGAGTTGAGTCAACTCGGTCCAACTCAGCAGAGTTTCACCGAGTCCATAAACAAAATTTGTACATTAGATAGAATTCTTATACTCAAGGAGTGCCATAAAATCAAAGTAAATGTTGAAATTAAAAACGGAAGGGGAGTGAATCAATTTATCGAGATGGACCTCCCGAGGACGAAGAGATATAAAATATCACATAGTGGGAAAAGAGGAGAAATCAGGTGAGAAATCTTAGCCTTCGAATGTAAGAAACCACAACGCAGGGGCTTTAAAATCGTCAGAAAGGTCAGAGGAACATAGACAAGTGCATGGAGTTAAATCAACTTGTTGCCCAAATCATCCTCATTACAAGCAACAAGTAGTTCTCTACAGCTGCAGTCTTGAACAATCTATCTAGGAAGAACTTAAGCTTCCATACACTTTACAAGGTAAAGATGCCCTACCCAACAAGTGTTGATCCGGATCAGACAAGAGCTAGCGCTAGATCCGGTTCTCACAGCAACAGATGTGCTCATGACTCAATCCTCAGTAGCACAGTGATTCCAATTCATCAAGTCGTCCGTCCTCCATCAAACATGGAGAAACTGATTCGTGTAAGCGACCACAGTGGCCCTATCGACAGTTCTCGATTGGTTGGTTCTTTGTAAATAAGGCTACAGACAAGCAAATTGAGAAGGCCGGTGGGTGGCTCAATCAATCCAGCCCTCCTTCTGGTTTTGAGTCTTGCATCTAAAGACAACGACCGCATCTTACATCTACACATATTCACCTTAGGAACATTATGATTCCAAGTTTCCAACTGACTAGGGTTATGTTTTAGTTCGAGGAAAAGAATCACCATGTGCCACTAGATCAAACACAAAATATAGTGTGAGAATGAACAAGTGCCACTCAATTTGCACCATCGAGAAGGTATGTACCCTCATTAAAATGGAATGTGCGGGAATGTGATCTTCCAGAATGGAGAAGACGTTGAAGCAGCTAGACGGCTCCTAGGCGTTTTAGTATGTCTAGGAAAAGCCCATATATATATATATATATATATATATATATATATATATATATATATATATATATATATATATATATATATATATGGGCGTGTTAGGACGCGGTGTGCGGCGTCGGCGGTGCGATGCCGCACGCACCGCACATCGCATTTTATCATTCCTCTCTCTCTCTCTCTCTCTCTCTCTCTCTCTCTCTCTCTATATATATATATATATATATATATATATATATATGGGCATGCTATAATGTGGTACGAGCGGCACTGCACCGCAGTCGTCTGATGCACGCGTTGTGTGCATTCGATGCACGCAGCGGTGCATCAGACGGCTACGATGCAGTGCCGCACTTACCGCATGCTGCATTATAGCATGCCCCTATATATATATATATATATATATATATATATATATATATATATAGGGTTGGGAACTTGGGATCCATTGACAACCCATCATTTGAAGGGGCTAGAGATTTTAGAATTTGATGATTTTTTGTGAGGATGCTATCTATATCAATGAGATCATCCTTACAAAAAATCAAAAAAATCCAAAACCTCTAATCCCATCAAATGTCCTCCCCAAATATAGTCTTATAGGCCGTCCATTTTAACATTTATATTGAAGAATACATTTGATGGTGCTAGAGGTTTCAGAACTTGCTGATTTTTTGTGAGGATGATCACTATGACAAGTTGATCATCCTCACAAAAATTCAACAAATTCTGAAACTTCTAAGGACGCCAAATGTTAAAAGCTTTTCTTAACCATCTATTTGAACCGTTAATTTGATTAACACATTTGATGTCCTTATAAGTTTCAAAATTTGTTGATTTTTTGTGAGGATGATCAACTTGCCATATTGATCATCCTCACAAAAAATCAGCAAGTTCTGAAACCTATCTACCGATTGAATCGAATTGTAAGCGGGTTGTATATTTACCTTCCATTTTGGGTTGTCAACGGATCCCAACCCATATATATAGGGGCATGCTATAATGCGGTAAGTGCGGCACCGCACTACAACCGTCTGATGCACCGCAGCGTGCATGCGATGCACACAACGGGTGCATCAGACGGCTGCAGTGAGATGTCGCACTTACCGCATGCCGCACTAAAGCCTGACCCATATATATATATATATATATATATATATATATATATATATATATATATGGGTCAGGATCGGATGATTTAATAAGTATTATGTATTTACAACATACTATCTCAATCTGATATTGCTCCAACGGATTATTTCGTTCATTATTTACTTCCTCATAGTCATAGCATACGTATTTTGACAGTTAAATTTAAAAATTCATTTATACACCCATATATCAGATTAAAACATAGTAGATTATAATAAAATAGAAATCATCACAATTTTAACAAAAGATAAGATCATATATTGTATTCATTTGTTCTATCCATGGGCATCACTTTTCCCTAATTTCTATGATTTTATTTCTATTTATTATTTTTAACACTAAACCTGGTTTTCAATTTCAATCAGTTCACTAGAAACCCAACCCAAAAATATATATATATATACATGAACAATTAACCCTTATGTTGAGCTCACACTGAAGTAGAGCCTATAGCTTTAAAGCTTGTTAGGACAAGTTGGGTGAAGTGGAAAGTTGCCACTGAAGTGTAGGGGTGCAACTTGGGTCTAGTAAAACCGAGAACCGACCCAACCAGACCTAAATGGGTCGGGTGGTTGGTTCAGGTATTTTAACCAAATGGGTTGGTTAGGTTCTAAGCTTTGTGGACCCTATTAAATACGGGTTGGTCCCAGATTGGGGCTCGGTTAGACACAATCCAACCCGAGAAAGGAACTCATAAATATTAGTCCACACACGCACACATATATGTCACGGATTTGGACTCAAGGGCTACATCACACTAGCACATAATTACCCATTTGTGGTTTGCTAATATTGAATCAACTACCAAGAGAACTCAACGTGTGGCTAAAGTCTAAAGCCCAATGTGGACCTCTAGCTTGCTAGTAAATAGCCAATAGACATTATAGTTTGAGACCAACTACCGACCAAACCCAACATAACCTTAGTGTGGATTGGGTCAATTCGGATCTATGCCCTATTCGGGTTGGTTCAGGTTTCAATATTGTGAAGCCGAAGTAAGTTTGGTTTGATTTCGGATTGGCTCAAAACCGAACCAACCCAACCCGAGTTGCACCCTACCAGTGTTTTAAAAAACTCGCCCCGGGGTACGCCCGGGGCGCGCCCCGGGGCGGGGCGGTCCCAAAACGCCCGGGGCGGATCAAGTTGGGGTTTTTTCCTGTGGGGCTTACGCCCGAACCACTGGGGCGTACGCCCCGAACGCCCGGGCACGCCTTTTACACCCCAATAGCCTGGGCTTACGCCCCACTGGAGTTTGCCTGCATAGTTGAAAAAAAATGATTTAATTGCTACCGTGTGATCTTTTATATGCGTCTTACTCTCTTGGATGACGATTATGACATTCTTGGGAACTAAAGTTGTTTTAAATTAGTTATATATCATGTATAGAATGATAGAATCTATGGAATATAAACGTAGATAGTTTGAATTTTGGTTAGAAATTTAGAATTAGATCTTAAATGATCTTGAAAGACAATGATAAGTTTATTTTTATTATCGTTTTATATATATTTGTGATTTATCAACCAATTTTGTAGGCTTAAATGCTTTGTTTGTTCATAATATTTTTTATTTTGTTTGTTTTTAATCTATTTTCACTATTTATATAATATTTTTTATTTCTATATATTTTTTAAATTAAAAAATAAAAAAATCGTGGGGCTTACGCCCCGCCCCACATCAGGCAAAACACCCCGCCTTACGTCCCCGCCTCTGAAAACACTGCACCCTACTTAGGGGTGTGGGTGTGAATGTGGGAAGTACATACATAAGGGGTCTCAAATAAGTTGCAGTCAAGCCAGTTATGTTGTATTAGGACATGTAATGAGGAACAAATAACAAACAAACACACCGTGAACAAATGCCACACGATATCAGATAGGATGTCAAGTTAGGTTTATCAGGAATCAAGAGACTAAGGCTCAATATTACTTGGACATGTGAAGTGAGTGTCAAGTGTCCGAGTCTCTTGAAGAATCTGACATGACAAACCTTCAAAATGTCTACATTAGAATATGTTGACACGGGCATAGTTGTCAAGACGTCAAGGCGAGGCTAGGCGCCCGAATGGAGCCTAGGAGCCTAGGTGCGCCTAGGCGTGGCCTTATGTGCATAGGCATGACCTTATGTGCATAGGCATCTTCCAGGCACGGGTATATATGTATAGTCTATACTTGCAGGTATATATATAATAGACAGCAATACAACACCTTACTAACATGAAACTGAGCATATTCTAGTCAAATGCATGCAACACAATGACACATACATAGTATAAACAAGAGGAACAAATAGAATACAAACACTTGCTAACATTAAATTGAGCATATTCTAATCAAATGCATGCAACACAATAAACACATAGTATAAACAAGAATACAACAACAAAATGAACAAAAAAGATGGGGGCGGGTTGAGTTTTACTTAAAAACAAAAAAAACAAAAATCAATGCCTAAACTAGGCGTGTGTCAAGCCTAGGCGCGTCTAGGCCAATGCTTAGTGCAGTTCGCCTAGGCGCACTGGGGCCTAGGTGTCTCCGTGCGCCTAGACGCGCCTTGACAACAATGGACACGGGTGCAATGTCCGAGTGGGGTATCGTGTCCGGGTGGGAACAAAAAATTTCGGAAAAAGCAAAGTGTTTGATAACACTACTAAGAAGTGTAAGGTTATAAATAAATGTTATAATCCTACAAAAAATATATTACGAATCATTTTGATCATATTGAGAGTTAGGCTAAAAAGGATGGAAGGGCTAGTTAAATGATATCTTTGAAATTATAATGTTGGTGGAAGAAATAAACTTAACTAAAAAAGTGGATTAATTTAACAAAACAAAATAATATTTGATTCAGAAAATTAACAAGTAAAAATTTATTTCTTTTTCCCTGTTGACATCCTTGTAATTTCTCTTTTTAGAACCTCAACTTGCATGCAGCAAGACTCCGAGGTACGATCCTTTGTAGGGTTGGTGTAAGGTCAACAATTGGTAGCAAAGCTCTACTCGGTTGTTCAAAAGACTCATTGTTTACAGTTGTGCGCCATAGCTTAAGCCTCCTTGATGAAATAGGGCTTTGGTTGGTTGATTTCATCCAATGAAGCAACGTTATAAATATGTGATGCCAGATCACACATCCGATGTTTCAAAGAAAAGGAGCTTGCAAACAAAAACAACAGTCCAATCCACCAAAAAAACTATCCTACAAATTCATCAGAAGGCTAAAATTCAACACAGTTTCAAATCACGATCCAAGATAATCTCAACCATTAATAGAACAGACCGAATGAAAGATAAGCATTTATCCATGAACTACCATTACCGGTAATAATAAAGCTCCAAACGGAGGTTTACCACAATCCATTTCAAAATACTAAGCCAAAGACCAGGCCATAAACCCGATTAACAAGTCTTAAAACCAAAGCATCAAAGACTAAAAGCATAGATTCTTGTTCCGAATACATCAAAACCATTTCTCCCACCCTCTCGCAACATAAGTAACAGATCGGTGGCTCACTCACCTCCGGCCTTCTGGTAGACATAGGTGAGGCCGCACTTGCCGCAGTAGTGGCGATCGAAGTGGTTTGCCATGAAGGTCCCGGCGCCGCACTCGGCGTTGGGGCACTCCTTACGCAGCCGGACCACCTTACCGGAGTCCTCCAAATTGTAGAACCCCAACACCGCAAGCTTTACCTTCTTCTTCTTGTGCTTGATCTTCTTCGGCTTGGTGTACGTCTTCTTCTTTCGCTTCTTGGCGCCGCCGCGAAGGCGGAGCACCAGGTGGAGCGTCGACTCCTTCTGGATGTTGTAGTCGGCGAGGGTCCGGCCGTCCTCCAGCTGCTTGCCGGCGAAGATCAGGCGCTGCTGGTCCGGCGGGATCCCCTCCTTATCCTGGATCTTCGCCTTCACGTTGTCGATCGTGTCGGAAGACTCCACCTCGAGGGTGATCGTCTTCCCCGTTAGGGTCTTCACGAAGATCTGCATCGCGAGGAATGGGGAAGTGGCAAAGGGGCGGCCGTCTCCCTAGGTTAGGGTTTGATTTGAGGTGTGGATGAGATAAATTTATAGTGGGGCAGCGTTGTGAAAGTCCTGCGCGGAATGTTTGTACCTTCAATGTGGTCCATCCAGACCGTCCATGAACCCCATATATGCTTCAGCCAAATGATGGATTGGATCAGTTTTAATGTTACGCGAGGCATGCTAACTGATGTGCAATGTTCTGACACAAGTTTGACAAACAAAACCAGACACAAAACGAGACACACATCAATGTGCGCAACAGCGATCACCGTTCAATCCGTTCGGTGCATTTTTGTAAGGGTGGAACTTCTATATACACCCTCATTTTTTTCTTCTTGGTTGTTTGTGCTCATGCCTCCCGCTGTCGCCGACCGTCGCCCATCCAACGAGAAAAAAATTGACAACCACTTGTATAACCACCAGTATGACCGATTCGTAAGACAATGACACGTGGCGGGACTATAGCCATGGGGTGAATCCTAGGGGGATGGAGGGGGAAATTACGGTCGTCGTACGTTTTTCCGCCACCAGTCGATTGAAGGTTGACTTCGAGTGCAATGCATTGTGGAATGCTAAACTGTAAGGTTGACTTCGAGTGCGGTGCACTGTGGAGTGCTGAGCTGATCGTTGTCTGCTGAGCTATCACGCAAACACTGTTAAGATAGAAACAAAGATAGAGAGAGTTGACACGGGATGTGGTGATGAAGTTTAGACAAAGCCTACGTCTCCATGCGTTAAGCCATTGTGGGGGATGATCTTCGTGCCGACCCGAAGGCTCCACCCAACCAGTCAATCGAGTCCAGTCGAAAGTATGATCGATCCTTTGTCAAAATCGTTGGTTCGGATGTTGGTGTCTTTGGGTTGAACTCTGGAGTAGTCGAAGGTTTGTGGACTTGAGTATAAAAGAGATGAGTAGAGAGATCAGTTGAGAGCCAACACAATATATGATCTCGGAGTTCAGTCGAAGCCTACGTCTCCGTGCTATAAGGAGCAACCTGAATTTACTAACACTTAAAATGAAGTGACCTCGACAGGCCGAGTGTCACTTGTCTCTCTTCAAAAGAGATCGAAAGATTGGGATGTCAGGGCTCGAGTTTTTTCGAAAGGCCAACTCAGAAATCAGATATTCGATCTATTACATTCGTCGAGTCTGCTTATTATAGAAGTTTTGGAAAGAAACCGGGGTACGGAGGTGTCTCTGCAGCTGGCGTCTGGATCCAGGCGGGGTTGGTGGGTCCCGTTATTGTCTTCATGGACCCCCAAGCAGGGCTAGTGGGTCCCGTCGTCGTCTTCGTGGATCCCCAGGCGGGGTTGGTGGGTCCCGTTATTGTCTTCATGGACCCCCAAGCAGGGCTAGTAGGTCTCGTCGTCGTCTTTGTGGATCCCCAGGCAGGGCTAGTGGGTCCCGTCGTCATTCTTGTGGACCTCCAAGTAAGGTTAGTGGGTCCCGTCATCATCTTTGTGAACCCCCAAGCAGGGCTAGTGGGTCCCATCGTCGTTTTCATGGACCCCTATAGTGGGTCCCGTTACCAGGCGTTGGCCAAATTTTGCACCCATAGCTGATACATTTGAATTCACTAACTCTAAAAAAAGTAGAGCTAATCTCGGCAGGCCGAGGAGTGCTAGGGCATAGTGGGCTTGACTAAGTTTGGTTACCAAAAGACTTCGAGAGCTCTGGAAAAAAAGAAATAGATCGAATTGGGAATAATGAATTTCGATCTCAATTATTTATCGGGTCTGCTATTTATTGAGATTTGGGAATATCCGGAGTTTTGGTATATTGGATCTCCTTATGTTGCCATTAGTTTTTAACAACTTAAACAAACCTACTTTACTGGTGTAGCGAGTAGCTGCGAGCTAAAGTCGGTATGGTAGAGTTAGGATTGGTTCTATTGTAATAAAGAAGTACCGTTACGGTCAAATCCACTCCTACCATCCTTTTCCACATGCTTAGGCATGGAAGATATATTTCTAACTCTTTGGGAATATATTTTACTCTTTTGTGCAGGATGTTTAGGTGCATGACTAGCTATTGCAAACACACACATTTTTTTGATTGAGTTGATTGCATGCGTGTTCATTCCAAACCTTTAAATCAAGATGTATGTGCATCTTTATGCTATGAATGACCACATGTGCATGATAGACTTCTTTGATCACTTCGTTCAGAGTTAGGGCCAAAGCCCTACTTTAATATATGCATAATTGGCTAGTCGTGCGCACGACTATACCTTAGTCTTTGGTGGATAAAAGGTGGTCGGCCAGACTAAAGTCGTGCGCACTACTTTCACAGTTGTGCGCACGACTTCGCCTTAGTTTTTTCAACACTCAGAATTTCTGCACAAAATAGTGTCTGCCAAACTAAAAGTTGTGTACACGACTTTTCAAAGTCGTGCGCACGATCCTAGTCGGTAGCACACTATTTGATGTCCACCTTATGCCCCACATGGGACGGTCCTATAGCACGATGACATGTGGAAAGTTGTACGCACGACTTTAAAGTCGTGCACACAACTCGGTCTAAAATCTACTAGAAATGTTGAGTTGGTTGGCTTAACCTATCCCCATGTACCACGTGTTGGTCGTGCGCACGACTTGGCTGAGACAGATCCTTAGAGTTTTGGTTTTAGCCATCCACCTAAGGGCTCCATTGGGTTATAAATAGCCTACCCCTACACCCTATTGCAGCTAATGAGTTTTTTGGATTAAGAGAGGAATTAGAAGAGAGAGACAGAGTATTAGTGAGTTCATCCTTGAACTTCATCATCTCTTTTCTTTTTTTTCTCCTCCTCTCTTCAACCTTCTATCAAGATCACATCTATGGAGGATGGACTCATTGTTTGCATGGTCACTTGAAAGTCTTCTAACTCTTTATAACCCTACAAGTAAGAGAGGTCAAAGCTAGTAAAGGATCTAAAGTGGCATCCAACACCTAGATCTTGATCTAGTCTTTGGGGATTTTTATGGCTTGAGTCTTTGAAGTATGCTAAGATTAGAAGCTTTATTTAAGGTATCAAAAGAGATCAATATCATCTTCTACCTTAGTCACACCTTAGATCCAAGTGCTCATTTTTTTTCCCCACTTCGCAAGCACACACCGAGTAGCGCCGCCATGTAGAAGGCTCTTGCAAGAGCGTTCCGTGACGCCATTCATATCAAGCACCCATAGCGATGCCACTCGCTTTGGGGACCTCTTTTGGAGTGGAAGTAAGCAGAGAAGAGAAGCGAAGAAGCAGAAGCAAGAGTCAGCTCAGTTCAACACCTATGAAGTGAGAGTATCGTCTCTACTTCATCGTCATCATGGGTCACGGATCTAGGGGATAAAGGCACCTATGTAGTGAGAGCTTCGTCTCTACTTCACCGAAGGCATGGGTCACGGACCTAGGGGGCTAGGGGGTAATCTCTTTGTAGTCACTTTAAGTTTGCTTGTAACCTTATTTGCTACTTAATTAGGGAACCTAGACCTCTCTGTGTGAAGGGCCTAGGCCCGGTTTCGATCGGAGGGTGGTTTTTATCCCTATTAAGGGCTTTCACCTCATAATTACTTGTGTATGTCCTGTTGCGTTATTTTCGTGTTGATCATTACTCGTTACTTCTGCTAGCTTTAGATTGTGCGATCTAATCCGTGCTTGCATCTGCCCGTTGTGGGGCATACCAAGTAGCTTCGTCTAGTTGGTCGAATAGTGCACAGTGCTTAGCTAGCCAAGCGTTACCTAGTTAAGATAATAAAAAAATTTAATTGATATCAGAGCGGGTCTCTCTTATTAGAGCTAACACTCCTAGAGTAAGATCCGTGAGATTGTCGATCTATCGCAAGTGATCAACTTGCCGTGTGCGCACAAACACTTTGATATGTGTGAATAGCCCTGTTTAGGGTTGTGTGATATATATTGTATATTTTGCTTCATATGTAGGGACCCTCTTTAGGGTGTTGTTTGTCCACCCATTAGGCTTTTGTCTTTATCCATCCCTTTAGGGCTTCCGTTTGTGCCCCTTCATTTAGGGCTTGTGTAGTTTTTTGTTTTTTTCACATTACCTCTTCGTGATAGATTCATGAAGAGAAGCGAGTGCCATTAATAAGTTTACTTTATTAAACGGTACTAATTACCCTCATTGGAAGGCAAAAATGCTTGCCTTCCTACGTGGGATAAGCGAAGAGGTATATATATGTGTGTGGGATAAATGGTCTGCACCCATACTTCTTGTATTGGATGATGGGGTCGTTAAAGAGTGCCCCAAACCTTTTGAGGAGTGGGGTGATAAAAAGCGGATCATGTATACCGCTAACCAACGCGGTTTGAGTACCATTTACTCAGGCGTGAATGAGTGTGAGTTTCGTCGGATTTCCATTGCCCGAACCTCGAAAGAGGCTTGGGATATTTTAACTATCACCTATGAGGGAACTTCTTCCATGAAGGAAGCCAAGCTTCAACAACTCTCATCTCATTTTGAGGGCTTGGTGATAGAGGAGGAGGAATCTTTTGATAACTTCTATTCCAAGTTGAACGACATTCGTCAACTCCTCTGTTACTTTGGGCAAGCGGGTGTTTAATAATAAGATATACCGTAAGATCCTTAGATCTCTTCCGGAACGGTTCATACCGAAGGTCTCAGCTATTTAAGAGACCAAGGACCTTAACAAGCTCGTTCCCAAAGAGCTTGTCGGCAACCTTCGCACCTATGAGTCCAACTTTAGGACATCCTCCTATAACAACAAGTGTATTACGTTTAACGGTTTGAATTGTGAAGGGTCCTTTTTAGATATGGGTAGAATGACTGCCATGATCTCCTCCCATTTTGAGAGGTTCATGAAACAACATGAGGCGGAGTTTGTGCGACAGAATGATGCTCCTCGGAACTATATCCCGAGGATGATATGAGACATTCCAGGATAACACGGGGAATGATCTTCCTGTGGAGAAGACCAATATCGTTTCTCTTTCAAATGAGAGTGAACAAAATCCTACTGAATGTGAGTTTGCTCACATGTCGGCTTTTGTCTCTTCTTTAGGTCCTCTTGGAAGAATTTCTTCCCTCTCACTGTCGAGTGAGTCTAGTGAGACCAAGTGTAACCATGGTGAATACCATGGGAATTTTAGCTTGCCCCCATATGCACTTCCATGTAGGATGCCAATAGAGTTAGGAAGCTCAACAAGGAGCTTGAGGAGAGTGTTTGTGTATTTGCCTCCGAGAAGGAGGTCGCCCTCAAGAAAATTGAGGTGGCATATGTTCTCGCTCGAGAATAATGCTCAAAAATTTTGAACCTCAAGGAGAAGGTAAGGTTTCTAGAAGTCGAACATGCCCAAGGGGCTTCTTACATAGTTGAGAAGTCGGCTCTAGATTTGGGACCCAATGGCCTTGATGATCTCCTCAAAATTGAGAAAGGTGAGAAGGAGGCCGCTTTGGCTAAGGTTGAGAAAGCATTAAAAGACTCTTCGTTGAAGAAACATTGATGCTAGCTCCATCCGCTTAACTAAGTTTTTGGATGTCCAAAAGCGTGTCCACGACAAACGTGGTATCGGTTATGGTAGCAAAAGTAATACCTCCATCATAGCTCATATCATGCTTGCTGGTACCTTGTATGCCCCCATTGCTAAGAGCACTAATCCTAATGCTTCAACTCCTTTGGCACCTTGTGTCAAGGGAGTATATATGTGTTCTTGTTATGGGTAGAAGGGACACCTCAAGGACTTCTGCTTTAGTCTTTGGGGGAGGTATGTTGTGGAAGCTTTTAGGAAAGGAAGTCAGTGAGGGGGAGTGGTTTTGGCAAGTTTAGCACCTCACATAAGGAGCCAATGTTTACTAAAGGGAAAGTCTTTGTTAGAGGGCCCAGTGCCACTTATGTGGCCACACGACCCCATACCCGTGAGAGCTGCATACCCACTTATCATTTTTGTGGCGAGAAGGGGCACATCCGCCCTCGATGTTTCAAGCTAAAGAAGCTCTACAATCCTTCTTCCTCACATTTTGGTTCTTACCCTCACCATGGGGTAGATTTTGCTAACCGTTCGACTATACCTAGAAGAGATGTTAGTTTTCCTTCTCCACCCACATTGGACGTGTCTTATTTTGACCCACACCAGGGTCATTCTGATGTCCTCCTTTCCCTCATTTGCCTGTTGAGGCAAGGAGTTTTGGTTTTTCACGCCAAGAGGGGAGGTGTTTTCCATCTCTTTCACCCACGTCCTCATATGCTCATGCCCCGAAGGGCATTTCTAAGTGGGTTCGAAAGGGTATTTCACATACCATCCGAGGTTCACAGTCTGAGCAACTTCTAGGAGCCATACCTCCTAGGAGTCACACCACGACCTTTAAATCTTCTCTTACTTCTTGTAGTGATATTCATATTCCTTGTAAGCTTGGTGAGTCAAGGAAGAAGGTTGAAGCTGTGGGTGCAAAAAATGGCTAAGGCATGCGAGCCAGCAGAAGCCGATGCCTCTGAAGTCTATGAGTGTATCTCATGGATCACCAGCAGGCTAGAAGAGGCTCGAGCAGAGAAAGGTCTACGAGTGCAGCAAGTGGATCACCAGCAGGATAGTAGAGGCTCAGACAGTCGAAAGCCCACCAAAGCATGCGACCTGATCGAGGATATCCAGTAAGAAGGCACCATGTGGACCAATCACAAGGCGCCACATAAAGCAATCACAGCTCATCACTTCCCAAGCTAGAGGAGAGCGACACATGGACCAATCATGGGGCGCTACTTGGATCGACCACAGCTCGACACCTCTGTGGGGAGCGTCACCTATAAATATAGCAGAAAGCAACAATAACACGGACTTTTTCCAAGACTTTGGACCTTCTCTGGATTCCTGACTACTTTGGGATATTCAGGCCTTGGGTGAAAGTAGCAGAGCTCCACACCCAAGCTGACGAGAGAAAGATCATGTCTCCCCCTCTACTTTCTAGCTCTATACCCCTCTAGCCCTAGCTAGACCACTTGTACAAGCCCCCCTCGGCCTATCGAGGGGCAGCTCTACTCTTTCGGATCTAGTGGATTAAGGTTGCGACTTACCGCAAGGAGACATAGGCTACGGCCGAACTTCGACAACAAATCTTGTGTCTCCTCTCCTTAATCTCTACTTCCCTCACTCTCATCTCAAGCTACACATCTACTACTTATTCAATACCACATCAATAAACCGTGGGAGGAAGTCTTCCGACGGCAAAAGATTTTCCCCCCACCGTTTGGCACCATCTGTAGGATCGAGCAAAAAACTCGTCTACTCTTCTTCGAAGGCTGATTGGTTGAGCAGAAGCAACTGATCGGCAGTGCAATATCCAGAAGTTGATCGACCCAGCAGAAGCGATCGATCTTCCCCTCTTCACCATCCAGAAGCAAGGCTACACTAGCAATGGCGAAGCCCCGAAAATATCAAAATCAATAACTAGCCCCGATAAGATGCAAGCTAGCAAGAGGATGAGCATGGGCAATCTGCAGTGTACTTAGCGAGTCGCAGATCCGTAGCTCTAGGGGTGGACCAACATCAGCCCAGGGCCGGCCCAATAGTGAGGCAACTCAGGTAATTGCCTAAGGCCCCACTTGTGAAGAAGGCCCCCATTAACTGGGCTTTTCAATTATGGTTTGGGCCCAAAACACTACGACAACAATAGTTTTGCATGGCCCATGGCACCAAAATAAGAAGAAGAAAAAATTTGCATGACCCCACGTACAATAATATAAATGTCCGTTACACTTACCAAAACTTTCATCGGATTCTGAGACATCAGCTGTAAGCCATGCATAAAACCTGTTACACAAAATAAAAAAATTCTTACCTTTTTTATACATCTCTCTCTCTCTCTCTCTCTCTCTCTCTCTCTCTCTCTCTCTCTCTCTCTCTCTCTCTCTCTCTCTCTCTCTCTCTCCATTTGACACGGCAGCACCAACCACCGACATTGTCGGCCCGTCATACCGGGTGACCACCAAGGCACCGACGCCGGCAGTCGCCAGCCATAGGCCCACACCGTTGTGCCCATGTACAACTCCCCTCTCGCTCTTGTCTTTGTGCCCGACGGCCCATGCTAACTGAGCCACCGGTGATCGGCGACTGGACGACAATCGCTCGATGCTCACGGCTGAAAGAATAAATTTTAAATAGTTTTTTCATATTATCTATTTTTTAGTAATAATATTATTTTAAAATTTTTTAAATACAAAGGCTCCATTTAGAATTTTTGCCTTAGGCCTCAGTTTGTATCGAGACGACCCTACATCAGCCTGAGGCCCACTCACATAGGGCTTACCCGCATCACTCCGGTACGGCGCCGCAGTGCTCGGGCAAAGCCCATGTCGTCTCCCCGACGGTAGAATAGCCAGAAACTTATCAAGTCTCAACAGAAGATTATCAACTCATGGCCCTCGTTAAGCAGAACAATGTTACGACAGAAGCGGGGGTAGCTACATCAACTCATGGCATTGATGATCGAGCGAGACACCCTCAAGAAGGCTACGACAGAAGCGGGGGTGGCTATATCGTCTCCTACTGGTGAAGCCAACAAGGGCATCAGGACTGTCATCTCGTTGCCAAAGACTCTAGTAGCTAGCCTCCCATCATGTTCGAGCACCCTCCGGCATTGCAAATCGCCCGAGGATTCAGTCAACAACCGAGGGCTCGGAGGCAACCAACCCTCGAGCACCCTCCGGCGTTGCAGATCGCCCGAGGATTAAATCAATAACTGAGAGCTTGGAGACAGCCAACTCTTGAGCATCCTTTGGCATTGCAGATCGTCCGAGAATTCAGTCAACAAACGAGGACTTGGAGACAGCCAACCCTCGGGCACCCTCTAGCATTGCAGATCGCCCGAGGATTTAGTCAACAACCGAGGGCTTGAAGACAGCCAACCCTCGAGTACCCTCTGGCATTGCAGATCGCCCGAGGATTCAATCGACAACCGAGAGCTTGGAGACAGCTAACTCTCGAGCATCCTCCAGCATTGCATATCGCCCGAGGATTTAGTCAACAACTGAGGGCTTGGAGACATCCAACCCTTGGGCACCCTCCGGCATTACAGATCACCTGAGGATTTAATCGATAACTTAGAGCTTGGAGACAGCCAACGGCTCGTCGAGTGTCCCAACAGTGAGCGCACCGACAGAGAGTGCATCTAGCAAGGGTCACTTGTCTGCAAGAGCACGGCTTCGATGAAGCCCACCACGATCCCTCAGCTACCGTTCAAGCTGGCTCTTATGCTGCCTCTGTAGGTGGAGACCACGACTGGTTACGAATTGGGCTACTTCAAGGTAGCAGATCGCTGCGAAGATTGAAAAGCAATGGTGGGGATCTTTAAGGAGAATGAGGGATGATCGAAGATCAACACAGTGTACAACACCTTCGGTACCGATCCCCGGAGCATCTATCTGTCTCAAGTCTTCGAAGGTGATGGGAACCATCATCTCGATCGGTCAGCTGAATTGCGGCCTTCGACTCCCATTGCCGCCTTTCACCGCTCGGTTGCTGAATGCTTCGGGGATATGTCCCAGGCAAGTGGGGGCAACGCATGGCGTATTATCTACGCGTTCTATCACGTTGAGTCTGACCACCAGGAGGCTTTGCACCAATGCTACTCGGGGCTGAAGGAAGGTGACGTGCCCATATCGAGTTGGGCTATTTCTTCCACCATTACAAGTGGCAAATGAGAAAGAAGGATAGCTGGTTCTTCCACATGCAGGGGGTGTCGGCTCTTCGACCCGTTGATGACATGCTGCAATATGATTGATCATTCAACTGTTGGCCGCTGTCTGTGTCAGGAGCTTGGTCACCGATCAGCACCCCTGAGTTGATTAGGTTCGACGTTGCTGAGGAGGTCCTTCGCTATCAAGCGGGTAGCGACAGAGCTTGGACTTCTGAATGTGTTGCCACCATCAATAATGTCTTCTTTGAATTGACGTCGACAGCTATTCATGGAAAAAAAATCCTGTTCTGCCCCGTTCGACATGGGGGGGCCAATTTGCTGCATTGCCTTGCCGCTCGGTATGGTGGAACAATGTCGTCTACTCCGATTATGAAGACGAGGAGTGGAACAAGCGGCTGGCAAATTGCAAGCTAGACTTGAAGGTGGTGGAGCTGCCTCGCAAGGTGAAGGTGGTGCTGCCCAGGTTCATCTCGAAGGTGAAAGGGAAGTTCACCCCTGGTTGGAACACATTGTACGAAGTCGTGGGTTGAGGCCCCTCGAGATTCGAAAGAGAAAGAAGAAGTCCCCTCCAACTCTCACGGAGGAGGAAATGCCAAAGTTGAGCCTTCACTGATAGGGGAGCGAAGGCTTGGGTCAGGAGGAGGAGGAAGAAGAGGAGGAAGGTAAGGACAAGTTTGGTGGTGATGACAGGGTTGTTTTGCCTTTAATCCCCCAAGCGAGTCCCCTCCGCTCAAGAAGCGAGTCGCTGATGAATATCGACGCTGACCCCAGGGCTTGCCAGCTGGAGGAGCGACTAGAGAGGGAGGTGGGAGAGGCTGGAGCTACCCAGTCATCTAGAATAGACCTGGGCTTCGAGGTGGCGAAGTGGAAGGCACCCAGCTCGAAGTGCCACAAGTCCACTGGGGCAGAGCTCGAGACTTCGCCTTCGAAGAGGGTGGTGGTTCTGGCATCCCGGTGGTGGTGACGGGTGATGCTGTCGGCATCCTCCAACCAGAAGGCGACGCAACTGCCATGGCCGCGGCTTTAGCGGCATTACTGAGAGAGAGATCAGGCATTGAGATGGTGACCTCGATGTCGGGTCACTTCCCTCCAAAGCCAGTCCTATCGACCGGTGATGATGCTAGCATCCCCGACAGTAACTTCATAACTCTCAACTTATCGCTTTAATTCAATCGACAATCTAACGATGCTAATTTAATTGATTATCACTTGTTGCAAACGTGGTCACGTTGGAGACACCCACGAAGTCTGCCAATGAATCTTCGGTGGGCAAGGCCAAGACCACTCCCCCGTCAGTTCCTCAGCGGAGGAAGGGGAAACAAGTGGTCTGCCAGAGTAGGAAGGCAACGAAGAAGAAGGCTCAGGAGGAGGAGGCTGTGGCGAAGGCAACAGGGGCTGAGGCGAGGACGGTGGAGGAGAAGGACCGGGAGGAGGAGGCTTGCGGTGAAGGCGGCAGAGGCTGAGGCGAGGGCGGCGGAGGATAATGACTAGGAGAAAGAAGCTGCAGTGGTCGCAATCCTCGACTCGCAGAATTACATGGCTATGCTGCGGCATTTGATGGGAGCCTACAAGGCGACGCCTGACGATGTCACTAAGAAGGCCAAAGACTTTGGTGAGTTCCTGGGCATAGCATGTGAGCGAGTTAATGTTCCCGCTTAGTTTCTAGTGGTACTGATGGCTTCACAATACAGGCATACATGATAATTTGGATCGCGGCGAAGAGTCATTGCCTATCCAAAATTGCCAAGGGGAAGGCGACGTCGAACGAGCTGGCGGAGAGGGTGGCAAAGTTTTCTGTCACGAGATCTGAGCTCTCTGCTACGAGGTCGAAGCTGGCCTCGTTGCAAGTAGATATGACTGAGACGTCGAAGCAGTGTGATGAGGCCGTCGCACAGCGAGACTCTGATTTGTGTGTCCGACTGGATACTCAAGCACTGGAGGCGGATCGTGCCAGATCCCAAGCGAGCTCCAGCAAGGGAGAGTTGGAGCTGAGGGTGAAATAACTCGAAGTGAATAATGCCAGTCTGACCAAGACGGCGAACGAAGCCTTGGAGTTTGTTCGCAAGTGTTCAAGCATACACTCTTCGAAGGGGTCTGGTGGGGGCCACTTATAGTTGGCTCCTTTATATTTTTTGTTTTCTTGAGTCTGTGGTCAGGTCTTGTATCCTTTTGATTTGATAGTAAAGATCACCTTTGTGACTTAGATAACTTGTTTCTGAATGGCCATTGAATGTTCCGACTTGAATGGTTGTTGGGTATTCTTGGATTTGTGGAATGTGCCAAATCATTGGGCGCTTTGGACTTTCATCGAGTGTCAAAGGTTGGTCCTTGGACTTGTTGAATTTGCCGAGGCATTGGGCGCTTCGGACTTTATCGAGTGCTAAGAGTTGGGCCTTGGGTTTATTGAATTTGCCGAAGCGTTGGGCACTTTGGACTTTTATCGAGTGCCAAGGGTTGGGCCTTGGGCTTGTTGAATTTGTCGAAGCATTGGGCTGTTCAGACTTTCATCGAGTGCCAAGGGTTGAGCCTTAGGCTTGTTGAATATGCCGATTGAATGTTAGGGTTAGGAGTGTTCAACACAGTGCCTTAGTGTTGGTCGTCTTAGGTGAAGCATCGTTTCAGTCGAACCAATATTGGGACACATAGCCTTGCACTGTTGCAGGTTAGCCGATCGTGTCGCAACCCGAATCGGTCTAACTGTGGCGAGGCTTGGGAGCATTAGTTCTTACGTAACTTGAGAGCATGCGCGACGCTAATGATTCGGAGTACTCAGTATAGCGCCCATGTATCGGTTGACTTAGGCGAAACACCATTTCAGTCAAACCTACGTTTGGGGAACATAGCTTTGTACCATTGCAGCTTAATCGATCATGTCGCAACTCGAATCGGTCTAACCATGGTGAGGCATGAAAGCATGAGTTCTTACGGGACTCAAGTGCATATGCGCCGCCAAAGATTCGGAGTACTCGGTGTAGTGCCCGTGTATCGGTTGACTTAGGCAAAACGTCATTTCGGTTGAACCTATGTCTGGGGCACGTAGCTTTGTACCGTTGCAGGTTAGCCGTTCATATCGCAACCTAAACCAGTCTAACGATGGTGATGCACGGGAGCATGAGTTCTTATGGGACTCGGGAGTATGTGCTAAAGATTCGGAGTACTCGACGTAGTGCCCGTCTATCGGTTGACTTAGGCAAAACACCATTTCAGTCGAACCTATGTCTAGGGCATGTAGCTTTGTACCGTTGTAGGTTAGCCGATCGTGTCGCAACCCAAACCGGACTAACTGTAGCGAGTCACGCGATCATGAGTTATTACGGGACTCGGGAGCATATGTGCCACCAAAGATTCGGAGTACTCGACGTAGTGCCTGTGTATTGGTTGATTTATATGAAACACTGTTTCAATCGAATCTATGTTTGGGGTATATAGTTTTGTACCGTTGCAAATCGATCGTGTCATAACCCGAACCGGACTAACTATGGCGTTGAGTGGAAGTTGAAATGGAATTAACTAAGCTTTGATAGAATTTGAAGTGTCAACTATTTTATTGATAACATAAAGGTGGTTACATCTATTGGTAGAACCTTTTGAGATGTGACGCGTTCCACGCTCTTTGGAGTTGCTGCCCTTCTGGCAAGATGAGTCGGTATGAACCTTTCCTGCCTGTTGACTCGATAATGTATGGTCCTTCCCAATTCGGAGTGAATTTTCTGCTATCGTGCTTCTTTGTATTTGGGAAAATCACTCTAAGAACAAGATCACCGATATTGAAACGCCTTCTGCTGACCTTGCGATCATAGGCTGACTTGATCTTCTGCTGGTAGTTAGCGATGTGCAGAGCTACTTGATCACGGAGCTCGTCTACGTGGTCGAGGTCATTGATACGAAGCTCCTCGTTGATTTTCTCGCTTGATTGCAAGGGTCTTGAGAGTTGGGCCGATAACTTCTGTTGGCAGGATCACCTCTGATCTGTAAGTCAGACGAAAGGGTGAGAATCCAATCGATCGATAAGGCATGATCCAATAACCCCACAAAATCTCGAGAAGGACCTTCTCTTATAGTCCCTTCTTGTCATCTAATTTCTTCTTGAGTGTGCCGAGGATGGCTCTGTTTGAGGCTTCAGTTTTACCGTTGCATTGAGGGTACCTTGGTGTAGAGTAGAAGAGTTTGATCCCGTAGCTTTGGTAGAACTCCTACAACTTATCTGAGTCGAATCGAGCTCCGTTGTCGGTGATAAGCACTTGCAGTGTGCCAAACCTTGAAAAGATGTTCTACCTTTTAAACTTGATGACCACGTCATCCGTCTCTCGGAAGAGAGGTACGGCTTCTGCGGGTGCAAAATCTAGCTAACGCCCAACAATGGGATCCGCAGCCCTACTTGGGACCCACAAAGATAGTAGTGGGACCCGCAGCCCTGCTTGGGGCCATAAAGATTATCCGGGGTCTATCAAATATCCCTAGATGATTTCCCAAACCCCGGGTATTTCCAGGAATACCACTAGAATATTTCCTACAATATTCTTTGGATATTCCTAAACATATATAGCCAATCCTATAAATAATCCAGATCAAAATCCATTATTCCCAACTCCACTTTCTGTTTTTCAGAGCTCTCTGAGTCTTCTGGTCTTCAAACTCTCAAGCCCTCTCCACCCTCTGTCAACTTGTAAGAAGCACACCTCGGTCTGTCGAGAGTAGCTCTACTTTCTCAGAGTTAGTGATTCAAAGGTTGTGTCTTACCACACGGAGACGTAGGCTTCAGCCGAACTTCGTTACCATTTCCTTTGTCAACTCTCTCTATCTTTATCTCTCTTTGTGTCTCCATTACTACAGTGGCTGTGTAACAGCTAAGCATACGACAACGAGGCCTCCCATAGTACCACATCTCGAAGATTCAACCCTTCAATCGACTGTTGAAGGGGGTTATGTACGATGGCTAAATTCCTCCCCCATAGTTTAGCGTCATCTGTGGGATATTTTCTATCGACTTGCATCATCTGTGGGATATTTTCTATCGACTTGCGACCTCTGTGCTTCCCAACTTTTTCGGTCAAGCAACAACTACCGATTGCTCAAGCAATCCGTCTGTCTCGCTTGTTACCTGAATGGCGAAGACACGAAATGTGGACCAGCCGGAGGGGAGTAACATCCATCCGGACATCCAGCATCTTACGACTTGCTCAATGAGTCGTAGGTTCGCGACAAGTCAACACCCCGAGCAGTATCCTATCGTGAACTTGAGGAGTCACCATTCCTTGGGCCATGCGATTCCGGCTCAGCCTCGACAATCTCCTTAACTCGCCGATGAGACTCCTCAATGCATAGGGCAAGCGCACATCTCTTCCGTCGATGACCCTCAAGCGACGTATCAAATCTCGATAGAAGACTTTCAACTCCTCACCTTGATGAAGTAGAATGCTGCTCTCATAGAGCATCTGAGATTCATGTTCCTTTATGGGAAGGAAACTATCAAGTTCCAAGGTGCACTTCTTTCAAACAATCTAGTTGAAGGGGGACAACCCTGCGAAAAATCATATGCAGGGTATGTGGGTAACTAAGGAGAGTGTGAGAAATAAGAAGTTCCCTTGTAAGAATTGTGAAGAGTATGTGTACTTCAAGAACGACTGCAGGTGGAAAAATAAAGGAGCAAGTTCCAAAAATAGCTCCTGTTTGGCGAAAGCCAGGGAGAACACGAATCAGGTATCTGTGGTATATTTTGATGAATAAGTTGTGATCTTGACGACCACTGAGTATAAAAGTTAGGATTGGATTCTTGCTAGCGGTGCCACACATCACGTGTGCTCACAAATGGCGTGGTTCAGCAGCTATATAGTGTGTGAGGGTGGTTGTATGGCGATCGGTGATGACTCCTGATTGCTGGTAAAGGGAGTCGGTAGCATTCACGTGATGTTGTCTGATGGAACGGTTCAAACCCTCAGGAACGTTCATCATATTTCAGGGATGAAGGCAAATCTAATTTCACTTTCCGAATTAGATTCCATCGGGTATAGGACTACAGTTCAGGTGGAATCGTGAAGGTTTGAGACGACACTTCTTTATTATTGGAATGAGCTTGTAATGGATGCTTGTACAAGGTTGCTGCGAGAGTAGTTACGTGGGCAAAGGCTTCAACAAGAGGCAAGTTTGCATATGAAGTATTCTTGGGCGACAAGAAGATGAAGAAGAAGTGAGTTTCTGTCAAGTCCATAACAAAGTTAGACTTGGTTGATCTCTCAGTGCCGATGATAGGGCACCCGACATAAGGTGCTTGCATCCAATGTAGGATGTCAAAGTGGCGACAAGGATGCCAATAGATTTCCATAGGTTCTCGGAATGGGTAGCGGCGACGACGGAGTTGATTTTTCAAGCCAGGGTGATTGTTGTGTTTGGCTTGTAAAAGCCAATACATAGTAAAGATTGTGCACACTTTTTGTCGGGTCTTGCGCATGACTTATGCAGAAGCCGTGCGAATAGGTGAATCGAAGAAAAAACGCGAAGAAAAGTTTTTTGGACATATCGTGCGCACGACCCCGACTGGCAGTGACGGGTTTGAGTTGCGATTTGGGCTGTGTTGAAAAAACTAAAGTCGTACGTTTTCCTAACTATAAAAGGGGATGTGTTGGGGCTTTAGGGAAAATCATCAGGAGGTTTTGCAGCCGTCGTGAGAGAAAGAGAGAGAGAGAGAGAGAGAGAGAGAGAGAGAGAGAGAGAGAGAGCTTGTGAGAGAGATCATGTAGAAGAGTAGAGGAAGAAAAAGAAGACGAAGGAAGAAGAAGAAGAATCAAGAAGAGTAGAAAGGAGAGACTTTCTCTGGTCATCTTTCTCGGATTCTTGGATCTTCCACAAGGTTCATCATGTCGGCCTTGGCATCTTCTTCGGTTGATTATCTCTTGGTAACGCTCGGTAATCTCTGGTGCATTGTCATTGTTTTGTTTTGTCGCGGTATTGTTTTGAGATGAGGGTTGCGATAAGCGTGCAGGGGTCCGACAAACAGAGACCCACTGCCGGTGATTATAATATCTTTATAATGAAAATCTTATTACTTGATTGTCGGAATTTTTTATGTTTTTTGGCTTGTTTGGATGTTGCGTATATATGATGTGTGTTTCTTTGCATATGTATTCTTGTAATGCATATGTAAAAAAATGTATGTTCATAGTTGCACGTGTTTTTCTGTTTTTGTCATTTGCATATATTTGTGTATATGTTTGTATCCAAAGTGGGGATCATATATGTAAATAAGTGGTGTGTTTCTATTTATTCATAGGGTGAGATGAATTCTCAAAAGATCAGCTAGCGGCACATATCTGAACGTGTACAACCGGTTCCACATCTAAAAAAGCAACCACAGTACATAAAATTTTGTTTGTACTTGTACAAATAGAAACACAGCCTTATTTGTATAGGATCCAAACAATACCGTATTATGTCTTGTGTGGTGTGGTGTGTATCTTTCTTCTCTGTTTGTGCTAGCTATGAAAAGCATCGGCGTCGACCCCTCGGTAGATCACTGTGGACGCGGAAAAAAGCGCGGGTCGTCTTTATTGCGAATCACACGAGATTACAAATGTGGCCGGGACCCGGGTTGCTCGGGTGTAGCGAGTCCGGGTTGCGGCGAGTTTTGATCAGGGGATTGTGGGAAAGATCTTCTGGGGGATCCCTTTGATCCGCGTCTCCACGTGGTGTTCGTGCGAGAGCGCTGAAGGGGCTGCCCAGGACAGGGGTTTTACAGGGAGAGGGTTTTGGAGAGGCTAAGGAATGTCCACCGTTGCTTTGTCCCTTCCGTGCTTCGCGCTTTCTCGGCTAGGGGGTTTTCGGCTTCGTTCCTCGGTCTTCGCGTCTTCCTCGTTCCTTGCTTGACCTCGGTGTCCTTGATCGTCGGTTCGCGGCGTCGATCTAGCTTTTGGCGTTGGCTTTGGCTTTGGCTTTTTGGCTTTGGCTTTACTCCGGCGTGGCTCTGGCTTTTGCTTTGCTTCGGCGCTTGCACTTGGACGTAGCTGGGAGAGACTTGCGATGCTTTCGTTCTTCCGGACTTCGCGTCGTATCGGCTAGAACGTGTGGTGCTTTTGCTCGTGGCCGGCGTAGTCGCTTGGCTTTGGCACTTGCGTTGCTTTGGCGCGGGCTTTACTGGGGCTTTGCTTTGGCTTCTTGCGTAGGCTTTAGCTTCAGCGTCAACTCGATCTTCTTCCTCGAACGACGTAGGCTACTCCTCCGGTGCTTCGACGGTTTACGTATCGACTGGACTTCTCTTCTTCTCCGGGCTTCTTTGGCGTGATCGGAGTCGAAGAATGCTTTCGAAGATGGTGGGGGTAGCACCGATCTCCGTGCGACGGTTGTGGCGTCGGCTTTTGTTGATGAAGACGACGAGGGTAGCGACGGTCTCCGTGCGACGGTTGTAGCGTCGGCTTTTGTTGATGAAGACGACGAGGGTAGCGACGGTCTCCGTGCGACGGTTGTAGCGTCGACTTTTGTTGATGAAGACGACGGGGTAGCGACGCTTCAGACGATCTGCTCCAGGCTTTCTTCTTCGTGGATGGGGCAGGCGTTAGTCGAAGACGACGGGGTGATGACGCTTCGCTACTCTCCTCCGGGCTTTGGGGCTTGATCGGGATCGAGGATTTGTTGGAGCCGACGGGGTAGTGCCGCTCCTCTTCTTCTCCGGGCTTTTGAGCTTGATCGGAGTCGAAGGCTTTGTTGAAGGTGACGGGTGTAGCGCCGCTTCTCTTCTTCTCCGGGCTTTTGGGCTTGATCGGAGTCGAAGGCTTGTTGGAGACGACGGGGTAGTGCCGCTCCTCTTCTTCTCCGGGCTTTTGGGCTTGATCGGAGTCGAAGGCTTGTTGGAGACGACGGGGTAGTGCCGCTCCAGACGATCTGCTCCAGCCTTTCTTCTTCGTGGATGGTGCAGACGTTTGTCGAAGACGACGGGGTGGTGACGCTTCGTTCCTCTTCTCCGGGCCTTGGAGCTTGATCGGAGTCGAGGGTTTGTTGGAGTCGACAGGGTAGTGCCGCTCCGAGCTTCTTCTCCGGGCTTTTAGGCTTGATCGGAGTCGAAGGCTTGTTGGAGACGACGGGGTAGTGCCGCTCCTCTTCTTCTCCGGGCTTTTGGGCTTGATCGAAGTCGAAGGCTTGCTGGAGACGACGGGGTAGTGCCGCTCCTCTTCTTCTCCGGGCTTTTGGGCTTGATCGGAGTCGAAGCTTGTTGGAGACGACGGGGTAGTGCCGCTCCTCTTCTTCTCCGGGCTTTTGGGCTTGATCGGAGTCGAAGCTTGTTGGAGACGACGGGGTAGTGCCGCTCCTCTTCTTCTCCGGGCTTTTGGGCTTGATCGGAGTCGAAGCTTGTTGGAGACGACGGGGTAGTGCCGCTCCTCTTCTTCTCCGGCCTTTGCTTCTGGCGTCTTCGGAGTCGAAGGGTTCTTCTTCTCCGAGCTTTCTTCTTCGTGCACGGAGTCGAAGGGATGATCTTCGTGTGCAAGGGTCTTCACATTGATGAGGACTTTCAGTAAGCCGATCCCTCGGGACAGGCTTGACTGTGCCTCGTGAAGCCTTGGGTCGATGAAGAAGCGTCTCCTCTTCTGCAGAGCTCTGGCGTTTCGTCTTCAATTTCCCGACCATTTTTTCCTTCCCCCACCCCCTCTATTTATAGGCAAAGAGGTGGGGAGAGAGATATGGGAACTCTTTAATTTTAAATCCCTTTTGTATCTCTCTCATAATTACCCGGATTTTATTCATCCATTGATGAAGGGAATAACATTTAGTTGTTTTCCTTTTCTGGCGGGTGCAATTATGGCTGGATTTTGCGCACGAAATCGATGGCGATCGGGCGCTTCGTCTTGTGCGTCGGATCGAGGGATCGGCGCAGATCCGCGTGTGTGCAGACGTCATACGCTACCTCCCCCCGCGCATGGCGGTATTTTTTTTCCTTTTCTTTCTTTTCTTTCCTTTTCTTTTCTTTCCTTTTTCTTTTCTTTCCTTTCTTTTCTTTCCTTTTTCTTTTCTTTCTTTTTTCTTTTCTTTCTTTTTTCTTCCCTTTCCTTGCAGGGCCGGCCGGCCTCTCCATGGGGTTCGGTCCCCACTAGGGCCGGCCCTATAGGGTTCGGACCCTAGTAGGGGCCGGCCCCTCTTGAGGCGGGGTCCGAGTCCGTGTCGGCGCGCGCGAGTCGGGTCCGCGTGTCGGGTTTGCATCCACGTCTGCGCGTGCGAGTTGGGTCCGCGTGTCGGGTCTGCATCCGCGTCGGCACACGTAAGTCGGGTTCGGGTCCGACGAAATTCGTGTGTCTACAAATGCCCCCTCAAGGACGAGTGTGTCGATGAGGACGTGTCGGGTTTGGACGCGTAAGAATCGTAGAGCACTTGTCCTTGATTTCTTTCTTGGATGGGCCTGGTGGCTTATTCATCCTGTGCCTTTTTTTTTTTTTGCGAAAGGCTGGAGCTTGGAGACCGCAGTCGAAACAGTGCTGCCTGGGATTGCACGCAACTTGCTCCGTCTTCCTAGTTGTCGGCTCTTTCATCGGCGGCGGCGGCTCCTGCTTGCGGAGAAGACCCTCGCTAGGGTTTCGATCATCTTCCTCGTTGCGGACTTCTTTTGGTCCGAAGTTTGCACGGACGTCGAAGGTGGCCGTTGCACGGAGTTCGAGACTGGCGCGAGGGCGACTGGAGTGCGATGACGGCGACAGTGCATCTCGGCGGAGGACTGTCGCCCCTCCCTCGGTGTGGGAGCGCAATGACGAGGCCGATTGTCGACAGCGACCGTTGCACGATGTCCGAAGGCGACTTAGAAGAGACAGGAGCGTGAAGACGAAGGCAACATGTCTCGACGTAGTCCCATGGTGGCGCGCGGGTGACGAAGGCGCGAAGATGAAGGCGATGTACCCCGGCGGAGTGTTGGCGATGGTGACGCACCTCGGCGCGATGAGGAGGAGGTGGAGCCATTGCAAGCGAGGCGAAGCTCCCCTTTCCTTTTTTTTTTTTTTTGTGTGTGCGCGGAGTACAGCAGTAGCGACGGTGGCTAGCTACGGCGCGCGCGAAGGCCGGGGTGCCGCGGCGGTGGTGGCTCGCGGAGGCAGCAGCGGCAGGCGATGGCCGAGCGGCGCGCGGGCTGCGGTGCGGGTGCCAGTGGCTCGCGGAGCCTTCTTTTTCTTTCCTACCTTTTCCTTCTTTTTCTTTCTTTTTTCTTTCCTTTTCTTTTCTTTTCTTTTCTTTTCTTTTTTTTTTTTCTTTCCTTTTCTTTTTCTTTCTTTCCTTTTCTTTTCTTTCTTTTCTTTTCTTTTCCTTCTTTCCTTTTTCTCTTCCTTCCTTTTCTTTTCTTTCTTTTCTCTTCCTCTTTCTCTGGTTCTTCTGGTTCGTGGAGGCTGCAGCGCGGTAGGCGGAGCAGGCAGCGGCGGCACGGGCGGCGGCGGGCGCGCGGTGGCCGGGGCTGGGTGGCCAGGCGCGGGGGCGGCGCACGGGCGCAGGTGGCAGGCGGGCGCAACGGCAGCAGCGGCTCGGTGCTGCGGTGGCGGCGGCGGCCCGGGCGCAGGTCGGAGGTCGCGGCACGAGCTGCGGCACACGCGGAGGGGCCCTGGCGCGGGGCGCGAGCGGGCGGCGCGTGGGCGAGCAACGGTGGCTGCGGCATGCGCGGAGGGGCCCTGGCGCGGGGCGGCTGGGGCGTCGCGGTGGCGGGTCCGGGCGCGGGTGGTGCGAGGCCAGAGGCCGGGGCGGCGACGGCTTGGTCGGGCGCGACGGCCAACGGAGGTGGCGCGCAGGTGGAGTCGGGCCGGTGTCCCCGAGTCGAGCGGCGAAGGAGGGGGGCTGCAGGCCCCCCCTTTTTCTTTCTTTCCCTCCTTTTTTTTTTTTTGTTTCTCTTTTTTTTTTCTCTTCTTCTTTTTTTTTTTTTTTTTTTTTTTTTTTTTTTTTTTCTTTTCCTTTGGTGTCGGGTGCTGATTGGGGAGGGGGGCGCGGTGCAGGCTGCTGCTGCCCCCCCCCTTTTTTTTTTTTCTTCTTTTTTTTTTTTTTTTTTTTTTTTTTTTTTTTTTTTTTTCTTTTCCTTTGGTGTCGGGTGCTGATTGGGGAGGGGGGCGCGGTGCAGGCTGCTGCTGCCCCTTTTTTTTTTTTTTTTTTTTTTTTCTGGTCCGCGAAGGCGGCAGGCGGCGCGGCTGTCGGAGCGGGCAGCGGCGGCGACGGCCCACAGCGCTGGCTGCGGTATGCGCGGCGCGGGGGCCGGGAGCGAGTGGCGCGGTCGCAGAAGCAACGAGGGCGGCCGCCGGTGCGACTCTGAGTCAGGCGGGCCCCGATCGGGTCGGAGGTGGAACGCAGTGGCAATGGCGGTGCGACTATGAGTTGGCCGGGCGTGGGGCGCAGCTGCGGCTCGGCGCGCGGGGTTGAGTGCATGTGACATGGGTACGTGGCGCAGACGACGGGTGTGTGGAGCGGCGCCGGCGCGGCATAGGCGGGCGGTGGCCAGGCTTCAAGCTGCGCGAGTGGTGTGCGGCGCTTGAAGACGAAGGCTTCCGTCGGCTTGGAGACGAAGGCTTCTTCGATGCTTGGAGACCGTCGGCGGAAGAGTGCTGCCCGGGGTTGCACGAGACTTGCTCCGTCTTCCCGGTGTCGCCTCTTTCGTCGGCGGCGGCGGCGATGGTGCGCGTCGCTTGAAGACGAAGGCTTCCGTCGGTCTTGGAGACGAAGGCTTCTTCGATGCTTGGAGACCGTCGGCGGAAGAGTGCTGCCTGGGGTTGCACGAGACTTGCTCCGTCTTCCCGGTGTCGCCTCTTTCGTCGACGGCGGCGATGGTGCGCGTCGCTTGAAGACGAAGGCTTCCGTCGGTCTTGGAGACGAAGGCTTCTTCGATGCTTGGAGACCGTCGGCGGAAGAGTGCTGCCTGGGGTTGCACGAGACTTGCTCCGTCTTCCCGGTGTCGCCTCTTTCGTCGACGGCGGCGGTGATGGTGCGCGTTGCTTGAAGACGAAGGCTTCCGTCGGTCTTGGAGACGAAGGCTTCTTCGATGCTTGGAGACCGTCGGCGGAAGAGTGCTGCCCGGGGTTGCACGAGACTTGCTCCGTCTTCACGGTGTCGCCTCTTTCGTCGACGGCGGCAGCGATGGTGCGCGGCGCTTGAAGACGAAGGCTTCCGTCGGCTTGGAGACGAAGGCTTCTTCGATGGCTTGGAGACGAAGGCCCTCCTGGCGGCTTGAAGACGAAGGATTTTTCGACGGCTCGTGAAGACGAAAGCTCCTTTGGCGGCTTGAAGACGAAGGATTCTTCGACGGCTCGCGAAGACGAAAGCTTCAGTCTTGGCGGCGAAGCATTCTTCGGCGGCTTGGAGCCGAAAGATTCTTCAGCGGAGTGTTATCGTCTTCTTGGTGCGGGAGCATAATGACAACGGCACGGCGAAAAGACGAAGCCGAGTGTGGTGGCGATCGCCTGGTGCGAGGATGAGTCGGAGGCGTTGAAGGCCAGGGAAGGTGAATCCTTTTTTTTTTTTTTTTTTTTTTTTTTTTTTTTTTTTGGGAATTGACTTTACCTCTCGATCGGTCTTGCACTTTTCATATCCTTGCAAGATTCGTCCCCCTGAGTACCTTCCGAAGGCTGGCTAGATTATTGATGAGGTCAACCGCGGGTTTAGAGTTACTAGCGAGGTTGCACCTTTCTGGTAGCAATGTCAGCTTGAAGGACACCGAGATGGGCGTTCTAAAAAGGATGACGAGGCCACGAGCATTAACAAGGAGTAGACTGCTTTGGTTGTCTTTTGCTTGTCGATCTTGACCTTGATGACAGCTCCAGTGGTTCTTTTGGCTTTGTGGAGGTCACGAAGGCTGCGGTTGTTGTTTATGCGTCCGCCATTCTTTGGGTTGCTGCTTTTGACTTCAATGGCAGTTTCCATCCTTCAGGTGGGCCTGAGCTTTTGCATGAGTCCGGTGGATTTCAAGGCAACGACTCTTTTTCTGCGGAACAGATGCGCACCTTCTTTGGAGGGTGGCGAGCTTCATTGCTTATGACGGCCTTCGCTGGAGGATGCTTCAGAAGCTGGAGAATGCCCGAGCGACCAAGAAGACTTCTGGAGCAGAGTTTGTGAAGCAGCGGAAAGCTGGCGACGCGTCGAGAGTTGACTGCTTCCCTACCCCTGGAATTGCAGTGCGTGTAAGCTGTTGGGAGCGAGCAACTTTGGCGCCTTAGGGACTTCGACTTGCCACACTCGTGCGTCGCTTTAGAAGCTGGAGTTTCATTTGGGGAAAGCTCGAGCGACTGAGAAGATGTCTGGAGCAGAGCTTGCGAAGCAGCGCGCATAGCTGGCGACGCGTCGGAAGCTGACGGTTTTTTCTACCTCTGAAATTGCAGCGCGTGTAAGCTGCGGAAGGCGAGTTGCTTTGACGCCTCAAGGACTTTGACTTTCTTGTCATCCTTTAGTTTGCTGACCGGATTGATGGTTATGCACTCACTTGCCTCTGGACTGGCCTCCTGGGACGACGTTGGGATGTTTCCCTTTTTTTTTTTTTTTTTTTTTTTTTTTTTTTTTTTCTGGACTGAACCTTTGTAGGTTGCCTACGTACCCTACTGAGAGGGATCAAGTCGCACGTAGTTCGTTTATTCCCTTTTTTTTTTTTTTTTTTGGGCAAGGGGGGTAACCTTGCGCTAGGCAAAGTACCTTTTGAGGGACTTGCCACTGGTAGGCAAAGTCGCCACTGGTTCGCAGCTATCGCCTGCCTTCTTCGCTTCAATATAGTTGGAAGTGAAGATCTTCTTGACTGGAGTTTTGATGATTGCTGGAGTTTGACTGAAGTCGATGCCCCGGCAATTTGGAAGGATTTGTTCGCCGCTTTTGCAGAGACGAGCTTGAGTCTTTGTCAGGCTATGTGGTATTGCAGCTGAGGGTAGTGAACCCATGTGCGTCATGCTTTCTTTGCTGCGGCTGGATTTGAACATCGACTCCGTGGAGTTTTGCCCCCGAGTGTTTTCTGACTTGATTGCGAGTTGCTCAGAGCTGGTGCACTCGGAAGACTCGGTTGAGCTCGAGACGTGCAACAGACCACGTAACGGCAGTGTCATCTCTTGCAAAGTGCTGAAGTTGGCCCCGAAGAATGATAACGCTGGTTCCTTTGCTGGAGGGGAAGGCGATCGTCCTGGTTTGCGAAGCCATTGAGGTACGAGCCGCAGGACTAAAGCAACTTGAGCAGGCAACGGAATGCATCGCATCGAGCTTGATTTGAAGTTGATGTGAATTTTCCGTCTTGATGCTGGCGCTTCTTTGTCTTTGTGCGCTGTCTGGATGGAGGATGTCACTAGTTTTGCAAGTGGAGAGCTTTTGTTTCTCGCAGCTGCTTTGACTTCCTGAGCTCGTAGAGGTTTTGTTGGATGAGCTTCTGCAACGAAGTCTTTGGCCTCGTAAAACTTGGCATCAGCAAGGTGTGCTTTAGCCTTGTTGAACAGCTTGCCGTTGGCAGTGATGCTTCTCCCCATGCCTTTTATGTTGGAGTCGCTTTCTTCATTGTATTTCCGGAGCACTCGGTGAACTTCCATCATGCAGCAGGAGACCTTGAAGTTTTGATCAGCTTCAAGGAAGCAATTGAGAAAGAACTTCTGGAGTGTCGCCGGCTCTAGAAAGCTTTGCTGGAGGAAATTTTTCAGATTTACCGGTGATACTTTGGACGTCTTTCTTCCTGGAGCTTCATTCTTTTCCTTGAAGGACTTTCTTCTGCGGAGTTTTCTTGTCGCCCGATTTTTCTCATGGTTAGCTAGGCGTGCTATCCTGTAGCTTGATCGTCGTGGCCTTCTCCTTCGAGGCGCCATAGCCCATGTGTTAAGATCTTCCTCGCCAAGGTGAAGAACTGGTATTGCGACTGAAGGCTCTTCCTTGATCAGAAGGACTTGCACTTCTAGAGACTGTACCGATTCATCTTCTGATCCCCAGCTGGTTGGCTTGATTTCTTCATTTGGAATCGAAGGAGACCTGGAGTAGAGGACATAATAGTCAATTTTGCCCGATGGTTGGCCTAGCAGGTTGACTTCGGGGCTTCTTTGTTCGTCTCTAGCTTTGAGCAGGTACCGGGACGTAGTTTCGTTTGGAAGAGGGAGTGCTTGCATGAGAGACGGTTGCCCCCAAGACAGTAAGGATTTGGCCCTAGGCACTGAAGAAGTATGTCGTCGTCGTCTTCTTGGACTGCCCCCTTTCTTTGAGGCATCAACGGTGGACTGCCCCCCTTCTTCGAGGACTGGCGGGGCGTCGGGCAACTCGTCGTCCGAAGTAGAAGTTTCACCGTTGTCGGGATCCGTAATAGAGATATGATTGACGGCAGCCATGGGTGGGTGGGTGGGTGTTAAGACGAAGTCCTCGATTGGCATCCCCAGACGATCGAACGCCGACTTCTTCTTTGATTGTTTGACTGGCCCGAGCCTCTCGAACACGGATGTGCGTTTTCGATTCGACCAGTCTTTACCACCTCTGGTTTGCTTCCGGAACAAGGCTTGGCATCGAGCCCGTCGTCGTCTTCTCCTGCTGTCTGGATGGCTGAGGTAGGTAGAGCGTGCGTCAGAGATTGTCGATTCTTCGGCTGCTTCATCTGCCATCCTCGCCTCGATGTAGTTCGAGGTGAAGGTCTTCTTTGCTGCGGTTCTGATAACCAACGGAGCTTGACTGGAGCCGATGCCTCGGCGGTTCGGGGGAATTTGCTCGCCGTTTTGAAACAGCCGAGCTTGAGTTCTTGTCATCCCATGCGGAGTTGCTGCTGGTGGGAGTGTGCCCATGGCGCTTTCCTCGTTGTAGCCAGCTCTAAACAGCAACTTGGCAGCATTTTGCCCCCAACTCCCTTCTGGTTTGAATCCGAGTTGCTCGAGGTCTGCTGATTCGACGGGTCTGCTCGGGTTCAGAGCTTGCGTCAGACTAGGTAGTGGCATCGTCATTCCTTGCAGAGTGATGACATTGGCCTGAGATAGCGTCGGGGCCATCTTCCTCGTCGGAGTAGAAGGCGATCGCTCGGATTTACGGAGCCACTGAGGCGCGAGACGCAGGACAGGCACCGTTTGGATTGGCAACGGGGTATGTTGCGTTGCTCTTGGCTCGAAGCTGATGCGCATCCTTTGCCTAGGTTTCGGCGTTCCGTGGACCTTGAGTCTTGCCTCGTCAGAGGGTGGCGCCGAATTTACGGGAAGAGGAGTCTTGTCCTGCTTTACTTCTTCAATCTTTTGGGCTCGAGGAGCTTTAGCTGGCAGAACTTCCGCGACCAGGCCCTTTGCTTGGTAGAACTTAGCGTCGGCCAGGTGTGCCTCGGCCTCGTTGAATGGCTTGTCGTCCGCAACTATGCATCTCTCCACGCCTTCTTCGTAGTATTTGAGGCACTGGTGCCAGGTGGAGACCACGATGCCGTTCTCGTGCAGCCACGGTCTTCCCAACAGGAGGCGATATGACGTCTGGCAATCGATGATGTGGAAGAGGACCGTTGTATCCAGCGGGCCGATGGAAAGCTTCAAACGAATGATTCCGACGGTGGACTGTCCGCCCTGGTTGAAGCCTTGAATGACCAATTGACTTGGTGAGAGCTGGTCGTCGGTGATGCCGAGTTGCCGCATCGTCTGGATAGGCATGATGTTGACGGCGGAGCCACAGTCCAACAAGATTCGGTTCACTGGCTTCTCCTTGATGTATCCCGAGACGTAAAGAGGCCGGTTGTGCAATCGCGTCCCGAGTTGCAGGTCCTCATCTGAAAAGGTTATCGTCGCATCACACGAGGCCACAGCTTTGCGCCTTTGATCGTCCTTCCTCTCCCTTTTGTAGCCATCCGGATCGGCCAAGGCCGCAGCCATTGCCAGGCGGGCCTTCTTCGGGAGGTGCAAAGCTTCTACGAGCGGCATGTGCAAGATTGTTTCGTCGTGAGAGGCGGTGCCCCTTTCGTCGGAATCGCCTCCCTCGTCTGTGGAGTCGCCTTCTCCAGAAGTTTCACTTCCGTTCCTTCCTTCCGACGCCTCATGGACTTCGACCATGCAACAAGATACCTTGATGCGTTGGTCCGCTGGGAGGAAGTGATCCGGGAAGAACTCTTGCAAAGTTGTCGGCTCTGGAAGACTTTGCTGAAGGATATCGTCTTGGCTTGCTGGCGGCACTTTGAACGCCTTCCTCCCCGGAGCCTTGCTTTTCTTCTTGTAGGTCTTCCTCTTGGTGAATCCCCTCATCACACGGTCTTGCTTGAGCTTCTTTTCTTGCCATGGCTTTCGCCGCCGCGGTAGCATGACCCATGCTTCTTCGTCGGTGGATTCCCCTCCGCTAGGATGAAGGTCGACAGCAGCAACTGGTTTCTTTGATGATACTTGTTCTTCCGGAGGCTCTACTGGCTCGTCTTCCGATCCCCAGCCGGTGGGCTTGATTTCGTTAATCGAAACGGACGGAGGCCTTGAGTAGAGGACGTAATAGTCGAACTTCCCTGAAGGCTGGCCTAGCAGACCGACTTCCGGATCTCCTTGCTCGTATCTTTCCCGAAGAGCGCGTTGGGACATAGCTTGACTGGAATGGACTTGCTCTTCTCGAGGCTCTACTGGCGTGTCTTCCGATTCCCAGCCGGTGGGCTTGATTTCGTTGATCGAAACGGAAGGAGGCCTTGAGTAGAGGACGTAATAGTCGAACTTCCCCGAAGGCTGGCCCAGCAGACCGACTTCCGGATCTCCTTGCTCGTATCTCCTTTGGAGCGCTCGTTGGGATGTATCATTGCTTGGAAGAGGTGCTGGCGTGAGCGATGATTGCCCCCAGGGCAGCGGTGTTTCCTCCTCGGTGAGCGCAGGAGTACGTTGACGTCGCTTCGAGACTTTCGGCCGGGAAGTTGACTTAGCGATTGGAGCTTGCCGGTTGATGCGCAGTTTGGGCATGCTTCGTCGGGCAGCGACGAGTACTGGCGAGAAGGAGCCGAAGGTGATGGACGTCATGTTGGCCGTAGCAACCTCCCCGGAGTCGATCTCTATCTTCCCTTGCTTAGCGAGCGCCATGATTCTTTCCTTGAAGACAAAGCATCTTTCGATGGGATGACTCACCACCCGGTGGTATTTGCAGAAGAGAGGGTCGTCGACGCGATGCATCTGCTCGGGCCTCTTCGAAGGAGGGAGCTCTATCATCTTCTCTTGCAGCAGCTGGTCGAACATGGAGGAGACTTCCGAGTCTGGGAAAGGGTATTCTTTGGCTTCGAGCTCCTCGAGAGTCATCCTTTGTCTTGGCGGCGGAGGCGGTGGTATGGCGACTCCTTTCTTCTGATCTGGCTTGCCACCGATCTTGAGCGGCTTGGAGGTTGAAGCGACGTCAGCAACATTGACTTGCTTTAGTTTCGTTGCCGGTGGCTTGTCCTTCTTTTCTATCTTCAAAAAGTCCTTGTTCTTCGAGTCCCCGCGGTTTGCTAGGCTGAGTTCCATGTCATGAGCCCGAGTTGCGAGTTCTTCGAAAGACCGAGGCTTGATACCTTTGAGGATGTAAAGCAGACCCCAGTGCATGCCTTGGGTGCACATCTCGATGGCCGAGTCTTCAGACAAGCGGTCTCGTGAATTCAGCGCGAGGTTCCTCCACCTGTCGATGTAGTCGATCACTGGCTCGTCTTTCCTTTGTTTGACGGCAGTGAGTTCGGTCATGCTGACGGTTCGTCTGGTGCTGTAAAAGCGACTGAGGAACTCCCTCTCCATCTGGTCCCAGCTGTCGATGGTCCCTGCAGGAAGATCAACGTACCAGTCGAACGCGTTGCCTTTGAGGGTGCGAACGAATTGCTTCACCATCTCGTCGCCATATGTGCCGGCATTATTGCAGGTCTCGATGAAGTGGGCAACGTGCTGTCTCGGATTTCCCTTTCCGTCGAAGTGCTGAAACTTTGGCGGCTGGAATCCGACTGGGAAGCGTAGCTGCTGGATCCTCGTAGTGTAGGGCTTCGAGTATGCCGCCGTGGTCGGAGGAAGGCCACTGCCGTGAGAACGCATCATGTCGGCTATCAACGCTTGGACTTGCTGAGCATTCATCGTTGCCGTTGCTGGAGGTTGAGTGGCCGCCGAGGCTGGCGCCGGGTAGACGACTTCCAATGGGACGGGAGCCGAGGAGAGCGCTGGAGTAACTGCTTGAATCGTCGGAGCGACTTCTGCAGGAGCGGGAGTTGAAGACGGAACTGGAGCGGCTACCGGAGAAGCGACGGGTTGGCTAACTGCTGCAGCGTCCTTTGCGCTTAGCTTCTGGAGCAGAGCGTTGATGTGATGATCCTTCTCCTCCATTAGCCGAGTAATCTGCGCCATGTGCTCGTTCATCTGCATGACTTGGAGCTGAAGAGCGGTCGGAGGGTGGTGACGGAGAACGCCTCGGTGTTGCATGTTCGCATCCTCGCCGTCATCATCTGAGACGTAGTTACGCCGACTTGCTTCTGGCTGATGATTGATGTTTGCCCCCTGCAGAGGAGGTGCAACGTCTGCTGGAGAACCCGAACTGGTTCGGGGTTGGGGCTGGTCCTCCCCAAACTTCTGGACATGGGCTCCAGGATCGAGGCTCGTTTCTTCATGCACCAGGGCCTCGTCGGCGCTTTGGCGAGCATCTTCGGTAGTAGCTTCTGGCACGAAGATGTCCGCAAGAGTCCGTGTACGCCGAGTGTAGACGCGCACCATTGGAGGAGCATCACCCTCCGGATTTACTGGATCACCGTGGCGGAGTAGAGGAGACTCGGCGATTAGTGAGAGGCTTGGAGCAAACGCATCGTTGTTCGTTCCGGCCATTGCAAACTTCAAGCAGCTTCTTCAACCGTACGGATGAAAGGAGAAGATGTCCCACCGGGCGTGCCAGAAATCTGTGGACGCGGAAAAAAGCGCGGGTCGTCTTTATTGCGAATCACACGAGATTACAAATGTGGCCGGGACCCGGGTTGCTCGGGTGTAGCGAGTCCGGGTTGCGGCGAGTTTTGATCAGGGGATTGTGGGAAAGATCTTCTGGGGGATCCCTTTGATCCGCGTCTCCACGTGGTGTTCGTGCGAGAGCGCTGAAGGGGCTGCCCAGGACAGGGGTTTTACAGGGAGAGGGTTTTGGAGAGGCTAAGGAATGTCCACCGTTGCTTTGTCCCTTCCGTGCTTCGCGCTTTCTCGGCTAGGGGGTTTTCGGCTTCGTTCCTCGGTCTTCGCGTCTTCCTCGTTCCTTGCTTGACCTCGGTGTCCTTGATCGTCGGTTCGCGGCGTCGATCTAGCTTTTGGCGTTGGCTTTGGCTTTGGCTTTTTGGCTTTGGCTTTACTCCGGCGTGGCTCTGGCTTTTGCTTTGCTTCGGCGCTTGCACTTGGACGTAGCTGGGAGAGACTTACGATGCTTTCGTTCTTCCGGACTTCGCGTCGTATCGGCTAGAACGTGCGGTGCTTTTGCTCGTGGCCGGCGTAGTCGCTTGGCTTTGGCACTTGCGTTGCTTTGGCGCGGGCTTTACTGGGGCTTTGCTTTGGCTTCTTGCGTAGGCTTTAGCTTCAGCGTCAACTCGATCTTCTTCCTCGAACGACGTAGGCTACTCCTCCGGTGCTTCGACGGTTTACGTATCGACTGGACTTCTCTTCTTCTCCGGGCTTCTTTGGCGTGATCGGAGTCGAAGAATGCTTTCGAAGATGGTGGGGGTAGCACCGATCTCCGTGCGACGGTTGTGGCGTCGGCTTTTGTTGATGAAGACGACGAGGGTAGCGACGGTCTCCGTGCGACGGTTGTAGCGTCGGCTTTTGTTGATGAAGACGACGAGGGTAGCGACGGTCTCCGTGCGACGGTTGTAGCGTCGACTTTTGTTGATGAAGACGACGGGGTAGCGACGCTTCAGACGATCTGCTCCAGGCTTTCTTCTTCGTGGATGGGGCAGGCGTTAGTCGAAGACGACGGGGTGATGACGCTTCGCTACTCTCCTCCGGGCTTTGGGGCTTGATCGGGATCGAGGATTTGTTGGAGCCGACGGGGTAGTGCCGCTCCTCTTCTTCTCCGGGCTTTTGAGCTTGATCGGAGTCGAAGGCTTTGTTGAAGGTGACGGGTGTAGCGCCGCTTCTCTTCTTCTCCGGGCTTTTGGGCTTGATCGGAGTCGAAGGCTTGTTGGAGACGACGGGGTAGTGCCGCTCCTCTTCTTCTCCGGGCTTTTGGGCTTGATCGGAGTCGAAGGCTTGTTGGAGACGACGGGGTAGTGCCGCTCCAGACGATCTGCTCCAGCCTTTCTTCTTCGTGGATGGTGCAGACGTTTGTCGAAGACGACGGGGTGGTGACGCTTCGTTCCTCTTCTCCGGGCCTTGGAGCTTGATCGGAGTCGAGGGTTTGTTGGAGTCGACGGGGTAGTGCCGCTCCGAGCTTCTTCTCCGGGCTTTTAGGCTTGATCGGAGTCGAAGGCTTGTTGGAGACGACGGGGTAGTGCCGCTCCTCTTCTTCTCCGGGCTTTTGGGCTTGATCGAAGTCGAAGGCTTGCTGGAGACGACGGGGTAGTGCCGCTCCTCTTCTTCTCTGGGCTTTTGGGCTTGATCGGAGTCGAAGCTTGTTGGAGACGACGGGGTAGTGCCGCTCCTCTTCTTCTCCGGGCTTTTGGGCTTGATCGGAGTCGAAGCTTGTTGGAGACGACGGGGTAGTGCCGCTCCTCTTCTTCTCCGGGCTTTTGGGCTTGATCGGAGTCGAAGCTTGTTGGAGACGACGGGGTAGTGCCGCTCCTCTTCTTCTCCGGCCTTTGCTTCTGGCGTCTTCGGAGTCGAAGGGTTCTTCTTCTCCGAGCTTTCTTCTTCGTGCACGGAGTCGAAGGGATGATCTTCGTGTGCAAGGGTCTTCACATTGATGAGGACTTTCAGTAAGCCGATCCCTCGGGACAGGCTTGACTGTGCCTCGTGAAGCCTTGGGTCGATGAAGAAGCGTCTCCTCTTCTGCAGAGCTCTGGCGTTTCGTCTTCAATTTCCCGACCATTTTTTCCTTCCCCCACCCCCTCTATTTATAGGCAAAGAGGTGGGGAGAGAGATATGGGAACTCTTTAATTTTAAATCCCTTTTGTATCTCTCTCATAATTACCCGGATTTTATTCATCCATTGATGAAGGGAATAACATTTAGTTGTTTTCCTTTTCTGGCGGGTGCAATTATGGCTGGATTTTGCGCACGAAATCGATGGCGATCGGGCGCTTCGTCTTGTGCGTCGGATCGAGGGATCGGCGCAGATCCGCGTGTGTGCAGACGTCATACGCTACCTCCCCCCGCGCATGGCGGTATTTTTTTTCCTTTTCTTTCTTTTCTTTCCTTTTCTTTTCTTTCCTTTTTCTTTTCTTTCCTTTCTTTTCTTTCCTTTTTCTTTTCTTTCTTTTTTCTTTTCTTTCTTTTTTCTTCCCTTTCCTTGCAGGGCCGGCCGGCCTCTCCATGGGGTTCGGTCCCCACTAGGGCCGGCCCTATAGGGTTCGGACCCTAGTAGGGGCCGGCCCCTCTTGAGGCGGGGTCCGAGTCCGTGTCGGCGCGCGCGAGTCGGGTCCGCGTGTCGGGTTTGCATCCACGTCTGCGCGTGCGAGTTGGGTCCGCGTGTCGGGTCTGCATCCGCGTCGGCACACGTAAGTCGGGTTCGGGTCCGACGAAATTCGTGTGTCTACAATCACGCTTCTCCGAATTACCCAATGACTAATTGTAGACTGTTAGAGCCCTTGATCCCCAACATCTTATACCCTACGTAAGCCTAATGTAGTGAGAGATCGTAAGAGCTTAATATATTGATTTTTTTCTCGAGCAATTGCATGTAGTGGAGAGGAAAACAGACAAAATTATACCTGGTTCAAACCCAAAACCCGAAACCTGATTGCATATCGATCGGGTATGGACCCTCTTATACCCAAACAAGCATGGGTCAGGTACGGACTTGTCCTACCAGGGTCCGATCCAAACCTGACCTGACCCATTGACACTCATGGATGATGGATTGGTGCGAAGCCCAAACGTGCGAGGACCTTTCGAATGACGACACGTAAGCTGCACGCAATCTCGTCATCATACAAAAACGTGGGCCCGCCCTTCATCTTAGATACCTGTCAAGCAACTAGAACTCGTACATCGTCCCGTGCACATCCCGTGCGCCAAACCGATCTCGATCCAATATCCGAACCAAGAATAGCACAACGCGGTAACCAACAACTCAGTACATGACACGTCGTCTGTCCCGAGGTTCCTTTTATTCCCCTCGTCTCCCATCTCCTCCCCTCCCCTCTGCTCTCCTTCTCTCTCCTCCCTCCGCACCCCGACGCGAGCAGCTCGGCCGGCTTATCCGCGGTTACTTCGGCGATCCCACCTCTCCGACCGCCACGATCCTCCTGGAAACGATCGTCTCCTTCACCCCTTCCGTATTGTTGAACAGGTAAGATTACAGTGTTTTCCCTGCTATAGGGTTAGGGAATTAGCTTCTTGTACTATTACAGGGTTAGGGTTTTGGGGGCTCTCCTTCACTCTTTGCCTCTGTTCCCCATCTTTTATTCGATTCATCGAGTGGCAATTGCCTCGATTGTGGATTGGGCAGTATTCTGCGATCCTTGGTGATTTATGAATTGTCCCAAGTTATTGTTTTGTTTATTTCCGATCATTTTGGTTGATATCACGAAGCAACACAATTTTTAATCATTTTTGCCCCTCTATTTTGCTTTGTTAGATGTAGTTTTCGCGTTAGTATTGTAATGGTGTGCGTTCTTTCCCTATATAAGTGAGGTTGTGCTAGTGTAATGATATCAGTACAAGGAGTATTCCTCTCAACATGGTATCAAAGCCAAGTTGCTCGGTCTAGGTTTCAGAGTTCTCATATCTGGCCTCGGTCTCCTTGGTCACCGCCGGTGACGTCGAGGAAGCCGAGAATAGTAAAAACTATTTATTCTCCGGACTCCCTCCTGATCACCCATGACGTCGTGTCGATCCAAATGTTCCTTATCGCTCGGCCGATACGGATCCCTCCAGCCTCTCCTCGACATATTTGCCGCACCCAGCTCCTTCCGATCTTGACTCGAGTGCGATACCCCAATGTCTTCGGCGATCGCGATTCGAGGGACGCGCCGCAAGGGGAGACTCCCTCCGCGAGCGCTGCCTCCACCCTCACCATCTCCGGGTGTTGGTCGCTGTCTTCAATGATTCGTGCGACCGACCTCTTAGCACGTCTCCTAACCTCGAATGGCCTCTCGGTGCTCGATCTTTCCCATCTGCAGGTGCTTATGGCCAACCAGACACGTGGGATTAACCATCATGCCGTTTTGTCTCTTCTATGCACTACTGCTCTTGTCGTTATATTTTCTAGTTGTCGCACCTCCTCGCAGCTGGCGCTTCTCCGGTTTATCGCCTCCCCTTCCGAGCAAGGTCGTTAACCGCCTGGTGCGTTTCGAATGCTGATCGGCTACTGCAAAATGTGCGTCGGGCAGTCGCTGGACGGGAAAGGGGAGGCCAGGGTTGTCAGATCAAGAGGGGAGAGAAGAGGTAATGAAGGAGGCACGGTTGTTCATGCCTCCTGTTGATCGAGCTGAGATGCACATTGTGGGAGGTCACTGCTCCTGTACACAACCACAACTGGCTTGTGCTCTGTCTTGGGAATCACGACAGATGCAGTACCCCATGTGTTGTTCCTTCTGAATCACAATTCCCAGCACACCAAATTACACATTGTGATATATGTGTGAGCTCGTGCATCTGCTATCTATCAAGTTGTGCATCTTCTGCTCCTCGCTGCAGGCCATCTCGATAACGCCTCTCGAAGATCCTCCTCGCTTTGGGCTTCTTCGTCTGTCGGGTATCTATCGTATTCTCTGGGTGCGCTTAGCATGCCGAGAGCCTAACGCCGTCTTCCCTAGGTGCGTTTTGTACAACGAGTGTTTGCCGTTTTCCCCGGGTGCGCTGTGGTCGGCCGTTCGCTGTATTCTCCGGGTGCGCTCAACACATCGAGAGCCCGACCGTTTTCCTCGGGTGCACTCTGCACACCGAATGTTTGCCATATTCCCCTTGTGGGTGCGCTCAGCATGGCGGGAGCTCGACCATTTGTATTCCTCGGGAGGGTGCACTCAGCACGACGGGAGCCCGATATTTTCTTGTGCCGTATTCTTCGGGTACGTGCTCAGCACACCGAGAGCCCTGTCCTCTCGCGCCATATTTCCCAGATGTGTCTGGCTGCTCAAAATGTCGAGAGCCCGACCCTCTCGCACCGTATTCCCGGGGTGTACTCCGCACGTTAGGCATCCGCAGTATTCCCCGGGTGCGCTTAGCATGCCGGGAGCTCATCCATTGTCTTCCCCGAATTTGCTTCACACACCGGGCGTTTGCCGCCTTCCTCGGATGCGTCGACTTCTACCACTATCAGTTGCCTTCGTCATTGCTCCACCTGTTTGGCATCGGGTCTCAGCGACCCTTGCATGTTTCCCGATTGGTCTACTTGCAGTTGCAGGTTGGCCGGATCCCCTAGTTGTTCTTCTTGGAGGTCAATCGGGTTCCCATGACGACTTGCTTGTAGGTTGGCCTAATACTATCTTAATTTACGAAAAGGAGATGTTGGATATATATATATATATATATATATTTATGTTAGATAAATTGATGTTGGTTTATATCCTACATCATTTTGAGAGGGGTGTTAGATGTAACCTTAATATTAGTTCCATATGGACCATGGAATTATAATGGTGTGCAGGCTCTCCCTATATAAGGAGAGGTGGTGAATTCTCTCCAAACCCTACTATCTCTCTCTCTTAACTTGCTTAATGATTCATGTTTTTTTTTTCTTCTGTCATGGTCATTCTTGAAACCAAATGGATGGTATATGGAATTTTTATTTGAGTACGAAGAATTGAAGTATTGTAGTCATTCTTGTATCAAACAAATGGATCATATATATATGATTTTTCTGTGGGTACACAGTTGGAGCAATGCAGCCATTCTTGTATTTATTGACAATATGCTTGCGATGTGAAAACCTTACGTTTGCATAGGATTGTGGAGAGAGAGAGAGAGGTGTTAAAGAACTAAGGCCTATCGAGAGACCATATGCTGTTTTTTGCTCTTCCATGAAATAAGGTGTTCACCATACAGAGTACAGACTCCAGAAGTAGAGCGACGGTCTGTAAGAGAACCAACGTAATCCGAGTAAGTGTAACAAGACAACTCTGAGCCATCTTGAGCCTTGTAGAAAAGTCCAAGACCAGGAGCAGCTTTAAGATATCGCAGAATCCTCAGTGCGGCCTCCATGTGTGTTGTCCGGGTAGCATGCATAAACTGACTCACCACACTAACCGCAAAGCTAATATCTGGCCGAGTATTAGTCAGATAAATCAAATGACCAACAAGGCGCTGATAGGAACTGGATTCAGGAAGATCACCAGACTTGGCATGGAGACGGTGATTATGTCTAATTTAGTGGACATGCAAAAATATTCATTGTAAATCAAATGGTTACAATGGTAGCATATAAAATAACATTAGAAATAAAGTTCAAGTATAAGTTTAGCAAATAACTAATGAAAAGCTATATTTGGAAGAACATATCCAAAGGAGGCATTGATGATATTGAAGATTTAAATCCAAACCAAAGCTTATACATTGCTACCGGTTTAGATGTCCGAAATACCTAATCTAGAAATGAAAATAGGAAACAAACATGAGGATCTATCATCTATGGAGTAATGATGATGTAAGAAAAGGTGGACATGGAACAAGAAGCTAAGAAGAAACTAGATCGATCGTGTCATGTTTCTGCATGTTCAGTTTGGAGCCGAGGGATTTAGCATGATGTATTTCTATATCCATAACCGCCAACTAACTTTAGATAGGGTTGACATAACTGATGTTTTATTGTGTGTGGGGGCTAGTAGTGGATAAGAAGAAATAGATAAAAGAGACAAAAATTGAGCCTATTGAGGGTAATCTCGTCCTAGAAGTATCTTCTCTTCAATGCCTGTCTTCATGGCCGACTCATCTTCTTATGGGAGCGGCAGACAACCAAGATGCAGACAACCAAGATGCAAAGAAATATCTGGAATTTAGTTAGAAAATACAAAAACTCAACCATGGGTTTTAGAAGAAGAGGAAGATAAAGCATCAGAGTGGGGACCCATGGGTAGAGAAATCATGTAGAAGAATTAGTAAGGAACTACATGCAATATTTCCTCCATGAATAACAAAAAAAATAATAGAAGGGCTAATGATTTTATGATTTAGGGCGTTAGATTCTCTAAAAATTGATTCCCGAGTGATTATTGTTCATCCATTAGATCTCCTAAGGGCTATTTTATGATTTTAGACTCTCTTGATCCCTATATCTTTAATAAGCCCATTATTATAATGGTCAACGCGTAAATTAATCCTTTAAATGTTCATGACTTGCATGTGACAACTAAGCTGGTATTGACAACCCCCTTATTCTTGGCTAACCAAAAGAATGCGTCGATGGTTCGAGTCGCCACCAAGGCCAAGCATTGGGGAGCTAGAAAATAGTCAAAATACCAATACATAAATGATTAGTAATCAAAGCCCAAAAATGTAAACAAATAAAAAATGATAGTAATTTTTACTTAATAACATGCTGCTTGTATATAAAAACACTAATTTTTCTGCCTCTAGTGATAGTATCAAGGTTGTCAAGGCGGCAAGGCGAGGCGAGGTGCCTAAGGTGCGCCTAGTCGTCTAGGCATCGCCTTGTGGTTTTTTTTTTAAAAATACATTCAACTAAGATATTTGTTATCATTTGAATATGCAATAATGCAAAGTATGATGAAATTTGTTGCAAGTTAGCATGATTAAATTTGTATAACATGTATACAGTGACTGAAGTTCGTTACATAATAATGAACAATGAATAATGATAGATTCCATAACCACCGACAAATGAAGATACGATTGAAGTCTATCACAAACAATTAGTGAATAATTAAGCACGTGAAGCTGCAATGATCAAATGACTGAAATCATCACATAACTATAAACAATTAATATATGACAAATAAATCATGATCCTAGGTCAAAAGAAAATAAATAGATAAAGAAGCATTGAACCCTCGAAGAAAAAAAACCAAAAATAGCATAAGGTGAGCCTTATTGACTGTGCCTAGGCGCGCCTAGGCGTGCGCCTTACCATTTCGGAGTGCCTTGTCACCTAGGCATCGCTTAGGCGCGTGCCTTGACAACACTGGATAGTATAAATATTTTACTTACCAATGTCCTCTCAACTTCCCTCCAAGTGACGTAAACACAAGGTATCTAAAAAGAATACGGGTCATTTCTTCATAATGAGGTGATCCACTCTTATGTACACATCACATTGTTCGTGGAAACTTGTACAGCTATACCTAGTAATCATTTCGTATTTCATTTGGAGTTTTATCCAGGAGAGTAAATAATAGTTGTTCGTGTGTGAATGTGCAAAAACGTTTACAGCTTTGACGAACATTATTCAAGTCAGACATTAATAAGCTATACAGTCAAAGTCGGTAGTCGGCCGCTAGTCGGCCAAGGGCTGACTATGACTAGTCGGGACTAATTCAGGACTAGTCGGCCAAAACTTATTCTAACCCCTCCCCCCTCCCTAAACATATATGATATATGAACTAGCATAAACATCAATAAGTAGATGATATTAGTCGGTCAATAACAATGCATGCCTTCACACTTGACAACATATGTATATATATGTAAGTAACAAAACACAGTTGTATTAGCTTCATGCCTATGTCAGAAGACTCAGAACTAAGAATTCATCACAATATTTGTTTGCTGATGTTTAATCAATGAACAGCCCCAATTTTGATTATATAGTTATATGGATATCAACAAATAAACAATAATTATTTGTCTATGTTTTTATCTCAGATTCTCAGGTCCTTAACAGATGATTATAGGGAAGAGCCATAGTTGCGACTCAAGACTCGAGGCAATGCAAAAAAATTCAAACAAAATTGCTTGTAAAAAAAAAATTTGCTTGTAGAATGCTGCCTAGGGACTAGTCCCAAAAGCTAGTCGTGGACTAGGCAGGATTCCGCCCAGTTATGAAAGAATCGGACTTATCGGTCGGCAAAATGCCTCTTGGGGACTAGTCATCGACTAGTCCCGATTTTGATAGCATAGTTAATAAGAAAGTTAATTACTTAATTAGTATATGTCCCTAGTGATTGGTGACATTGGTCCACCCATCGAGCATGATGGTGTATGTATATATATTCCACCTCTCATTGTATTCGTCGAAGAAAGCTTGTGTGGGGTCCATATTTTTAGACAATTTTGCCTAATTTTATGGTAACTGGTAAGACAATGGTTTTAGACCTAAACCAAATTGTTTGATAACTTCAACCATACATTTGAAGCTTTTTATCATAAAGATATTGAAAGTAATAGTAGCTTGGTATGTCCATTTTGCTATAAACCGAACTGTGCATTTTTTATTTTCATTTTTATCCCTATTTTGTATTGTGGTCCTGGCATGACCTCTACCATTTGCCCTTTGGTTAACCATATCCTATAAATGTAGTTTACAGAAGTGGTCTAGAGGCCCACGAGCCATTGACTTCTTTGGTGGTGGTGGAGGTGGTGGTTTAGTGCATTATCTCGGATGTAGTAGGCTTCTTTTTGCTGCTTATGAGAGGTCTTATCCATGTACACCATAATCCTTCGGATTTCAAGAGTAATATTAGAATATTATTTCATATTAAACCGGAAGTATTGTCCAAGTTTTCATGTCTAGCAATGATATAGTGATGCAGATCGATGTCTGTCAGCTGGGCAAAATAACTGTTTTACTATTCATGATAATTTACCATTTTGCCTCTGCATTATTTTGATGTAATAGCTATTTAGTTTGTTTCGTCTTTATTTTATCTTTTCAACGCTTGTCTCTATGATCTGATAACTGGAAGGCCCTTATGTATTAACCCAGGTGCGCAGGTGAGGGGGATGTCCCTCCCGAACTCAACTTAAGTATCGAATCCAACTTAGAATATACTAGGTTAAGGCTTGTTGCTAGCTGGTTTCACTAAAGCCCATTTAAAAAAGCCTTAGTGGGCTTAGGACAAGCCCCATGCAAATCAGATAAGCCCCAAAGAGGGGGGAGGGGGGGGGGGGGGGGGTTACTTCGACCGTGCGGCGTCGCCCCATCCCCTATCCACGTTCAACTCGCGGGGAGGAAGAATCCCCCGGGCATGAGGTGTGGGTCCCCCCCCCCGCGCGCGCCTCTTTCTCTCCCCCTCTTGTCCTTTAATCTCCCATGGATTCATCCCTTCTAGACAAATGTCTCTTCTTTTTCCTCCTCTTCACCTTCTGTGAAACCCTATATATAGGGACTCTTTCTCTATGAAATTACAGAATATATATCATAGTGTTTTATTGTAAAGTACTGGATTTGCACTTGTTCCCCCTCTTCTCCACCCAAAAATCAACTAGCTTCTATCCCCACTCTTCTAAGATCATTCCCAACCTTCTCCATTATTCATCTAGTACTTTTGGCCCTTTGGGACTGTTTTGGACCTATTTGCCGAGCGACGGACACCCGAAGAGCTGACCGGAAGATCATATCAGCACTTTGGGCTTTCCTTCCTCTCCAAATCTATTAAGCACCAAGTCATATTCTCTAATGAGTTTGTTTTCATATCCATATTATTGTTGATCTCTTTTGTGTTGGAACTTGTTGGCATTGCTAATTTCTCTATGATAAACTTGGAAGTATTATTATGTTTGAGTTATATTAAATAATTTTTAGGAAACTTGAATATTGTCATTCTCACAATTAAGCCCACTACGGTAAATCATCTAATTTGTGGAAGTAAGCCTATGCATTTTAGTGAGGGTATTGACTCTTCCCCTAAGCCTTCCCTTTAATCTTAGAAAGACCACCCTCTACGGGCGTATCCCCATCATATAGATGCACAACTCACACACTATTGATTATTTTCATTAGGACACTTATAGTGCCCATACTTCTATCTTGAATCCTTAGACCTATTGAGTTGAAGAATTGAGGTGTGTGTGTGGGAGCCTAAATATAGTAACTAACTAATTAATTAATACAATATAATAATACTAAAACATAAGAAATAAGAAATTTGTTATTTGCAGATGTTGATGGTTTGTTGTCGTATATATCGGCGTGTCGAGGTTTTGACCTCCTAGTCGTTGCCTCGCCTCCGTGTGAGTTTAAAGATACCTTGGGGGGGGGGGGGGGGGGGGGGATGACTACTTGAAGTAAACTTATAGGAGAGCTTGCTTGCGAGTTGAGAGCTTAAAGAGAGCTTGGACTTTCGAGTGTTTGAAGAGAGATTCCGGTTGGACAGTGGTTGGAGAGTCCTTCGGGAGTGTTAGAAGAGATGTTGGATGAAATTGGGTGGGGGTGGGGGTTATATAGTGTATGAAGGGGTGTGAGGGGATCTGAAAAATATTATTTTTCTCCAACGGTAAAAATTTGATAGTTGGAAAGCTTTGCGGTCACAAGTCATAATCAAGTGCACAACCAACTGTACGATTATTGTGCAACCAGATAGTACCCCTTGGCGCATGTGTGACCCCCGCATATATGCCATATGTGTTGTGGATTGCATATGCGATGACATATGCTTACATGCAGTCGCATCTGATAAGATTGACTTTGATATGAGAAAATTATGCTATTTGCTCTATATTGGTCAACCACATGATAGCCTATGCTAGGGCGATCCGAGAAGTTATTCTAAGCTAGCTATTCATAGAGGGATGGCTGTAAACCTGCTCTCTAAAAGTAGGTAGCATAATTCAGCCATGTTTCCTCTCCCAAACCACTAGAAGTGTGATTTTGGTTCCGGTCCTGACCTTGAAGGAGTGGTTCTTGTGTCTGTGAAGTATGACACCAGATTATTGAGCAAATAAGGGATTGCTCAAGATTATTATTCTTTTTTGTCCAGCAAAACAAAGATTATTACTCTTTTCAATGAGTGCAGCACCACTATTAAAATTCCTTCCAATCCTTTTGTGGAACTTTGTTGCTAAGATAATGGTCTATTGTTGGCCTTGTCGTTGTGGAACAAGGTTTGGAAGTACTTGTCACTGCTGCGACATTTAAGAATGTCTGTTATCTACTTATCTTAGAGCCTGGATGACCCAAAATGGTTGGCAGGTCAACCTGTATATTATGCTCTACATTTTTTAGTGGTAGAGTAATTTCTGAAATTAAGGTACTTCAATAATTTTTGGCATATACCTGGGCATGTGCCAATGTTACCTGAGAGTCAGAGGAGGAGTACATGCACATGAGGAATATTAAATATGCTGATTATTTTATGTTTTAGCAAGTATTATCTATTGGCTGCTTCTCTTGTTATCGGTGTACTGCTTCTTTATTTGATTTAGTTTCATTCCTATTTTTTTGCCTAGGTATACTCTACATATGATTGGATGAGCCTTCAACTATATTAGAGTTATGGCTTCAACAATGTTGACAGGAGATCGAAGGTGACTATGGACCATGACCATTTCGATTTTTGTTACTATGAAAATACTTCTATTTAGTTTAACTAGGAAAAATCTAACCAATTAAATTCATGCAGCTATTTGTGTTTTTTCCCCCATACAATAGTTTCGTTTAATACACATTAGTGCCGTTTAATACACATTTTATAATTTACTGCTATAATGGGTTGACAATAAAGATTGCAGGTTTTTGCATTCTTGATGACGTTTAATGCTGTAACTTTTATGCTTGTACACCATCACTTGACTTAATTTATGCCGTATATTTTTCGATGGTGAGATGAAAGTTACCTCTTATCGTTTAGCATAACAATTCTTTAATTCTTTTACATTTAACTTGTAACCATGGTTCAAAACTCGATCGGTACCGTGTCATATTGTGCGGTTCGTATAAGTTTTCAATTTTCTACAGGGAAAATACTTTTCAACCATCCTGTTTTCCACTCAGATAGGGCCATCCTGATGTCGCACTTGATCACAACTGTTAGGTGCACCTGGCCCCGATAGGTGTTCGCACTCAACTAGATTGGCAATAGAGGGACAAAGGTGATCTGGTGCAGCATCAGGATGGCCTGATCTAGGTGGAAAACTGGATGGATCATGCATAGCATTTCTCTTTCTATAGACCGTGACTGATTCAAGGACTGATACCGTTATGGGTCCTGCATATGCCGAGACCAACACAACTCGGCCCATATGCATAGGAAGCCCCAGGACTTATATATGCATTCTTCCCTCTTTTTCTGGCCGAGTCGGATTGATTGGCACTGAGTCATATCGCCGAGTCGTATCAGTTTTTGGTCGGCCAAATCGGGTCCCGATACCGGGTACTTGAACATTGTTTATAACCTTCATCATCCAAGCAATGAGAATTCAATTTGTTTTTTCAATTCGATGTTCCAATTTCCCACATTTAAGTAGTTAGTAGGATGATGATCTCTTCTCTGAAATGACAAGAAGGGGATGATGTGATGAGGAAAAAGATGAAAGAAGAAAAGACCAATTTGTCCAATTTTCAACAAGTAGAATTAGCTATTTTTTATCTAGAAAGCCATGTATTCATCCATGTCTACATTCCATTTAAATTAAATCAACCTATAAGATGAGAAAAAGCTCCGTAAATGAGTTAATATCAACGGCTCTTGTAATTGTAGACATTTATTTCAAGTCATAGACATTCTAAAAGGTACACACACCCTTTAACATGACACTTTTATTAACTTGGACTCTTCATTAATGACAGCATTCATGAACCTAAGTAGTCAAAGACATGCTTCAGTTTATAACCATAAAATAAACAATCATAAATTTGAACTTTGACCAAACTAAGAACTTTTACTCTTAATCTTCCACTAGTAGACAGACCTAATGAGCGCCTTGGCATACCGGATGCATGGGCTTGTTGGATGACATATCAATGTCAAACTTTCCCTAAGGTGTTCGGTTCACTTGCAGGTCCTCTTCTCCTATAAATGTCCACTTTGTTATAGAGCAAATAATTATCGATTAACTTGTATCATGCTGGAAGCTGATGATGCAGTCCCACTTTATGATTTGGGATTGTCATATTGAACTAAAAATCATTAGAGCAGTCCCATCTTACAATTTTGCATTACCATATTTGGGTAAGAATCATCAATGGGTTTCATGATCCAAGCACAGGAGCTATTCAACACACAGAAACAAGGATCTTCTTAGTGATGATGAAATGATTCTTTCAAAATATAGCAGATATTCTATTTCTGCCCATGCATAGCATACTTTTTATTTCAATAAAGACTTCTTAGTTCTTATGAATGCCACATTAAAGAGCAGACATTGTTAGGAATATTTCTCAATTTGTTCATTTTCTCTATGGCTGTAAAGCATTGTACCTATTTTACATTTTGGTCTATAGGGTTAGGTCTAGGGTTCATGTAACTTTCAATTCCATAAGCTTGATGTGCTCAAAGTGGTTGGTGCCAACTATAAGATGAGGGGGAGGCGGACACGTTTCAGAATGGAGAAGGTGAGACTAGCAGGGGTGGCAATGGAACCCGAAAACCCGACCCGAAACTTGGGTTTGGGTATAACTTTGTACCAAAATCAGATTTGGGTAGGGTATAGGTGTAGGAACTCTCTCAACCAACTTTTGGGTACAAGTATGGAAACCTCAATACCCATACCTGATACCTGATTAACTAACTCACATGTTTTAAATTATATATAATATGTGCCGGTCTCTAAACTAATGGTAACCTATCCGAACTTTACCCAAACTCATACCCAACTAAATCTGATATAACACAGAATGATGAGACCTTTTTAGGGGGCATTTGGTTGTTGTAAGTCTAGAAAAGTGGGAGAACTGTCAAAACTGCAATCCGATGAAGAACCATAATGCCAGTTTTGTTGTTTGGTTCCATGGAGCCGTGAGTTCATCAAACTGCAATTCTATCTATTCCGATGTTTGTTTAAATGTAACCGTCCTACAGAGAAACTAAAAATGTCCATGGATATTTTAATCAAATAATATTAAATAATCTAATAGTATTGAAATATTTATCAAACAATTAGAAACTAAGTTATTATTCTTTGTTTTAGTGAATATTGTAATCTTATATCGAACACTTCTATTTAATATATTATTGTACTAGTGCATGCCCATGCCTGTCGGCACTCGGACGGTCGTTTTCGGCAGCAGCACACCCGACTGCCTTCGGTGGCATCAGCACTACGAAGGCTGAAAAACACATTCGACATGATGTGTCTTTCTCATAGTCAGTTACGCCCCCCTCTCACCGCACGATCTCTCTCTCTCTCTCTCTCTCTTTCTCTCTCTCTCTCCTCTGTGTGTGTGTGTGTGCACCTCCGACATCCCTTTGCCACCTCAGGATTGCGCGATCGGTGCATCGAACTAAGCCCAAACCGACATGCAAAGGATTTCTCGGTGCACCGTCGACATCACTTTGCCACATCAGGATTTCCTGATCGGTGCATTGAACTAAGCCCAAACAAATTAAGGAGATCAAAAAGCATAATTACAAAAGCCAACGCACTGAACATGTTAAGCCCATCAATTCACACCATCCATGCATGTCGCTACTCAAAGATAGGATTAGCCATCCTTGACCGCACTCTGTGTTTAGATTTTTCTTCCCATAATACTCGATCAGACTCATAGGCTTTGGGCTGTTTGCCCATGGATTTCTTAAGCAAAGAAATCACAACAATCATGCTAAGAAGCACGGACACGAGAGACGGACACGACACGGACATGCCGACACGACATTTTGTAAAAAACCAAGACACAGACACGTTAGAGGACAAGCTGAATATATATATATATATATATATATATATATATATATATATATATATATATATATATATATAATATATATATATAGGGTTAGGATCGGGGGACACTATTTTTGCACTCAAATAGTCAAATTTTTACACCGATTTTCAAATCATTAGATAGAGATTTCAGAATTTCTTGATTTTTTGTGAGCATAATCACCTTGTCTTAGATAGCACGACTACAAATAATCAGCACATTCTAAAGCTTCTAAGTACATTAAATCTAAAAGGCTTTATTGACCGTCCATTTTAATCTTTAATTTGAAGAGCATGATTAATAAGTCTAGAGGCTTTAGAATTTGCTGATTTTTTGTGGATGTGTTATCGGAAACAAGGTGATTATGCTCACAAAAAATCTACAACTTATGAAACGTTTATCGAATAATTTGAAAATCGATGTAAAACATCGAGTGCAAAAACAGTGTCCTAACCTGACCCATATATATATATATATATATATATATATATATAAATATAAAAACAAGGATAATATTATGATTCATAATCAAACATAAAGTCTCCAACAAACAACAATAACATCATTACATTATCAATGATTCAAGTGCATAGTTTCAAACTTTCAAATCACAAAAAGACAAATAGAACTCGCATAGATTCATCGTCTATCAAGGCCAACGTCAAGTGTCACCGCATCATCACCATCGACACTATTATCCGCGAAGATCACGGCCTTTGTATCCGGCTCAGTGATGGAAAGATTCGCAATCTCAAGAACCCCAACATCTTCAAATGAGTCAAAAGCAACTCCGGTAATGTCCGACACGCTCTGACACGCATCCGACACACTTCGACACGTGTCAGACAACCTTTCTTCATAGAGGACATGTTTTTTGACGTGTCCGACACGTGTCGGAGAGTCGACACGTGTCGAACACGGATATGTAGAGGTCCTGAGAGTGTCGGTGCTTCATAGACATCATGTGAGTGATGCATCAGAAATGCTTGGAAAACAAAAGGTACAAAGACATCAGATTTCCTAAAATTTGGTCAGATTCCAATATACAAATTGAATGAGTTGATGTTTAAGTTTAAAACATTGAATGAGCTGATCACAATTAAGCTAATTCATACCAATGGGAAACAACTTGCTAGTTGGAGTTTAGGATTTGATTTTATATCAAAATCGGAAACTTCAATTTGTAATACCTTTTATGTTGCCAAAACTCATATAAAACCTAATTAAAGATCACCTATTTGTAAACAAAACCTATTTAAAGATAATTGAACCAAACACATTAAAGCAAACCAAAATCAGTGAGTGATCCAAAATAAAAAAAAATCACCATTAGAAAAATCATTCACTAATGGTGAATGAGTTTCTTGATCAGTGAATGGGTTTCATTCACACCTATGATCATAGCTTTTTAATGGTGATTCACGAAACATTCACAATCACAAAACTCATTCATGATCAATGGTTCAAGAGAGAATCAACATTCAAGAAAATAAAGATCTGACAAAAGCATAATTTATAAATAGAAATTATTATTCAAATTTAATCCGACTAAAAGATTCTGAAGGCCATTAACCGCGTATAAAATACGCATTAAAACTTTCAACAATTAGCAATTAGCATCCATTTTTTTTTTGTTCTTGAGTGATTGTTTCCATCCAATTTTTTTTTTTTTTTTTGTGTGTGTGTGTCTATATATATATATATATATATATATATATATATATATATATATAGGAAAATGCTATAATGCGGCATGCGGTAAGTGCGGCACTTCACCGCAGCCGTCTGATGCACCGCTGCATGCATCGCATGCACGCAGCGCATGCATCAGACGGTTGCTGTGCGATGCCGCACGTACTGCATGCCACATTATAGCATGCCCCTATATATATATATATATATATATATATATATATATATATATATATATATATATATATATATATATATATATATATATATATATATATATATATATATATATATGGTAAAGGGTTTGGTGAACTTGAGTTCACAAATGAATGGTGAAACATGACTTATATTGCGCCATGTGTTCACTGAAAAGACATAAAGCAAGTAAGAGAAGATATGCATTTAAGAGAGTTGAACACTGAAATGATATAAAACAAAAAGTAAAAGAGGGTTGAACACTTTCTGAGGACACGTGACAGCTTCTCCATTTGAGTTCACCATTTGAATGGTGAACTCGAGTTCAGCTCCGGACCCCTATAGAAGCATATGCACTGGGAGTATTGCAACATATGCAGCGAAGCACATCAACATGTGGAAGTTAGCGTTCTTGCACCGCCCAGCCCGCCTAGTACAACATATGCAATGAAAGTAGTGCAATATATACATTGAGCATCACAACATAATGAACATATAAATATTAGCAAGTAAACATATGTTAGCTGTGCTGCATACACCACCCAAAACAGTACACCACAGACATACAAATTAAATCCAACGGCCCACAACGATCCAATATATGTTAGCTGTGATGCATGCACCGCCCAAACAATGAATCACATCCATTCAAATTAAATCGGACAGACCACAGTGCTAGGATCACACCAATTGGGTCGCACCAACAGGATCACACTAGAGGAGGCATATATATATATATATATATATATATATATATATATATATATATATATATATATATATATAGAGAGAGAGAGAGAGAGAGAGAGAGAGAGAGAGAGAGAGAGAGAGAGAGAGAGAGAGAGAAATGCTATAATGCGGTAAGTGCGGCACCTACCGCATGCCGCAGCATAGCATGCCCCATATATATATATATATATATATATATATATATATATATATATAGTCAGTCTATGGTGCAGCGGATTAACATGACGTTAACGTGCGACCAAGTTAATGGCCGCACGTGTAGATTTTTTTTAAATTTTTTTGAGGGTGATCACCTACCCCTTGATGAGCCACATGTCAAAAATCAACTAATTCTAAGACCTATAGGTGCATCAAATGTGCTCGGCTTTATTGACCGTTCATTTATACGGTCAATAAAGCCGAGGACATTTGAACAGTCAATAAAGCCGAGCACATTTGATGCACCTATAGGTCTTAGAATTAGTTGATTTTTGACATGTGGCTCATCAAGAGGTAGGTGATCACCCTAAAAAAAAAAATTTTAAAAAATCTCCACGTGCCCACCAGAGAGTTGGCTGCACGTTAGCCTCACATTAATCCACTGCACCATAGACTATCATATATATATATATATAGGGGCATGTTATAATGCGGCATGCGGTACGTGCGGCATCGCAACGCAGCCGTCTGATGCACGCACTGCGTGCATGCGATGCACGCAGCGGTGCATCAGACGGCTGCGGTGCGGTGCCGCACTTACCGCATGCCGCATTATAACATTTCTCTCTCTCTCTCTCTCTCTCTCTATATATATATATATATATATATATATATATATATATATATATATATATATATATATATATATATATATATATATGAGGGCTGGGTTCCTATGACAGCGTCATAGGGAGTACCCTATGACATACGGTGGATTAGTAATGGTATAATGTTTAGAATGTGCTGAATTTTTATGAGGATGATCACCTAACCTTATATAGAATGTCCACAAAAAATCAACGCATTCTAAAACTTGTTGGAGCATCAAATGCTAGAAGTTTTATCAGTCATCCATTTTAACCATTAAATTGAAAAACATATTTGATGCCCTTAGAAGTTTTAGAATGTGCCAATTTTTTGTGGGTGTCCTATCTAAGATAGGGTGATTATCCTCAGAAAAAATCGGAACATTCTAGATATTATAGGGTCACTAATTCACAATATGTTGTAGGGTACTCCCTATGACATGTCATAGGAATCCATTTTCCTATATATATATATATATATATATACTTGAGTTCACAAATGAATGGTGAAACATGATTTATTTTGCGCCATGTGTCCACTGAAAAGACAAGGTAAGTAAGAGGGGATATATATTTAAGAGGGTTGAACACTGAAAAGACATAAAGCAAAAAGTAAAAGAGGGTTGAACACTTTCTCAGCCACGTGGCAGCTTTTCCATTCGAGTTCACCATTTGAATGGTGAACTCGAGTTCAGCTTACCGGGCCTCTCTTTCTCTATATAATAATAATAATTATAATAATAATAATAATAATAATAAAATGCGGCGTGCGGTACGTGTGGTGTCGCACAACAGCCTAATGTACCCGCTGTATGCAGTGATGCATCGGACGGCTGTGGTGCGACACTGCACGCACCGCACGTCGCACCGTAACAGCCCTATCTCTCTCTCTCTCTCTCTCCATATATATATATATATATACATATAAAGAGAGAGAAATGGACCAGGGGGTGCGATCAGTGAAGAGAGAGAGAGAGGAACCTGGGAGGGGGTGCGTCGGTGAAGAGAGAGGTGCTGGGGGTTGAGGTGCGATTGGTGAAGGGAACTACTGCCCCCAAAAAAAAAAGGTCAGAGAGAGATAGAGAGAGTGAGATAGATAGAGTCGGACTTGGGGGGTGGGGGGTTTGAGAGAAAGAGAGCAAGGAACCTAGGGGGGTGCGATCGGTGAAGAGAAAGCTGGGGGTGGTGGGGGGGTTGAGAGAAAGGGAGAGAAAGAGACGAACCTGGGGGGGTGCGATTGGAGAAGAGAGAGGTGCTGGGGGTTGAGGTGCGATTGGTGATGGGAGCTGTTGCTGCAAGAAAAAATTAGAGAGAGAGAGAGAGAGAGAGAACCTGGGGGTGGTGGGGTTATGGAATCAAATGTCAATAAATTTCTTACGAAATCACCGAAATGTCTTTTTTTCAAGGGTCCGACATAGAAATTGACCGAATTTTTAATAGCACCAAATTTCCTTTCAACATAGCAAAATGTCGGTCGAAATGATCGACATTTGACTGAAATTCAACATTGTCTTTTTTCCAGACAATTTCATTGAAAATTTTTATCTTAATTAACAAAACAAAGCTCATCTTTATTAGCAAGAAATTATATTTTTCCTTAATTTTGATTTTTTTCATAATAGACAATATTTTACTGTCATCTTTATCTTGAATTATTGCTGAAATATTCCATCTTTTTCATATCAAACGAACAAAATCAACATCTGACCAAAAAATGATAAATTTCTATCGAAAAACACCGTCATTTGACCGAAAAATGTAATATTTCTACTGAAATTTGTCTTTCCATTTTATAATTTTTCCACTGACAAATTATCAAAAACGATTTTTTTTTTTTGGTTGATCGACATGGACACCGAAAACGACACTTAAAACCTTGGGTGGGTAGAGAGAGAGAGAGAGAGAGAGAGAGAGGGAGGGAGGGAGGGAGGAGAGAGACGAACCTAAGAGAGACACGAACCAGGCTGGGCGCAATCAATGAAGAGAAAAGAGGTTTGGGGGGGGGGGGTTGTGATCGGAGAAGAGACATGTGCAGAGGAGAATGGCGAGATCATGCATGAGCTTGTGCGACAAAAATCACGGCATCAGTTAATTAGGTTATGAGGATGTGATGATATATTTTTGAGATCCGTTCGATTTGATCGGATGGATGAGTTGTCTCTGGCCAATGTTGAGGATGTAGGGTTGTAATAAACCCAAACAACCCTAACTTGTTATATAGATGAAGTACTAATAAATTTTAAGATATATTCATGTAAAGTTTTATTTAATATAATTAATAGTTATCAAATTTTAGTTAAAAATATTTGATATTTGTGTATTTAAAATAATTATAGATGTTATTGATTTTGACGTAACTTTTTTCATATTTAGTTAAATCAAGAATATTTAATAAATAAATAATAATTTCTAATTACATCCTAAATTTTAATTTAATTATCTAATTATTTAAATTTTGTTTGTCGAACAGTTAAACCTAGCGGTGTAAATTGGGTAGGACTTGGTCGGGCTTGACTTAAATAGTGCCAAGCTGAGAAGGATGGAGCCCAGTCAGGCTTGCCGGGCCGGGCTCGGGTCAAAGGCGCAAGCCTGGGCTCGACTCGTGTACGTAATGGGTGTGGTTTGCTGTTTGGGTTGGGATGGGTTAGCTGGCTTTTAGTATAAAATAATTTTAATTGGAACTTTCACAGGTTTGAACCCTTGACCTATATCCAAAAATCCAAACTCTTTACAATCTCTACTATAATAACTTTATGAAATGCTATGCAAGTTGTATACATGCATAATAAACATATAAGTTTTGATCGGGTTTTTGGGCCAACCCGCGTAGGGCCGTAAGCTAAAGGTGGCGGCTAGCTGAACTCAAACCCAAACCTGAACTGGCTTTTTTACTCATTCCTGAACCTGAACTTGAGTTCTAAAACCTTGTCATAGAGTGATTGCAAGCATTGGGGGTTGTGAGTGCAGATTGGAGGCGACTGTGAGTTGTTGATCATGTTGTGGAGGAGGGAAGCTATTAGGCTACAAAAGCTGGTGACCACGAAGATCAGGGGCAACTGAAGTTGGAGGCGTTGGCTTCAAATGACCGTAGGTTGAGGCAGGAATGAGCGAAGGTTGTGATAACGTGAACCATCACTTTAATAACATGTAGATTTTATTGTTAGGTTTTAAGAGGTAGATGAGAAGAGAAAAAGATGGAGAATGGGAAGATGGGTGAAGAGGATGAGGAACCTTGTTCCCTTATCTCAATCGTATTTCTATCAACTAGTGCAATAAGTCCAAGTTGGACCCAAGGCTCATATAGGAGAAATAAAACGAACCCAACTGAAGTTGGCTTAATGACAACACAAATTAAGTGTATCAAATTTGGGGAATATAACCCCTCCCCTATATATATATATATATATATATATATATATATATATATATATATATATATATATATATATATATATATGGGGACGGGGAGCCTGGACCTCAGGTGCAGCGTTATCGCTGCACCCGTGCGTCCGCGCGCGCCAGGTGTCAGAAATCTGGGCGAGAACGGATGCGGCGCGGCCCCAAAATCCCGAGAAATCTCTCTGGCCGTCCGATCGTAATTGATCGAACGGCCAGTCCGAAATCCCGCTCCGGTATTCCCTGCCAAACCGTGGCCGTCTGATCCCCATTGATCGCATGCATCCAGCCGCCTGATCCCGTGCAGCACACCCCACTCGGTTCCGTTCGATTCCCATCCGTTCGATCGATGGGAATCGAACGGTCTGAAATCTTTTTCGCTGTTACTGTAGCGGCTACAGTAACATCGAAAAAGATTTCGGGCCGTTCGATTCCCATCGATCCAACGGATGGGAATCGAACGGAACCGAGTGGGGTGTGCTGCACGGGATCAAGCGGCTGGATGCAGGCAATCAAATGGGATCAGACGGCCACGGTTTGGCAGGCGGTTTGGCAGGGAATATCGGAGCGGGATTTCGGACTGGCCGTTCGATCAATTGCGATCGGACGGCCAGAGAGATTTCTCGGGAGTTTGGGGCCGCGCTGCATCCGTTCTCGCCCGGATTTCTGACACCTGGCGCGCGCGGACGCACGGGTGCAGCGATAACGCTGCACCTGAGGTCCAGGCTCCTCGTCCCCTATATATATATATATATATATATATATATATATATATATATATATATATATATATATATATATATATATATATATATATCATACTAGTGAGAACTCACGGGCAAGGCTTGGGAGTCCCTCCCCCCACACCCCTACCACAAAAAAAAAAAAAGAAGAAGAAAAGGGAAACAAAGAGAGTGCGAGCGGTTCCACGGAAAAGGGGTGAGCGGTTTCGTGGAGAGGTTGCCACATGGCATCTAGAGAAGGGTGAGAGAGATGGTGTTTTATCTTAAGCGGGGGGTGCCACGTTAGACCCCCTTGGCTTATATTATAGTATAGATATCGAGAAACTAACTAGAAAAAAAGATTAAAAGTAAAAGCCTAGTATTATTAAACATATTCCATTGTGTCGCTCACTTAATTAAGACTAGGTCTTGGATTGCACTGATCCAAATTTTGATCTCTGCCAGGATACCTTTTATGGTTACTTAGAAAACATAAAATAGCTTTTTCACCTAAACACCAACTTCACATTTCACATATCGAGGAAATGGCTTCGAAATGTTCTTCCCTGGAAACACCTGCTCATCAAGGAAACACGTCTTCCAGTAACTATGGTATATATCAGTGTTCAAAAACTCAAAACTCGGACTCGACTCGAAAGCTAGACGAGTCGAGTAAACTCGGTCCGACTCGTCCGAGTTTTATCCAAACTCGGTCTGACTCGGCCAAATTACTCGAGTTGAAATCTGGCTAAGTCGAGTAGACTCGGTCCGACTCAGCCGAGTTTTATCGAGTTTTAAAACATGGGCATATATAACATGTTTGTTTTTATTAGCTCAGGGTTGGCCTTGTTTTATTCTTTTGATTTTCTTTCAGGTGGGCTGCTTCACGAAAATCTGGCATGACAGTTCTAGGAAGAGTTCCAAAACCAATTAATTTACCTAGTCAAAGGTAATACTTTTTATTGCTTAATTTACTGTAGAACTTCTTGATGAACTCTCTAGCTTTTTTAACCTTCCCACTAAATCCTATTCATGCTCACTTTCAAAGGTTGGAAAACCATGGGCTGGATCCAAATGTGGAAATCGTTCCGAAGTAAGTAACTTTCTTTTTTAGTTTATTTTTTCTTCAGTTAGATATTATTATCTTCTTGTTAGCTTTTATATAGTTTATTATTTGACTTTTGTCCAATGAAGTTTTATGTTGCTGCATGAGATGATTCATGACATCTGGTGGATATGTTAGGGGTACACTTTCTTGGGGTAGCAGACCAACTTCGACTGTACCAAACGTATGGGGCTTATCATCTTTGTTATCTCCTAACACTGATGGAAGTTCTGGTTCACCAAGCCATGTTAATGGTCGTCCATCTTCTGGTGGAAGTGGTACTCGCCCATCGACAGCTGGTAGTGATAGATCCTATGAGCCTGCTTCTAATGCGTGGGGTTCAAATTCACGACCATCATCAGCTTCAGGGTCATTGGTGTCAAATCAGACCTCAATCATGGCAACTCGTCCTCGGAGTGCAGAAACAAAACCTAGCAGTTGTAGCACTCAGCTTTCTCGATTTGCAGAAACTCCAGGTGAAAGCACAGTTGCATGGGAGGCAACAAGAGCTGCTGAGAGAGTGGTATTTCCCTTAACTGTCGGTTCTATTCATGGACTATTCTCTTCTTTGCAGCACAGTTCATTATCTACTGTGGACCTATCTATGCATTGTAAAGAACACGTCCTTTGTCTATGCATGATGAATTTATCTTTTGCTGTATTATTTTCACTGCTGACCATTTATAATTTAGCAGGGTGCTACATCGTCGAAGGCTAATGAGTTTAATCTAAGTTCTGGAGATTTTCCCACGCTTGGCTCTGAAAAGAATTCTGAGCCACAGATGCAGCGAGGTGCATTTCTTTTACTTGCTTGTGCATAAATTTTCATCAGTTGGTGTTAGGTTTGTCTTCTGGTAGAATCGGTATGTCATAAAAATGGTTTTTTTTTAACCTTTCAGTAGCCTGACTTATTTCTTTTGGAACTTTTTTGTCAACATTACTACACATGAAACATATGTAATGGCTTTCTACACTGTTTGTTGCCTATAGCCGAGGGGGCAGTTCCAACTATAGGTAGTGTGCTATTTCCACTGTTTTGTGTGCTGTAAATGTGTGGGGCTCATCCAACTTCCTTTGGAAATCCCTCCTTCAGTTTCAGAGGGCTGCTTGGAAAGCTGTAAATGTATTGTTTTCAAAAATGCTTCGTGGATGGCAAAAAACATGACTATGAGTGCACCAATCAAAGGGCAAGGTCCATGGATTCATTTTTTTAATCTGAAAGGTTGACCAACTTGTTGGGCTACTGCCTTTTAAAGATTCCACTCTATTCGCCAGATACTTTCCCTCTGGGGTTTCTATTCTTGTAGCGCTACTCTGCTTTGTCTATGTGGACTTCACCCACTATAAAGAGAACTATCAAAGGGAGAAAGTCCCATGGATTCGTTTTTTTTTATTGTTAAAGAATGATAAACTTGTTTGCCTCACTTCCTTTTGACTGGTCTACTGTTCGCCAGATACTTTCCTCAGGATTTTCTAGTTCTTGTAGTGCCACTGTTCATCACATCGATCTGTGATGTATCAGAGGTCATTTAGTTTCAATGCTTTATCATTAATCTCGATTGTCCCCACAGGCATTTTTCTCATGCATTTCTACAAAAAATTTTGTGCTGCAACTGCAATTATGTCATGCCATATGTTACATTTCAGGTCAAACCAATGAATAAGAGACTAAAATCTTTCATGGCCCCTGCATCTGCTGCTAAATGACTTCGTTAGATTTCAGCAGTATCTGCCAATAGCGTTTGACTATTCTGCAATATCCTGATCCTAGACAAGTTGGCTTCACTTTTATTGGATAGATCAGATCATTTGCATACAATTAATGATATTTGTTAAACTAGGTTTATTATTTAGTGGAGTATTGGCACAATGGAGTCTATAAAAAAGGGGCTATAATGAGCACAATAATAAGTGTAAATCCCAAGTAGAGATGGACATATTTGGGTTCATGGCAGGGTTATGGTGGTAGGTGTGTAGTACATGTTATGTTTATGCAGTTTTTCTCATATGTTGAACCCTAAATGTTAGGTCATAGTTCTCATGGGCGTCCTGGTTCTGCTTCTGGTACAGTTTCAACACAAAAGGAAGCACCGAGGCCCCTTTCAGCTGGTAGGTTAACACACAAGACATGTCCTTTTTCTTTTAGCTGAATGGATTCTTATTACCAATTTCTTCAAAAATTAACATCCTATCACCCATGATTACTTTCACCATTATTCTATGCTAAAGAGTCATTTGCTTCGTCTTCCAGGTGGGAATGTTAATGCACACTTGGACCGTGGAAATGTAAATAGCTGGAAGGCAGATGATTATCCTCATGTTGGGCATGGTGCTCCACCCAACATGAACTGGCAGAGAGCCCCCCATCAGGCACAACCATACCCAAGTCCAAATGTTCCACCTCAGCAGTTTGGTCCGTGGCATAGTGCTCCAGTTTACTCTCCTGACGGTGTTTGGAATAGAGGCGGGGCAGTAGGTGGTCCATACAGACCACCAGGTTCTCCTGGAAGTTATCCTGCGGAACCTTATGCGTATTATCCTCCTCAATTTCGAGCTAGGCCACCGCCAAACTCAGATCTTGTTCCCAGTCCAAGCGCTGGTCCAGGTGGACATAACCCTAACAATCGGGAGTCATACCACCACCATAAGCCACCTGATTTGTACATGATGCCTAGTCATCCTGTCATCCCTGTCAGGTCTGGAGTTTACCCAAGTCCAGTGCATTATGAAGGGTATTATGGTCCGCCTAATGCGAGCCTTTGCAATTCAAGTGTACAGGAAGTCCCTGTTATAGGAATGTCTGATGAGCCTGGTGTTTATGACCAACGACCGAATCAATATGCCAATCTTGAACCTGGAAAGTACCATGCAAGGCCTGGTGGGCATGCCCTAGTAATGGCCAAGGAACAAAGGGAATGCCAGCATGCACATGAAATTCGTCCAGGACAATACAAAGTCCTACTAAAGCAACATGATAACTGGGAAGATACAAATGCTGCACAAGAGAAGAGGGACCAATCTGTAATTGCTAGCGCGGCACATGTCGGTAGAGGAATTCTTCCGGGAGTTACTACCCGGGAAGAAGACTGGCGAAAGAATATAACAAAGGATGAAAAGACGGTGTTTGTGAAGTCAGCACCTGGTCAGGAAGCTTCATCCCAGCCAGCTAGTGATTATGAGGGCCATTCTTTAGATCCTGTCACTACAAAGTCACTAGTAAATTCATGCAAGGAAATTGATGACAGTCTGATAAGGAAATCTGAGATTGCTTCTTTGCCTGTTCATGATCGGAAGCAAAGTCCTGCAATGAAAAACAATGCAAGTCTCATAGAAAAGATTGAGGGTTTAAATAATAAAGCTCGGAGTGCTGATGGTCACAGTGGAGGGGAGGAGAAGATGAAACATTTTAAGGGCGCCAACAAGACAGATCATTCGACGAAAGTAATCACAACTATTGCTACCTCCATTGAATATGCTCCTACAGTTACCCCTGTTTCTGATGAATTGGACGCCTCCACAAAAAACAGAAACCGGAAACATGCTTGTGCAGTCAATAAGTCGGATTCTTCCGAAGTCATTGAAAAAACTCATTCTCATGTTCTTCAAAGAACCCATGTCATGCGAGGTACAGTTAATGATCATGCTAGATTGAGATCTAACAGTCAAGATGCTGATGAATGGGCGAAGAAATCTCTTGGAAGATATTCCTCGGTAATGGACACCATGACAGATGGAGAGAACAGTCCTGGGGTTTCTTTGCTTGATTGCCATGCTTCTCAAGAGGCTACCGAGGAGTCGTATCCTAACATTGCTGGCCTATCATATGCTCCATCTTCTTTGGATTTGATGGATCACAAAGTTCAGGTATGTGGCCTCATCTTTATTTGCACATTTGTTGAATTTTTGGGCCTCCACTGAAATTTTACGCATATAGGCACAAACCTTCATCTTAACCATGGTAAGCCATATAGTACTTTGGAAATGACAATTTTTCTTTTGGCAGAAGAAAAATTTTGAATTTGGGTCAGAGTTTCCATAAGAAGGTTCCTCTTCAGTTTGTTAAAGAACTGAATTTAATGAAAAGGAATTTAAAACTCTTTTTAACTGGACAAACTCTTCTTTTTATGAGAATAAATTCATGATACAATAACCGGGCCACTGTATAAGTTATCAATCCAGACACTGTTGGTTTGTGGAGGGTGCATGGTATGGTTTAGGGGCACTCACTGTATTTCCACCCTCTTCCATCTTCCTGTATGCTGTCCAGCTCCCCTCTCTCTTTTCCACCCCTCTGTACTCCCTCTTACCTCTCCCTCACCCACTTGAGGGATTATTGAAAACAAAGTGTGGTTATAATTCTGTCACAATGTATTAGCAAATTATAAGACATTTTGATGAGATTTTGAATGGATTTGATGTTGTCCAGGAGTATAAATATTTCTTCTATGTAAAATCATGTACTGTCTTTAATTAACTGCATTAAATGGAAACAAAGGATAATTTTAGCTTATAATTGAACTATTTATTGTGGATGCATCTCATACACCTTGTAAAACTGTGGTTTGGATAAGGGCCTAGGGCTAAACATTAAAGTGGTACCATTGAAGTTATTACATTTATTACAAGGAGTTTTTTTCTTGAGATATCGAGAGGCACATTTGTTTCTTTTACATACCCCTTATTATAAAATGCTATACACAAAGGAGAGCTGCCAAACCAAAGTTTGCGACTAAGTTTAAGGTTTTGAAATCAGGAATTTGAACACGGACAATGAAAATATTGTTTGTAGATTTTGAGTTATTAATGTATTATGCATGCATTCATACCCATACATATGTACATTCCTAGCACACAAGCATGCAAACATGTATGCATGTACATGTTTCTTTTTGATTTTCCTTTGAGACGGAAAAAAAATTACCTGTAAAAAGTATCATATGAAGAAAACTTCCAAACCAGATATATCAAATTCTAAATTAGAGATCACGCTTTGGAACATAAAGTAAATGTAATTGCTGATTTGACACTTCATAGAATGCTCACATTCTGACCATAAATTTTTTGTTGAGAAGAGCCAAAAAACCTTAAACTATGAAATAAATTTATGAAGGAAAATTCCAACAGATGGATTGCTCATTGGATTATAAAGTAAATGGAATTGTGGGTCTGACATTCATCGAATGCCTAATCCACTTTTTAAAACAAGTAACACCAAAACAATTAGGACTACAAAACATCATAAGTGATAACTTGAGAATATGGTTTTAGCGTAGTAATCATTAACAAGGAAAGTTACAAAACTACCTCCCCAACTACTCCCTCAGGTCCTATTTTAAACAACTTGCCCCTGGACTATGTTTTTTGCCGGACAAATCTCCCTCCACATGGGGTGTATTTGGAAAATTGTAGTTCAGGGGGCCAATTGTTCAAACTAGAACTTGAGGGACCTAATTGAAGCTAAGGGTATAACTCAGGGGGTGTTTTTGTAAATTTCTCTTGTTAAAAAAAAACTTGAATACACAACATTGGAGATGGAATCGTTATTTGAAACAAATAAGGCAGAAAAGTCACCTCTGCATGAGGCTCCCTACGTCTATGGCCGTATGAGGGGAGCCTTTCTCTATATGCCCCTTGCCCATGCTTAACTTGGCTGAACTTTTCAACCATACATTCATGTATACATAAACTTACAGCTTACAATACAATAATTGTCTCAGATTTCGTCAAAGTCCACTCAACATAATCATTCGCCGCAAATAATCCCATCAATGCTATGAAAAGAGCCCCAAAAAATTATGCGTATGCTGTCAAAGAAAGACTAGGAAGATACTTCTTAGAATTAGGAGCCTGAAATTGTTAAAAGGAATACACGAACAAACATACATGATCAACACTTGGATTCTACGAAACAATGAAGGAAATTTTGAATTTCTGAATAATATCGGTATCCCGGAGAAACGAGATATTTCACACAAAAAAGGGATACGTCTACCAAGGCTTACAAACATACGTGATCAACATCTGAATTCTACAAAACAATGAAGGAAATTTCGAATTTTGAAATAATATCGGTATCCCGGAGAAACAAGATATTTCACAAAAAAAGGGATACGTCCACCGAAGCTTACACAAACATACATGATCAACATCTGAATTCTACGAAACAATGAAGGAAATTTAAATTTCGGAATAATATCGGTATCGCGGAGAAGCGAGATATTTCACAGAAAAAAGGGATATGTCTACCGAGGCTTCCATGCACAAAGAAAGGGATGAAGATCGAACAGGTGCATGTAGGGAAAGAGGAAATACGAAGGAATGAAGATTAATCTGATTTGAGGGACAGGAAATAAAACATATAACACAAAAAATAGAAATAGATGAAATATTTACCTCTTCAGAATCTGACTTGAAAGAGGATCACTCAGACGTCTATAGGGAAAAGGGAAGGTGGAGTTTTGAGTATGGATGAAGATACAATTTTAAAGGGATATGGAGAAGAAGAATACTAGGAGTCTAGGACTGTAGCATGTAGGAGAAATAATGTTGTATTTTGTGACTTTTTGCTTTTAATTGTACTAGAATTTTAGATACTTTATCATAATATCATGTTTTTTTATTATTGATAATCTTGAATTTATGATTTCGATTGTACTAAAATCATGAATGTTAATCTTGAGTTTATGGTTATGTAAATAACATCTGCTTTTTAATATAATGGTTGTGATTATCTTGAATTTATAGTAATTTTTAAAACATATATATTATTATAATATTAAAATAATTTAAAAAAGCCAAAACACCTAGGCGCGACAGCCTAGGCGTTAAAAGGCCACGACTGCCCGACTAGCGCTTTTAGAACATTGGTATTGATGCCTCTTGGATGGTGGGCTTTTGTTATCGCTTTCCATCGGTTTTGTAAAAGACATCACATGGAGCTAGTTTATGCTAAACTTATAGGATGGATACATTGAAGAATCATAATGAATTGGAAATATGGATTGAATGCTCATATTTTAAAGAAGAATGATGCCACATGGAGCTCTTCAGTTTTAGTAACGACATAAATGCAATGCTCACTACAACTCTGCTTTAAAAGTCTTTAACAAAATGAACATGACTAATTTTTTTGGGGGGCACAAGAGCTTTTAAACATTAGCCACATTAATTAATTTATTACGGCGGCCTGAGAGGGATTAAACAACGCGATTTTCAATACTCAAGTCAATTTTTTTACTTCTCAAAAGTGCTTTTACAGCATACTTCTACCGATAAAAGCACATCCATCTTGGTGTGTGAAGTTATCAATATAATACAATACTATAACTATAGAAGAGGTAGTATGTGACACACACACACACACACACACAGAGAGAGAGAGAGAGAGAGAGAGAGAGAGAGAGAGAGAGAGAGAGAGAGAGAGAGAGAGAGAGAGAGAGAGAGAGAGAGAGAGAGAGAGAGAGAGAGAGAGAGAGAGAGAGAGAGAGCAAACAGCTCTGTACATAGAAAATCATTTCCATAAGTTTACTCAATATCAGCAGCAAGAAAAAAGTATTTTAGAAGGGTTGAGGTTGAGACCCTGAAACATAACATACTATCTTTTAATTGGTTTATCCAATTCTCACTACCTAGAAGTATTGTAACATCCAGGAGAGCGATGTAAATGCCCTACCGACAAAGCAACCATGACCCCTTCTCGTATCTTTTTCATATCATGATCATAGAAACGATAACAAACATATCCCAAACAAGATAAGTAACTTTTAAAGGTATGAGGTTGAGACCGGAAAATAAAACATACTTTCAAGTTTTACCGGAGATAAAAATGGAATTGAATATAGTAGAAACACATTGAACCTACTATTACTCCATCTTTCCTATGTTCATTTTTTATATCTTGTGCCGTTGTGTAACTAGTGGTAGCTTATGTTTTGCTATCACCGCTCAAATACATGAGAAAAAAGAAAGCGTATGTCTAAAGATGTGAGCTAGTGAGATGATAGGAAAAAAGGTTTTGGCAGAGTGTAAGAAAAGAAATAGGATTACCAAAATGGGGCTATGGATCAACTATCCATCAATCTTCTTGAGATTGTGTCAACAATCATTTCAGAAAAGAGAGCAGGAAAAGGGAGCGGGGATTAAATACTAATACTAATGTCACACATTAATGATGGCGATGAAATTCTATGTAGTAGACTTTCTAGTAGTAGTAGGCTAGTAGCTAATGATCATGGTGGAAAGGAATATATAAGTTCTTCATGATTATTAGATGTTCAAATCACATTGTCCTTTCGACAAAATAAGGATGTTCTTCAAATATCTTGAAGTTGGCATTTAATGATGAGTGATTATCATTCAATAAAAAAAAGCGTCTTCCATATTTCGAGGTTTAAACTGGACTCGTATCGGTTTGGCTTTAAGCACATCGAAGAGAAACCACCAAACCTGAAATAGCTTTTATTCGAATCCGATATGTCTGAATCAGGTTTGGTTCGACAGATCGGAACCGAAACACCCTATTAAATGGAAAGTATCTTATGATTCAGATTAATCTGGTCTGGACTCTGGTTTGACCTATTCCAGATCCGGTTTGGTGTTATTCACAATGGAACGTGCTTGGTTCGAAATTATTCATTGTTCTATATTAGTTACTCAATGGTCTACCATGAGTTTGTAATATGAAGAATAGTGTATACCAGTTTAAACATGTTCAAAATATTTACAATTTAGAACTCCTACACCACTGTTCCACTCTATTCAAATGCTTCAGCTAGTTGGGATATCAGGATCCTACAACACCATTTCTCATTATCAAACTATTAATCTACTGGGAACGATATGGTCCATGTAGATAGATGTATTCTATTAGCTTTAAATTAACAGCAGTATTTCATACGGGTGCACTCACATCACCTGCAGAATTTGTGCTAAATTTTTTCTCGGTGCTTGCTTGATAGTCATTTTGTTGCCCTTTCCCTTAGCGTGCCAAATTGAAAGAGATAGCTATGCGACGTGCAAAAGAGCTGCAGAAGGAGGAGGAGGAACGGATAAGGGAGCAAAAGGCAAAAGCTCTTGCAAAGTTGGAAGAATTGAACAAGCGTACATCGGCACAAATTTCAAATCAGAAAAACCATGATTCATCACCAAATGATGATGTTCAGCATAAGCAGGATTTTGGAGCTGGTGCCGATGCTAAAATAGATGCTGTCACCAGTGATGCTCCAAGTCCTATTTCAGCTCAGAGTTCTGATTCATTGATACCGGCAATTGATAGTGAGATTAGAAATCTTACCGGGTCAACTGATTTGTCCACGGGCACAACCTCACAAGTTTCACTATCTGTTACCCAGGCCTCTGCAATTTCACATGACCCATCTTTGTCATTGGGACAAAAGGCTGAAGTCGGCACCCTCTTAACCAGTTCTGATATTCATGGCAACGCCGTGTCCAAGCGGAAGCAGATGGGCTCTAGAAGGATGAACATTTTACCAGAAGAAAATCCAAGCGATAAGGCAATCACTGCTGATAGTTTGGGAAGCCCAAATAATACCGATGCAGTTGCTGTACAGATGTGTAGTGATAGCTTGCCAAGTAACGAAGAGAGCTTGATGCATCACAGGAAGAAAAGTAACAGGAATGCAAGGAATAAGAACAAACTGGAAGAGGCCCTAACCAGCTCCACCTTGCCAACTAAATCAGCATCAAAAGGCAGCCTCGAGAAAGGTCTAACTGATGGTGGCAATACTCAGCCCTCGACATCTGAGGCGGAACCTACCCAAGATCCATTTCATCAGAGTCGTAGTGAAAATGCGGTAAATCAGGATTCCATTACGCCTTCCAGCCAAGGGCAGCCTCAAGCGACTGAAAAAGCGCATGGTAGGGTGAGCAACCAATTGAAGCCTCAGTCGTCTAGGAAGCCAACAAGAAATCAGCAAGCCATTAGGCCTGTTGACAGGTTCCACCACGGAGGTGAGGCTGTAGTCTGGGCACCTGTGAGGCCATCCAACCAGAACGAGCCATCTGAAGAAGTCAGTCAGAAGAGCACTTCCGAGAGTAACCCTCATTCCTCGGGAAAGAACAGAAACGATGCACAGAATGGTACAAGAACTAAGAGAGCTGAAATGGAGAGATATGTTCCTAAGCCTGTAGTCAAAGAACTGTCACAACAGGACAACTCCCAAGAAGCTTCTTCCCTTGACCTGCTCTCAACTGGTGACAGGACTGGGAAGCTGGATATCGAATCCAAGAGTTCCGAACGTGGCGGGCTTGATGGATCTGCACTTGGGGATCCAGAGGTCGCTTCTGGTACCAAAAATGGAGAGGTCAACAAGCCGGGTAGGCGTGGCAAGGTGCGTGCATCGTGGCGTCAGCGGAGTTCAGCTGAGTCAGCATCAGCTTTGCAGAGTTCCAGTGGAGGTGGATATTCTTCTGACTCCACTAAACCTGTGCTCGAGACTTCTGATCAAAGCCCGCAATTAGCAGAAAAGCAGTTCCAGCTCCATGGCTGGAGCAGTAACAACGACAATCCGGTTCCTGCTGAAAACTTTGCCTTGCCTGCTGTTATCAAGGACCAGGGAGCACCCAGCAGACAAAGGCGCCAGCAATCTCTGGTGCAGAGAGTTGAAGGAGCTAATTATGCACCTGTCAGTAACAAGGATCTCCAGATTGGGGTAGTAGATAAAAGCGAAAATCAACCTCCAGCCTTCGATTTGACTGAATCCGATCGGAGGAATGCTTTAAGAACCAGAAACCAGGGTGCTGGTGGCGAACACAAGAAGTCTCACTGGCAACCAAAGTATCAAATCAATTCTCGTAACCCCGGCCATGAAGATAGGGGAGATGCAGGGCAGAGAAATGCTTCCCGAGGGGTTAGATTAGATAGGGAGTCCCGATCACAAGGCAACGATAATTATTCTTTGCAAAATGAGTATAATGGCGCTCTGAACCAAGGAACCGGTGATACTGAGAGACGAAGTGCACGCTATCAAGAAGCTAACAGGGGAAAGAAGGTTGTTTTGGATCAATCAAAAGAACAGGCATCTCGTGCGAGCGAAGATTTGTTAACTAATGCTGAGCAGGCTACCACAAATGTGAATGCCCAGCATGAACAACCAGTTTCCTCGATGCCACGTCGGCAAGGACATCACAGCAGCCGTTTGAACAGGGGGCAGGATGCTAACAAGCATACCCATCACATGAATGGAGACAAGCCAAAGGGTAGCTCGCACTTTGAGTATCAGAGGGTTGGGTCTTACAGCAAGACTGGTCATTCTTTTCGGCAGAACCCAATAATTGGTGACGAAGCACAGGAGGGTCCCCGGGGTCCCGGATTGAGGTACAAGGAGCATGGTCAGAATTACTCGAAGCGTGGTGAGCAGAGAGGTGGTGCTTCTACTGTTCAGGTCGGTGACTCTTACAATTGCGAAGAATGAAATTGGGATGAGTGTTCACATGGATTCGATCTGCTTGTTCAGCACCTGCCTCGTCGTGGTGCTTTGAACTTGTGCATCTTTATTGGTATGTTTCTACAGGCTCCAGCTCTAGTCTTTTAAGTCTTGTTTGTTTCTAATCAACCATGCTTGTATGTTGGCATGGAGAATGAAGTGTGTGATCCCTGATGCTTAAAAGCAGATGAGGTTCTCTGTTGACTAGGTAACATGTTTTGTTGAATTGATCTCTAAAGATCTGTTGGATTTGCTTGGAAGTCGGTACTCCTCCTTCCTGTATACCATTACTAGCTCTAGTCAAAATGGGCTCCATCCAATGGAGAAGTGCTGTTTGTTGCATTTGTTTGTAGTAATTGTGTGAAATCCTGGTGATGCGAGACCTAAGCGAAACGGCCTCCAGTTCGTTGAAAGTAGGAGGTTTGTGATTTGTTGTTGATGTGAACTCGCGTATGCAGGGGAAACTCGATCATTACGGTGTAAAAGAAGTCGTAATATTGCAAGGACCATATGGTGATTCATCATCATCCATTTTCATTTCTCACCTTTCTTTTACGTCAGTCAGTTGCTTGTTTGTTTAAGCATATGGATTAATTAGTTGAAACTGGAGTATGGACTAGCTTGCTGCTGCTACATGTTTCAACTTGCCAATTGATCCTTATGGATCATTTCTCTTTTCTCCCATGAATGGAGTGGAGATACTTTGCCATGTCATCGACTTACCAATGATCCTAGCAAGAAATCTCCAGTGTAGTTATGTAATCCCTGGGATATGTTAGCCCATATGTATACCTCATGCCAAATCCATTGGGAATGAGGGCAATCACATAGGGCATGATTAATGTCCTCTTAAGGGCGCAAATCACCTATTGCATCCGGTGGCTAGACTTAGACCCCTGTGTGCTAAGAATTGGTTTCGAAGGAAAACTACCATGTAGAAGTTTCCTACCAAAATTTTGAGTCCGATGCGAAATAAGTAATTTCCACATAAGTTTCCAGGTTGCTTAGGAAAGATGGCCTTATAGGCGTCCAAAGGGGTCATCATTGTCTGTCCTGAAGCTACCCGCATGAAAGGCTGATCCGTAGGGTGTGATTGGATAGGAGTCAAAACTATTCGGTTGCACCAAAAGGGCGGGAAAATTTGGATCAGCGGATCAAGATTCCAATCCACTTCTAATTGTGTGACGTGGAACACTTGAGAAATGGAGGTGATGCTCTCGCGCACTCTTAAAAGGAGTGGTAGAGGCCCAAGGAAAATACCAAGGATTGAAGTCCGTTGATTTTCAAATAGCCTTCATAAAATTAGTCCGAAGGAAGGGAATCCCTAATTTGATGGAGAGCCCAAGCCCAAGATATTTTGGGAGGTGAGAGACAATACCAAGGAGTAATGATTGGATCAAATTTAGCGATAGAGAAGGATCTCCCAATCTAAGGAGTAGAGGTGAGAAACTCAAAACCCTTCTTAACCGAAATTTACTCGTCTCCTTGGTAATTAATACACCGGTGAGCGAAGGTGTAGACCGGCATCGAAGGAAGGGACAAAATCTGGAAAGTAGTAAGCATCCACAAAAAAAAAAAAAAAAAAAAAAAAAAAAGAGGAAACATTTGGTCGTTTAAAATGTACGGTTTATTGTGTCACCCGACTCACCACCATCACAGCCCTCACCCTCATCATCCCCGACAACAGAGAAATCTTGTAAGAAGGATCCCCTCTTCCCCTCCCATCATCAAGATCTTCAAAGAACCATGCCGTCCTCCTCATGGAATTGAAGACCCAGTTGTCAAGTTTCATCATCTCCTTTGTGATGTGACTCTCATGCCCAGTCATCATCATACCTTCCCCTCTCTATTCAAAGCATGCCACACACTCTCCGCAATCGAGGAAGGCAAGCAACTCCATTCGCAGGCGATCAGAAGAGGCTACTACTTGAATGTATTTGTTCAGAGGTCACTCATTAGAATGTATGCAAAGTGCCTTGCTTGTGAAGATGCTCTGCAGGTGTTCGTGCGATGCTCCCGCCCGGATCTCACTTCTCAGAATGATTTGATTCTTGGCTTCACTAGAATCGGGGATTTGGATTCTGCCCGTCAGATTTTTGATGGGATGATCAAAAGAAATGTGGTTTCTTGGAGCGCTATGATCGATGGGTATGCCAAAAGCGGGTCAATGGACCTTGCTCAGGACCTCTTTGATGCAATGCCTGAGAGGAATCAGTTCTCATGGAACTCACTAATACATGGGTATTTGAGATGTGGGTGTGTGGAAGTTGCCCAAATGATCTTTAGTTCTGTGGTTCAAGATTCGGGTGTTGTCACTTGGACTACTATGATCTCAGGGTATGTACGGAATTGCCAGTTCAAGGAGGCATTGGACCTTTTCCGTGACATGCAAATTGCTGGCGTGGTGCCAAATGCAATCACTCTTGTGAGCCTTCTCCCTGCTGTGGCCGAGTTGGGTGCACTTGGTCAAGGCCGGCGAATCCATGCCTATGCGGACAAGATGGGTATACATATCGATTCGATTTTGGGTTCGGCTCTTGTAGACATGTACACCAAATGTGGGAGCATCGAGGACGCCCTCACCATTTTTGAGAAACTTCAAAATAAGGAGTTGTCAGCATGGAATTCTATCATCTTAGGCCTTGCAGCCCATGGTCGAGGGAAAGATGCCCTTCATTTCTTCTCAAGAATGCGAGAGGATTTCTTGATGATCCCAAATGACATCACCTTCATTGGTGTTCTAAGTGCTTGTAGCCACACAGGTTTGGTAGATGAGGGCCGTGCAGTTTTTGATCTCTTTACCATTTATTACAAGTTAACTCCAAACATCAGGCACTACGGGTGCATGGTTGATCTTCTAGGCCGCGCTGGACTTCTTAAAGAGGCAATGGAGTTTGTGGAGAAGATGCCCTTTGAACCTAATCCAGTTGTTTGGAAGATTTTGCTCAGTGCGTGTAAAATTCACAAGGACACTGAACTGGCTGATCATATATGGGGAAAGATTACTGAAATGGGTCCTCAAGATAGTGGGTTTTACATTCTTATGTCAAATATTTATAGCGAGGTGGGCCGCTTCACTGATGCGGGTAAGGTGAGGAGAGAGATGAATGACTTGCGGGTGCAGAAGGTGGCGGGTTGCAGCTGGGTGGAGTTGGATGGGGTTGTTCACGAGTTCTTGATGGGGAGAGAGGCTTTTCATGCTCAAAGCAAAGAAATCCTTTGTATATTATATGAGATGGAGAGTTTGATTAAATTGGAAGGTCATGACACAGATCTTCAGAATTAGTGAAACAAGAGGGCAAATTCATACTTGTCCATCAATTCAAGACTGCCTGAAGATGAACTTCTTTAAGGGGATCTATAAGGAATTGAATGCCACTGGGCACTGGCCAGGAGATGCTGCTTGTCATTTGCTCCCGTTTCTGATACTTTCCGTCTGAAAATCGGGCCTTTTTTCTTAATGTACAATTGGTTTTGTTCTATGTGACAGTGGCTTCGTTAGGAAGTGTTGCGTTGGAGGCATTGGAAGGAGTAGTGTAACATGGATTAATATTAAGAAAGGGCTACGTTTTGAATGTAGATATAGATGTTTCTACTTCAGCTCTCAATGTACTGATGATCGAAGTGTAAATAAGTCCTTGTTAAGAACAATTACATGCAATTTGTTGATCGATCGAAGTCACCACCTTTGCTATTGATGTACTGGGAATGGTGGCTTGTGCTCAAGGATAGGTTAGGGTGCAAGATCTGTATGGACTACCACTTTGTAAGCGAAAGATGGGGTCAGTAGGTAAGTGGTCGAAAGGACCATGTATCCGTTAGTTAGTTGACAATTTGATGTGAGGTAAGGTCCCCAACAAGTGCACCGTACCGGAGAGGATGATGGCGAGAACCACCCATACCTTGGATGACAAATGTCATATCTCTAATGAGGATGGTGGGTTATTGGTGCTCTGGTTTGGTAGGGCTAGTGGGGTATTTACTGGCATGCAAGAATTCAACTAGGAAGAACTTCTTTTGATGGCTTCAGCCATGTATAATGGATGTATACATATTAGGATTTGGATGCCAAAGGTAAGGTGGCTGTTGTTGTCATATGCCTCCTATTTCGGATCCTACTGCAGCCGACAACCCACCTCTTTTTCAATTGTACTGGTTAACGCACAAGTTTGCTTTGATTAGAAATTGTTTAGCTGGAGGTTTTGGATGGTACATGTAGTATAACGTTGAAGCAATTGCGGCCGGTAACGTGCAGCACCCCCCTTCTGGGGTGTTTTTTAATTTTTTCTTTTTTGGGGATTGATCACCTATCCTTGGATAGCACACACAAAAAATTTCAGCTCGATCTAAGACCTGTAGGTTGTCCAAATGTGTTGATCAAAATGACGGTAAAAATAAACGACCGATAAAAATCCATCACATTTGAACGGCCTATAGGTCTTGGATCGAGCTGAATTTTTTTGCGTGTGCTATCCAATGATAGGTGATCAACCTCCAAAAAACAAAATCCCAAAAATATCCCATGTGAACCCTGGCCGGAATCACCCCGACCGCCTGATCCCGTGCGTCTGATGGTTCATTCGATTCCCATCCGTTAGATCGATGGGAATCGAACGGACCAAAAAAATTTCGCTGTTACTGTAGCGGCTACAATAACAGCGAAAAACGTTTTGGACCGTTCGATTCCCATTGATCCAACGGATGGGAATCGAATTAACACACAATTGCTCCGGGTGATTCCCATCCGTTGGATCGATGGGAATCGAACGGACCAAAACGTTTTTCGCTATTACTGTAGCCGCTACAGTAACAACGAAATTTTTTTGGTCCGTTTGATTCCCATCGATCCAACGGATGGGAATCGAACGAACCATCAGACGCACGGGATCAGGCGGTCGGGGTGATTCTGCCCGGGGTTCGCAGGGGATCAGGCGGTCGGGATTAGCAGCCGGTTTCGCAGGCCATCCACTGTCCGATTCCACGCGATCGGGCGGCCAGAAATTGGCACTGCATTTATCAGCCGGGCAGCGCACGCCGCATTTTATCATTCCTCTATCTTTCTCTCTCTCTCTCTCTCCCTCTCTCTCTCTCTCTCTCTCTATATATATATATATATATATATATATATATATATATAGAGAGAGAGAGAGAGAGAGAGAGAGAGAGAGAGAGAGAGAGAGAGAGAGAGAGAGAGAGAGAGAGAGAGAGAGAGAGAGAGGAATGTTAAGTGAGCTGTGAGCTGCCGGTTTAGAAAGTGATCTGCGGGTATTTTGACCCCCTTAGAAGTTTTGGAATTTGATGAAATTTGGTGAGGGTGTTTTCTAGGCTAAGATGATCATCCTCACCAATTTTCATCAAATTCCAAAACTTCTAGGGGGGTCAAATGGTCGAAGCAAAATCTGCCATCGGCAGTCACCGTTAAAATCTGCAGATTTTGCTTCAACCATTTGACAGCCCTAGAAGTTTTGGAATTTGATGAAAATTGGTGAGGATGATCATCTTACCCTATACAACACCCTCACCAAATTTCAACAAATTCCAAAACTTCTAGGGGGGTCAAAATACCCGCAGCTTATTTTCTCCTACCACAGCTCACAGCTCAACGTACAGCCCTCTCTCTCTCTCTCTCTCTCTCTCTCTCTCTCTATATATATATATATATATATATATATATATATATATATATATATATATATATATATATATATATATATATATATATATATATATATATATATATATATATATATATATATATATAGGGGACGGGGAGCCTGGACCTCGGTGTAGCGTTAACGCTGCACTCGTGCCTACACGCGCGCCAAGTGTCCCGAATCCGCGCGAGATCGAAAGTGGTGCGGCCCGAAATCCCGCTCCAAACCGTTAGCCGTCCGATCGGAATTGATCGAACGGCCAGCCCGAAATCCCGCTCCCGATTTCCCTACCGAACCGTGGCCGTCTGATCCCGTCTGATCGCCTGGACCCAACCGCCTGATCCCGTGCAGTGCACCCCGCTCGGTTTAGTTCGATTCTCATCCGTTGGATCGATGGGAATTGAACGGACAGGAAGCATTTTCGCTGTTACTGTAGCGGATACAGTAACAACGAAAAAGATTTCGGGCCGTTCGATTCCCATCGATCCGACGGATGGGAATCGAATTAACACACAATTGGGCCGGTCGATTCCCATCCTTTGGATCGATCAGAATCGAACGACCTGAAATCTTTTTCGCTGTTACTGTAGCTGGTACAGTAACAGCGAAAAAGATTCATGTCCGTTCGATTCCCATCGATCCAACGGATGGGAATCGAACCGAACCAAGCGGGGTGCATGCACGGGATCAGGCGGCTGAGGTCTAGGCGATCAGACGAGATCAGATGGCCACGGTTTGGAGCGGGATTTCAGGCTGCGCCGCTTCCGATCTCACGCGGATTCAGGACACTTGGCGCGCGCGCAGGCACGGGTGCAGCGTTAACGCTGCACCTGAGGTCCAGGCTCCCTGTCCCCAGAGGTATGCTTGGTTGTGCTGTGCGCTGCCGGACCCCAAATGCGCTGTGCGCTGTGGCCGTTGGATCTGAAACGATCCAACGGCAGCGCACAGATCCCGCTCCCGCTCCCGCACCGCACCAGAAGCCGCACCGCACCGTTAACTCGATCCCGCACCGGCCAGTGGTAACCGTCCGATCAAAAGGTTGATTTCAGATCGAGCGGCTTATACAGTTTTCGCTGTTAATGTAGCGGCTACAGTAACAGCGAAAACTGTTTCAAGCCGCTCGATTCGATTTCCATCAATACTTTTCGATCGAACGGCTTGAAACAGTTTTCGCTGTTACTGTAGCCGCTACAGTAACAGCGGAAACTGTATAAGCCGCTTGATCTGAAATCAACCTTTTGATCGGACGGTTACCACTGGCCGATGCGGGATCGGGTTAACGGTGCGGTGCGGCTTCTGGTGCGGTGCGGGAGCGGGAGTGGGATCTGTGCGCTGCCGTTGGATCGTTTCAGATCCAACGGCCACAGCGCATAGCGTATTTGGGGTCCGACAGCGCACAGCGCAACCAAGCATACATATATATATATATATATATATATATATATATATATATATATATATATATATATATATATATATATATATATATATATATATACAGAGGTGTGTTACGTTGCGCTATGCGCTGCCCCACCGAAAGTGCGCTGCGAACCCCCGGCCGTCCGACGGCGTGAATCGAATGGCACAAATCCTTTCCGCCCCGGTTAAAATGTGTAGCCGTTCGATCGAATGATCGAACGGATGAGATCTGTGGGAAACAATCGAATAGGACAAAAATTCATGATTACTGTGATCGGATATTTTTTGTCCTATTCGATTGTTTCCAACGGATATCATCCGGTCGATCATCCGATCGAACGACTATACCTTTTAACCGGGGCAGAAAGGATTTGTGCCGTTCAATTCTCGCTGATCGGACGATCGGGGGTTCACAGCACACTTTCGGGGGGGTAGCGCACAGCGCAACGTAACACGCCACTATATATATATATATATATGTATATGTGTATATATATATATATATATATATATATATATATATGTATATGTATATATATTTATATATATATATATATGTATATGTATATGTATATATATATATATGTATATGTATATGTATATATATATATATGTATATGTATATGTATATGTATATATATATATATATATATGTATATATATATATATATATATATATATATATATATATATATATATATATATATATATATATATATATATATATATATATATATATATATATATATATATATATATATATATATATATATATATATATATATATATATATATATATATATATATATATATATATATATATATATATATATATATATATATATATATATATATATATATATATATATATATATATATATATATATATATATATATATATATATATGTATATATATATCTATAATACATATCACAACACGTTCGATTTATTTACAACCTTGCCACTATGCCATAGTTATTTCAGACTGTCCGATTATATAAAGAAAGGCTAAGATAAAAAAGGGCATGCTGATGTAAAGGATGATTGAGATTCATTTGGGTAGGGAGAACGGATGAGATTAATTGGAGTTAAGATGGAGGGGTGAGATTGAGAAGAATAATAATTAAATGAACAAAGGACCATATTGTGAACAAATTATGTTTTATAATATAATTGAGGATTTTTATGTAAAAAATTGAGGACGCAATAGGTATTAATTCTATTGTTCACGCGTTTTTCCCACCGATGGTTAATTACCTAGAGTTGCCACCTATGCGTGTGGTCCCCCCTCCTATTAACTGTAGAGCCCTAATTTCTCTCTCTTCCCCCATGATCTCTCTCTCTCTTTCTTCCCGACTACCCCTAAAACCCTGACCTCATAGAGAATCGATCTCATGCGATATCGTGCTGATGCTATAATGCGATAATCATTTTCGGTCGTCCGATCGGTGTGAATCGGACGACACAAATCCTTTCCTTCCAGTTAAAAGCTTTAACCGTTCTCGGCCGTCCGATCGGCATGAATCGGACGACACAAATCCTTTCCGCCTCGGTTAAAAGC